>CM077115.1:179324694-179924694 GCA_039619475.1 Icerya purchasi
AGGGTATAATTCTAAAGACGCTGGCCAAATCATTTATTTTCTTATACTTTATTTCCGCGCACATTTTTATTCGTTCATTTTACCTCGGTCCATTTTATTTTGTGTACCGCTCTTTTGGGCGCGAATCTATCGGGCGCTAGCGAATTCAGACCTTTTTACAGACTACCTATGGTGATTTTCATGTATCATCCGTGTTTGGGAGAAACACGAGTTACCAAATACTGCTATTAGAAATTTGTACTAAATTTTGTAAAATTTTTTGTTATTAGTATATCCAAAATACTCGGTTTAGCAAGATGATTCCTCGGAAAATAGGTCGGTTCGTAGGGAACACTTATTTGTACATTTAGTTCCTTAGTAAGATGCGATAACATAGTTCCAGCACGGTTTTGCATTATAGCAGTTCCAAGCTGTGTTTTTTGCATTCAGATCCCTTATAAGTACACTGACGTCTGTTTTTAATAAGAATCTTATGTCAGATTCCATATGCTTCGATGTAATTGGTGGTTTATAAGCTGCGTATAGGGAATCTTTTGGGTCCTATTTTAAGTTGAACCCCTATTGCCTGAATTTTTTTAGTATTTGGTTTTGATAAAGGTACACAGTTTATTTTGTTGTGTACTAAGATAGCTACCCCGTCATTCGCTGTGGTGTTATCATTACGATAAATCTTGTAATTTTTCATTTTTAAACTACATGTTAGGCCTAGCTTTGTCTCAAAAATGTACGCAATTAATATTTCTTTGGCTACTAGGAAATATCCCAATTCTATCATTTTGTTCTTAACTGAGTTACCGTTCCTCACTACTAAATATAGGTTTGTGATATTTGTTGACATCATTCACACGAACACGTCTGTTACGTTCTCTAATATGATAGTTATTACAGTAAATAGATTAAACATGTTTGACGATATTAAGTTATTTAATATAATTTTTATGCATGCCATTATCTTAGTTACATTTAGGTTTCTACATGACTATTAAGAATGACAGATCGGTGCCATTGGTATTATTAGTATTTGTATCAATTTTATTATTAGATTTAGCTGTTATCCTAGCAAAAGTTTGGGGATACCTCGTCGGGATGGTATTTATAGTACCATTGTTGTTTTCTACACTTTTATTGTTTCGTTTTAGGTTAATTATATTATGCCTTGATGTATTATTATTTTGTTCTTGGGTTATTTGTGATTTTTTATTATTAATGGATTGTAAGATTTTATTATATACAACGCAATCTTTAGAATTGACGGCGTGTTATTCATTGCAGTTCGCGCATTTTATATTATTTGGATTTGTGTACTCATTTGAATTATGTTTTCCGCTGAATTTTAGACATTTCGGTTGTTTATAACAGTTATAAGGTACATGGCTATACGATTGGCATTTATAGCATTGTAGGATTGTTTGTTTAGGAAGGAATTTTCCCCATCTTACTAAGCAGTAGCGTATTTCTTTAATTTCGTTAATATATCAATTGGCTGGGAAAGTTGTTAGGTACGTCGGATAAAATATTATTTCATTCGTTTCTTTTATCTTTTTGCTAAATTGTTTTATTTGGATATAGTTAATGTTTCCTTCTAGATACTCTTTAATTTCTTTTATTTCTAAATTATGCGGTAGAGCCTTTAACACCATTTTTACAGGTTTCTTAAATTTTGCCGTGTGGATGTAGTGTTCTATATCGTTTTTAGACAAGAATGGTAGAATTCTATTGTAGTCATTTATATTTGATGTTTGGATTCTGTATTTTTCATTTCTAACTTTGATATTAATATTATCATTTATGTGAATTAAGAAAAAAAAAGAAAAGTGATGTATTTCTGGCGCTGTTCAGTAATTTGCAGCATGATCATTTCTGTCACATTAAATGTTTGAAAAAAATTATGTATTTTTTTTTCCCTGGGCTTGTCAGCAACAGACGATTACCCATCAACACGTGTAAATAGTAGGAATTAGGAGTTACAAGGAATGGAACCCGACTAAGAACATTCTATCAAGGGTAGAGAGACAATGAGAATCACAGTCGTTAAATGGAAAACATGTGCAAGGAATGACGGTGCCGAAGGAAAGAGCAAAAAGAGTTTGCTATCTAATAACATGGTCATAATGAAATAGTTGGGAAAAGAACGTTTGGACGAAGATGTACAAAATAGAACGCAGGATAGTCATTAGTTCAGCAGTAAAAATAGTATTTTGGTCCAGTGTATGAGACCATGTTGTGTCGTTTTTTTTGTTTTTTTATAGGAGTTCTGTTTCGTCGTTTTTAGCACGGTGTCTGCGCACGACATGCGAGTACTGCAATTGTACAGGAGACTCAAAATCCATCAGGAAGTATAACCGTAATTGCGGCGAGAACCTAAAAGCTAAGAACTGGAATAGGGTAGAACATTAAAAAGAAATTATCAAATTTTATGAAATCAGTGAAGTAATTAAGAATGAATAAAGGCCGTTCTCTTAATATTTCCGAATTTATCACTAACTGCTTCTATAACATACAAGAATGTTTAGACAGAAAGATTTAGAAAAGTTGATGTCCGACAGTATTGTGGAAATCCTGCGTTATTACTGTAGTGGGACGAGATTTGCGAGAAGAAGAGAGACAGAAAATTTTCAGGCGAATGGGAAAGGCCGGTAAAGTTAAAGAAAAAGTGGTAGGTATTAGAGTTCGTAGAATTATTAGACTGCGGAAAAATAAAAACGTGAACAGAGTAGGAGAACTCACAAAAAGGAAAGCTTTTATGTCCTTGTCTGTCACTTGATATACCTTGCCATACAAAACCGTATGCGCTATAATTAGCATGGGGAAAGAATCTCCATGCAGCCATATGACCGCCACCAGTGTATTCGACGGGAGAAAGAAAAATGAATGATTACTCATACACCTTAATTTTTTTTTTTATACGCAGTTTTCAAGCTCTATCTATCTATCTATCTATATATAAAAATGAATGTATGTCGTTCTGTATGCCTTCGATGGAGTCCGAAAATTATTCACTTGATTTTTTTGGACAGTTTATTTATGGGGTCAGGGGAACAATTCAGGTTATTTAAAAGTCAAAAAAATAAATAAACAAATTATAAAATAAATAAAAATTGATCGAAAATGTGGCCATCTAGCCAAAACACCGATTACCAATATTTCCGACAGATGGCTCCACAGTAAAGCAATTATTCCGGTATGCATTATTTATGCAGCTATCATGTAAATAAACGTGGAAAACGCGGTACTCTTCACTGCTCTTTGGTACTCGATCGCGGTCGTGAATTCTGTCGTTCGTTGGGTTTCGACAGGCTCCTTTAATAGTATATTAATATATACAAATCAATTTCGCACGTATAAAAGATCATGAGTTAAGAACGGCACGACCGATTTGGCTATTTTTTTGTTGTGTTCGTAATTGTCAGCATAAGGTTTGTATGAAAGAAAATTTTAGAAAAATGCATCGAAAAAGTCGGAACAATAAAAAAAAAATGGCAAAATGGCGTCACGATGTAACGTTCAGTTTGACAGTCCTGTTGTCACATGATTTCATAACAATGAATTCCGCATTGATTGCGAAAAAGGAATTAAATTGAAAGCGATAGTTCAGTGTGTTATCGGTGGTGATCATATCTTTAGTGCATTCAAAACCGTAAAATTTATCAATTAAAATTTAAATAAAATGATTACTATGATAAATAATACACTCTAAATAACATTTTATTAATGTCCGGCGTAAGTGTAATAAATAATTTATGTTCCGTTACTTCTCTTTTTGCGTTACTGAAATCATCAAGGCCCCATGACATGATCTAAACAAACAATAGTCTAATTACTGTACTCATTGCAGAGAGTTAAATGAGTATAGGGCAATACAGACGATAGTTCGGAAAACAAACAAAACCGGATAAGATATACGTATTGGTATGGTTGTTTTTTTCTTATCTTAGTTCGGGTATTTGTAAAACATTTCATGAACTATTTTTTGTATGTTTTTCGTGTTCAGAGTTATTCAGACCTATTCGTATTTACTTTTTGATAAATGTGGTTTATTATATTCACGATTTTGAATTGTTTTCGATCGTTTCTGTTAACAGTTATAAAAGATCTGTTCTTTAATTTTTGCCTTTATTGTATTTTTTTGATTCTCTATTTGTATTACTTAATTCTGACATCGCGGTTGATAACCCATGTTCGCATGTGCCACCCGTCCGTTACTCGCGTATTCCTGGTTTAATGCGTGTTCTGTATTTTCGCCACGTTTGGTTATGTTTTCATAAAATATTCAAAAGGGAAAAAAAAAGCGAATCGTATAATTTAATTCCTGAGGATGGCATGATTTTGTGAGCCGAGCAAGTGCTCGGTGCGCTGAGTACTTACAATTAAATAACACTACACGTGATTCGGTTAGGCAATGATGTTTCATTCGATGGAGCATTCGCTGCTGCAGTTAACGGAAAAGTGTAAACAAAAACGATAGTGCGCGCTAGATTAATATCCTCCGGATAGCTGACGAGCCCAAAAATAAATAAATAAATAAGTAAAAACAAACGGTTACAGATAAAATTCGTTTGTTGCGTTAATTATTATTTTCGAGGAAAGTAATTATCTCTAATTAACGATGGTCAGTTTTTCATATTTAATTTATGGTTGTAGCGTACCGCAATTAGCAAAAAAAACAACAGAAAGAAAACCTCTACCTTACACCGAAAAAGAAAACAGGTATGTGTATTCGTTTTTAAAGGATGTTCGGTATTTTTGGTATGAATATATTCACATTTGTGCGGAGAGCGACACTTTTTTATTTCAGTCGTAAAAATATTGCGATTTATTATTTATCTTAGCAAGAAAAAAAATTTTTAAAATGTTGTAAAAAGGCTATATATAAAAAGACGTCTATCACATCGACTGCTAAATGCCCGTTGCGTTTCAGACCTAAAATAACAGCGGAACGTGTAAGCGAATATAGAAAACAACAAAATAATGTTTTAGATTTATCCGAGAAACTTAAAAAACTATCTTATAAAGCTGCAAGAAAAAAAATCGTAAGCCCGTTCTGTAGTAGCTAGAGGGTTTTGTTTTTTCAGTTGACGTATTTTCTTCGTGAGATCATAAGAAAATTAAAAACCCTCAAAATTAAAAAAAAAAAAAAATTAAAAAATGTAAAAATCGAGTTTTAAAAAAAAAATTTTAAAAATTCCACAACCAGTTATGGTATTAATTTTCTTTTTAAACTGCATACTAAGGTTTCCAGAATGCGGGGGAAATATAAAATTTGAAAAATTTTGATATTTAAGGATCGAAATTTGAAAAAAGATACACGCTTAAAGCGGCAAAACTGGAAACTAAAATAATATATGTGAACGCTACTGTCTTTATGAAAATTTACAAAGTGAAATAATTTAAAGTCCGAAGGAACAGGCCGTGAAACGCAAGTGGGAATAAAGGAAAACTAAACAATTTCACTTAGGATAGAATGAAGTAGATTTTTTAACGAAATAATAAAATATTTTACTTCTAAAAACAATTAAAAAAAAAAATTAAAAAAAAAAATGTTAGAACTTTATGTAACCAAAAAATGGTAGATTTTTATGTAAAGATAAGTATTTTGGTTAGATAAATATTGCGCAATTTATAATTTATTTATATATATATATATATGTGTTTTTTTTCGTTTTTTATTTGTAAATAAAGGATGAAGGGGGATACTGCGTTTAAAAATGATACGCATACTTTTTTGTTTGTTTTCTTTTGTTTAATCGTTTAGCGTTTTCGTAAGTTAAAAAAAAAAAATTACAAAAAGGTTATATATAAAAAGAGAAAGAATCGAAAAAATGGACTGTTGCCCTGGTCCAAATTGTTCACCTACCACATCTGTTACTATCATCTAACTGTCATTATATTGCACCCATTCACATTCCAGCTGTGTAGGCCTTCATTTAACGATTTCCTTAAATTTGTGGAAAAAATTGTAAGTTTCATGAGAATTGAATGGCGCAAGATAACGATAAATTGCACTTATTTTTTGGATTTTGCTTTTGGCAACAGTAGAAAATTAGAATATCGAAAAAACGTTTCCTCAATCCGCTAATAGCAAACAAGCCAACGTTCAGGCAGGACAACGTCTGCCGGGTCCGCTAGTATGATATAAAAATAATTCAGAAATACTTGCCTCGTGTTAATTCGGTAATGAGTGTTTTCTTGCGTTTCGTTGAAAAGTTTTTATTATTTTTTAAAACGTAATTTAAATGTGTATTTATCTTATTTTGTAATTTTAATTCTTCTCGCCTTTGAAAACTAAAATGTTTTTTTTTTAATTGTTGCATTATTGCGTATGTGCGATAAACAGCCGTAGCGGTAAAAATATATTAAAAATTACTCGTTACGTTTATTCTAAGTTTTTAAACTTCTTTTTTGCATTTTTTTTCTTCTTTTATTTGCTTATATGGATGTGCACCATCTCAAGATTATTGTGTCAAAATTTGAAGTCGATCGCAGCAAAACTAACGGACCTATAGAGTTTTGAGTGAGCGGTGCTCTGCCGCTGGTTTGAACACCTGCTGGGCAGCTACGCAACACGGCTACTTGGCGGCTGTTTCGTGCTCTTTTGAAATTCGTATGTTCTGATTTCGCTGTGTTTTTGTTCTGTTTTCGCTGTGTTTTTGTTCTGTTTTTGCTGTGTTTTTGTTCTGTTTTCGCTGTGTTTTTGTTCTGTTTTCGCTGTGTTTTTGTTCTGTTTTCGCTGTGTTTTTGTTCTGTTTTCGCTGTGTTTTTGTTCTGTTTTCGCTGTGTTTTTGTTCTGTTTTCGCTGTGTTTTTGTTCTGTTTTCGCTGTGTTTTTGTTCTGTTTTCGCTGTGATTGTATATTTATTATTAGTCAAATGCCGAAGAAAATTAGCAGAGAAGATCGCAAGAGTACCAGTTCCAGATTGGATCGATCGAAAAGAGTAATACTTCCATAGTAACGCAAGACAGACGATGTCGAAGCAAAAAGTACATCGTCCAAAAAAATAAAACTAAATACTTCTGTAGATGTAGAGGAGGATCTTCAAAAACATTATAGAATTGATCAATTTTGCGGACTAATGGATCTGTCTAATTCTTTAATATCTAAACCAAGCTATAATTCGTATATAAAAAAAATGATCCTGTCTGATATTGGGATTACTATCTTTACTGCAGCCGCTATGTATTTACGAATCATTATTCCAACACCACGTTCATGTGTTTCGCCTCCTGAGAATATGAATTCGTATCCATTACTTGCACTTATCCTTCCGTTTCTTGGCCACCTCCTTTCGCTTATTCCCAGGATATCTATGTTTAATTTTTCTGCTTCCATTGCGACGTTTATCATTTTTCCTGGTTGGTACAACGTTCTTACATTCCACGTTGCTATTATAATTCCTCGTCTATTTTTACCTCCGCGTATTGTCACCCCATTCGGCTGACCTGACGAGAGTATGGTCGCCTGACGGAGACTTGGGGATAATCTTTTATTTGTATTCATGGTGTCTTTCTAGGGATGTTAATGACGGTGCTTTCCCTTTGCCTTCCGCCATGATTTTCTGTTAGGGTTTACTCCCTTAGCCGAAAGGACTCGGTTTTAAGGCGCCGGGTACTCGCCTGCTCGCTCTAGATTGATCTGACTCAATCCGACTGGGGCACCTTGTCACGAGCGAGGTACTGATAGTCTGCTGTTGTTAATGCAGTAAAGGGCTTAACGGTATTTATTAGAAGGAACACCTTCGGCAAGTAAACCCTCCTCCGTTTTCCTATCAGCTATATGTTTTGTGAGTTCTGGTTTAGCTTTTCTAATCCACGCTAGGCCCGTAAAACAGAAAATTACCACTCTGCACGACGTGGACGTACGGAACTCACGTGGTTGTTGTTTCGTTTCTCCGCCGGTGGGACTAGCACCATGTGACGGTTGAGTGACTACTTACTACAGAAGTTGACTCTAGTTACAACAACCTGTGCCCCGCAGTGTATGTGTTTATAATTTCTTTTTGCAATCTGTCATGTCTGGCCTCAATGCTCCCTTCCCTATTCGCCATCATTCATTCGTCAATCAACAAGTTGCGTCCTCTTCTCTTTGGTGGAACGAGGAGTGCAACGCTGCATTTGATCATAGTCGAGCTACTTTTAGAACTTTCCGTGTAAACCCTACAACCGAAAATTTTCTTGTTCTTAAACGGGCGAATGCAAGAGCTCGATATGTACTGAAAGCCTCGAAGAAGTCCTTATGGAAGAATTTTTGCTCTTCCTTCTCTAGAACTACTCTCCTTTCACATATCTGGAAAACGACAAGAGCTTTTAAATTCCCATCCTCTGAATGTCCCATCAATTCCAACATTTTTTATTGTTGCATATTACCGTTTATCGATTCTGCTGCTCCCGCTTACGTTCCTGACTTTGATAAATTTTATCCCGGTCTTTTTCCACAAGACTTTCCTCTTCATTTCCGTACCTCCGCCTTCAACATTAATGAATTAAAATCTGTTCTTTCAAAATCTTCCACCCCCGGTCTGAATTATCCACTATTAATCTTCTCAATCTTTTAATGTCTTTCTTTCCAGCGGTATAACTCTTCCCTGCTGGAACTCTTTTATCATCGTTTCTATTCCTAAAAAACGTTCTTCCTTACGTGAAATTTCTTTAGCATCCTGTATCAAAAAATTATTCGAAGGTACGTTGAACAGGCACTTTGTTTGATGGGTAAAACATAATAGCGTTTTACCCAGTAACATGTTTGCTTTGATTAATCTATCCGTAAGCAATGCACCTCTTCCTCACGTTAATTGTTTCTGCTATCCTGAAGTTTTTTTCAATAATCGTTTGACTTTCTCTAAACATATTGATTATCTTTTCCCTTCCGCTATTAAAGGGCTGAACCTGCTGTTCTCAACAAAATAAGGTGTGGTGATCCCTACATTCTGATCTTGTATAAAACCATTATCCGTTTCAAATTTGATTATTGTTTTTTTTATCTACGATTGTGCCTCTAAATCCCATCTTTCTAAATTAGACATTATCAAAAATTCGTGTCTTCGGGTTGGTTTTGGTGTTCTTAAATCTATTCCAATTCCAGTAATTCTTGCAGAGTCTAACACATTGCCCCTGTCTCTTCGCAGATCTTATTTAGGCTATCGTTTTCTCAATTCTTGCATCAGAATTCATTTCTTTTTGCCGTAGTACATTTTGGCCTTACATAATTTCATGTAATAATCTCCATTTGTTTCCTTTAACTTTACCGATCTCTGTAATTCTCCCCGGGTATTTTTTCTACCTAATTAAACAGGAATTCTCCAGCACTATTTTTCACGTATGGCTCCAGGGGACCTTATGGTGTTGGAGCTTCTTTTGTCCTTCCGGATTTCAACTTATCTGAAGCATTTCGTCTTCCTTTTTTCTGTTCTATTTTTACAGTCGAGTTGATGGCTATCCTACACTCTATTATCTTAATTTTTTTCAATCGTGTATTTTCTAATTATTTGGTTATTTCTGACTTCACGGGTACTCTTCAACTGATCAGCTCTCCTTTTCCCGATTACGCTTTCGATTTCATTATTCTTCGCATACGCTGTCTTATCCATTTTCTTTCTTCTCGCTACTCCAGCTGCGTTGATTTGCCGTGGATTCCTAGCCACATGGGCATTTTGGCTCTGATTGCTGCTTTCTCCCGTTCCCTTTTTGAAAAAATTCCATCCTCTAATCTGAATTCCCTGTGTAAAAAGTTTCACCTACTCCATACAATGTGACTCTTATGTTCTCTCATTTCCTTCCTTGTCAGTTGTTTCTATTCTAGCTTCTTTCATTCATTCAATCTTGCACCAGATTGAAATCTAATATGTTATGCTCCTTTTGAACTATTACTTAGATTCCTTGGCCGATTGGGCTGTTGATTTTCGTTGGCGTACCCATAAAAAAAAAAAAAAAAAAACATTTGTTAACCGAATTAAAATATGACATAAACAAATTCAAATAACTAAATTTGAAATCAATTCAACCACAGTACATAGAAAATATTGCGTAGTGATTTAAATTTGTATAATTTCGTGTTGTAATTCGACGCATAATTTATTTGTAAATGTTCCACGTTAAACTTTTTCGTAATGAATTTTTTTTCTGTACGAAATCCGAGTGTATCTACAAGCTGGCAAAAAAGGGGTAATATTTGTAATATTTTTTTATGGCAATTTTTTTTTGCGGATTAGCAAAAGCTACCATTTCAAACCGAAAAGACGTTATACGTTAGACAGCAAAAAACTCAGAAAAACTAGCCAACTCTCATCGGCTTATTATTGTATGAATGTGAAGATTGGTTCACTGAGAAGACAATATATCTCAGTCATTTTTTTTATTTCACGGAATACTTCGACTCATTCTCTTCCTTAAAGTGGTTCATATCTTAGCCTGATTTTAGAAATCATTAACCACAGAAAATGCTGATTTACAAAAAATTTAACTTCATCGGCTTTCTCTTCACGGATACACTTATTTTTAAAAATTGATTTTTCTTCCTTTTCACTTGTAATATCGTGTAAAGTGATACTAAAACCCTCGTTTTCTATAAAATTACTTTCCCGATAGTTCTAAATAATATGATTCTAATCCAGCCAATTATAAAATCGAATTTGCTCCGGTACGAGGAAATAAAGACATTACATAAGCGAAGTTCTCGTGTTCGTGGTTTTTCGAATCGAATACCTAAAAATAACCATCCTAGCAAATAAGTGATTCGAATCGCGTCTCACGATTTCATCATAAAATCAATTAAAATCATCGTCTTGTTCAAGAAGTATTCGGGGGCGCTTGCGATTGAACGTTTATCGCTTTTACGCGAAACAACCTGTTTCTGTTTAATACAATCAGTTTTTTTTTTTTTTTTTTTTTTTTTTTTTTGGGCTCGTCATCCAAGGACCTTTACCCAGAAACAAATAGT
Organism: Icerya purchasi; assembly: GCA_039619475.1. Lineage (NCBI taxonomy): Eukaryota > Metazoa > Arthropoda > Insecta > Hemiptera > Monophlebidae > Icerya > Icerya purchasi. The sequence goes on from CM077115.1 coordinate 179,335,624, forward strand.
AAGAAAATAAGTCGGTTATATTTTAATCCGATCAGAAAGCTTTGATAAAAACCAATCAATATAGCAGGAATAACTAGTGGGAAAGGAAAAGACAGGATATAGGAAGCACAATAAGGTGCAGAAAGCTTAAGCCTCAACGTAAATAGGAATACATAACGCTCCATAAAAAGAGATGAACACTGGAAGAAAACATGATCGGCGTTGCAAATAACTGCATCATCAGGATGGAGGGGACAGTGTGGGGGGAGGAAATTAGGGAAAAGCGAAATCTGGTGGAAGGCAGAAAAGAATGGCCAAAACGCATACGAACAATGGAAACAACATCAGAAGGTCGAAGAAAGGGATAGAAACCACGAAGAATAGGGATAAAGAGTAGGCTGAACAGACAGATGAAATGTATAATTATTAGAAAAGGAGAGAACGTAAATATCCATGATCTGATATGAAAACTTTTACATATCGATAGGAGATTAGCAGATGGAACTATTTAAAAAAAAAAGGCAAGAAGAAGTAGGAATCAGCCGCTTTATTACGAAATATGCTCGTGTGGCTAGGTATCCACGGTAAATATCAAAATAAATGGAATGGAGAGAAGAAAGATTATGAATGGGTGAACGTATACGGAGGATAACAAAGTCACACAAATGATCCGGAAGGGGAAAGGATATAGCCTGAAGGGCGCTCAAGGAATCAGAGATAATTAAAAAATTAAAGGAAAGGTGATTCGAAGAAATGAAAATAATAGAACGTAGAATAGTCAATAATTCGTTTACGAATATGAAACAGAAGTAAGGAAAACGAAAATATTCGAATAGGTTAACATCAGGGAGGATGAGAAGGAAGCACCAACACCACCAGGCCCCCTCGAACCATCTGTGTAAATGGTAACATGAGAGGGAAATAGGAAATTGATAGTGCTGTAGAAAATACCTGTTTAATTAATCCGGTTGGTGGGAGGTTTTTAGAAAGTGTGGGAAGAATAAATACCTTAGGAGGATAACAGAGATTAATATAGTTAAAGGAAAAATAGGGGAGATTATTGAAGTAGATAGTGTACGGTCAAAATGAACTGAGACGATGTGAAATAAATGCCAGAACAGGGGCTTTGCTAGGAGTAAAGCGCCAGCTATTATAAATTGAAAGGAAGGACCGAACAAGAGTAGAGGACGCGAGTGGAAGACGTTTAACAAGGAAGCGATAGTCTAAATATCGGTTTCAATCGCGTATTTCCATTCCTTCTCACTTTTCTTAAAAGGAAACTCTGTTCACAAATTAATCTGCTATTTTAAATCCGTTAATTTTCGTATCAATAACTGCAACGTGTCTCCGTATCGTTTGAGTTTTTAAAAAAAATGTGTTAATATGACAAGACACTCAAATGTATTCACATATAGGTGGGGGTAGATAATTTTTCGTAATTTAGTTTTAACAATAGAAAAACAAAAAAGACCTAATCTTAACGGTATGTTTTTTTTTTTTTTTAGTTTTTTTTTATACTTCAGTTAACCGAATCAATGTGAACAAATATCGGATGTAAAAATAAATAATTATGTTGATTTACACATTTTATTTATTTATGTATTTTTCTCTATACAAAGTTTTTTGTAGGCAGTCATTTAACTCTGGAGTAATATAAATATATAAAAATCATTAATTTTATCTTCGATCGTCGATACTGTAAAATTTATAATAACTTTTACCCTGAGACACTTCCTTAAAAGTTATCATAAATTTCATAAGAATTATTACGACTTATAAATTTAAATAACGCGATCTATATTTCCAAATAACTGTAAAAGTAATCATAGTAACAGTAGTAATAATTATAGTAATCGCAATAACAGTAATAATAATAGTAACGTACTGGAAATGTAAAAAATATAATTCGCACTTAATCTTAGAAATACAATAACAAAAATTATAAAATCTGTTGTTTTTTTCATTTTTTTCCCTTTTTTTTTGTTTTTTTCCATGTAAAGAAGATAGTATTAAAATTAAGCGAAATCCAGCGTGGTTTATTTGTTTACGAACAAAGTAACGCAATCTTTAATTTTAATATCAACATAATTGCAAAATTATATGATATGTATATCGCTCCGATTTGACAAATGTATACAGATGTGTGTGCATATTTATGAATGTTATTCGCAATTTTATTAAATTATTCGACAAAATAAATACCAACTGTCTTATATGAACGCTTTAGGCACTTCACAAATAGAGAGATAAGGACAGTAGAGAAAATGCTTGAAGAGGTGTTTTTTTTATGTTTTGCAGACTGTATACAAAATTGGATTTATTTCGTTCAAGAACTTGTTTTTGATACTGTGTAATTGTAGAATTTATTTTCTTTTAAATTGATCATTATTAAAGTTTATTTTCCTTTTTATAAATTTATGATCGGTATAACTGACGACGAATACGTTATTAGTTCTACGAATTAACTATTTCCGCTTATTTAAAAATGTATATATATATATATATATATATACACTATATTCGATTTAATATAGAAGTTTATGTGTGTATATTTATATCGAAAATATTTGCTAAACCAACAGTCTTTATGTAGTTGGTAAGCATCTTTACCAAGAGCGGCAGTATTAATTAAATAAGGTGTGAAGAAACTTTGGGAAGATTCTTCTATAAGAAAATACATAAATCCTCTCTGTGACTGCGAGGTGAGTAGAGGCCATTATAACCTCCCTTGTCGGCAAACTGTAAGCGAAGAGACCTACATATATATTGTATGACTTTGGAAGAAAAAAGGCGTAATAATAATCACAACGATGATCTTTATTTGCCGTTGTGTACGGTAATAAAAACTACTACATTAAACTACAAGATAATAAGGATACAGCAGTCTTATAGGGAGAAAAGATAAACTCACTTTTGAACGTTATAAGTGTTACTAGAGAATAGCTTCAACGGTTGTAAGAAAGTGTCTTCGGAAAATTCACGAACCCGCGTCGCGGATGCAGAGGAATTAAATACGTTATATCGCCACCCGGTTATTAGTGACGATTCGTAACTTGAACTATATACGCGTAAAATTTGGTGGCTGGTTACGGAGCATCAGAAAATTTGTACCAAAAAAAAAAACTCCTGTCGGGATAGACGCTAAACGGACTAAACACTCCAAGGAGACTGTAGGCCTGCTTGAAAACCGCAGATGGAAGATGTGCCGGAAGTATCAAAGGCACACTTTGCAGAAATAACGAATTTGCTAATGTGCTTAAGCGACATTAACAACGGCTGATCGATGATAAACTGTGTAATCTTTTTAATGAACAAGTCAATTTGTACTGTCTCAGGACATCTGCAGAATTATATAAAGCTGTCCAAAAGCCGAGAAAGTTTCCGGGGAAAATCAACATTAGATATTACTAGAGAATAGAGATGATTTAACGTTAATTACCGAAAATGTAGAGGACCTTATCGAGAATATATGGGGAGCTGACTGTGCGATTTAAATGAACATCACAGCCTTCTTGCCGAAATGCAAAACAGTCGATTTAATAATTTACCGATAATTCGCCCGTTCCCTGCACACCATCTACTCAAAAAGTTGACATGAAGTAGCTTCGCTTTAAATTTTTTTTTTTGATTATTTGTGTAATTTCAAAATAAAATATTACAGACAGAATGCCATCTTGTGACGTATGGCGAGCAGATTAAAATCAGTCTAGTGTAAGTATATTTTCAATAATAATAATTCTCTTAGTCATTCTTCCGAAGGAACGGTTAAAATTTCAATATATTGAAAAATTTTCCATCAGCGCATCTTCCTAGTTTTTTGGGAAACTAACAGCGAAGTTCTCGATCAAATACTTTCCAACTGAATTCTGAGGTTTTTTTATCGGTCACGTCACTAAGCGATATGGTAATGAGAGGGCAAAGAAAAACACTTTTTTTTTTGAAAAGTAAAAGTATGTGGCGAGTGCGAACCAGGAAGATGTCCAGTGAGTCGGATCAAACTCCAATAATACGCGAATTTAAACATGTCAAATAGGATGAAGGGCGATGATTAATAATTGGAATTTCGCAAAGTGTGTTTAGATTGAGATTAGCGACTGCGAAAAAACCGGAAAATCGATGGTAGGTGGCGTGAATCATTCAAGAAGTGATGAGGCTGTTGCTGAGGTTCTTTATAGTGCCATACTTAATTCCTGAGCGTCAGCGACTACCTATTCGTACATCTCAGCTGTACAGACATAGGTAGTGTACTAGGCAATTGTTTATATACAGTACGAATGTGTACACACGCAAGACTACATTCAGAACCGATGGTAGCTGCTTGTTATTGCGCTACCAGTGCAGTCCCTTGTGGGTCTGCTGTGTACTGACCTAGCGCGCCTATGATGTTGAACGTGGTGGTTTGCCATTGTCTTTCACGTGACTATTAGCGATTATTTTATTTATTTATTTATTCTTGTAATAAGTTCGTCGTCGCTCGGGATCGAACCCGTGATCTCCATAACGGAAGTCAAGCGCTCTAGCAACTAGGCTATCGCGACGGAGGTTACATGCCGTAAACTAACGTAGACACAGAAAATAGGCTTCAGATTGACTAATGTATTTATAAATTTGCCGAAATTGATGGGAAAAATTCTAGACGCATCCGAGAAAATCTCTTGAAAGTTATTCTATGTAGGAAGATTTGCACGGCATTGGGGAATTCGAGCGCATCAATTTAATTCCAATGCATAGAATAAGAATTGCGGAAACGTTACTTTCTTACGCAGGCGAAAAAATTCAAATCTTTTCCGAATATCGCCGATTCTTATGAGAACGGAGAAAATAACAGATAAGATAACGTTTTGGTCATATTCTATCGATAGGGCCTTTGTCTAGACAGTTTATATAAAAACTCGTAAGTAGGCTTGCAGTAAACTCTCTCTTGTTATTTCATAAATTACGTATAATGCAAGGGGGCTATGTGGTCGCACGCTTCATGAAAATTTCATGGTTGAAAGAAAAACTAGTTTTCGGCACTTGTCGCGACAGCGGCATTGCTAGAGCGATCGGACTAAACGATTGAGTAATTGTTGATAGTCGCGCGGGTGGCAATCACTAAAAATCACTTACCATCAGTTTCAAGAGTAGTGTTACATGTGCATTTTGCGCATGAGTACATACGTATATGACGTACTTGAACGGTAAATTAGTTGCAATGTCAGATGTAAATTAAAAATTACGGCATGGACTTTAAAAGGAGAGGAGAAACAAATAATATAACATTTTGTTCGATCAGCCTTTGAAAAAGTCTGTCGCGTTCAAAGTTATTTTTAGTTTAATGAATATAAAGTTTAGCGGAACTACTATAACCATAGTTGCCTAACTTCAATCTTTTGTTGTTTTTGTTACTTCTCCTTTTTAAACGGTTCATTAGCAGTTAGCATGATGAAGTTCGTTAATGATCGGTCTCCAGAATCACACGGCTACTCGAATTTTTTTTTATCCGAAATAAAATTCCGCACCGATATGTAAGATTAATCGTAAAAATAATGCGTACATACTTATTCGAATAATACCTGATGACCGATTTTTCTTTTTTTTTTTTTCTTATTCACATTTTTGTTTCAGTATACAATCGTCGACACAGCCATAGCAGTGGTAGCGTCAGAAATTAGTTTCCGAGAGCGAGATTTCCACCTCCGAATTTCCTTCGTCCCTTTTCAATTTGAAGCAGATTAACGCGAGATAATTAATCATTTAATCTTCAATTAATTTTGTTCCTCGTTTAAAATGTTACGCGTCAATAGTTCCGCGTTAAAAAAGTTTGTTTTTGAACTTTCGGAGGATAGAGATCACTGCGGAATAGCGAAAATAACATATGTGTTTTTTTTATTTTTTATCGGAGGCAGTATAATGATAATAACGGGGCTTATTGCACGAAAATCAATATTTCAATTGTGTACGAGATGATATGAAATGTAACGAGCTTTAAGCTTTCTGCGCAGAAGTCGGTACAGTTTACGACGCCTGAAGTGTGTAATTTTCACTTACAATTAATAGAAACGAAATTATAACAAAATAATTAGAACGTAATTATATCGGTAACACAGCCATTAAAAGGATATTCTACGGAAAAAACGAAGGAATGAGAGATGCTGCTGCCATCCAGCTAGTCACGTACCCATATGCATAATCTTTTTGAAAGCTTTTCGAAATTCTGGATTGAATATGGTATAAATTACCGGATTTACGAAACTGTTCATGTAGCCTAGCCACGTCGTCAGTATGAACGATGTAACTCCTGGTCTGCACCCGGCACTGACCGTTAAACAGATAGCGTCCAAGGTGTTTAATGTAAAAAACGGCACCCAGCAAATCAGAAATACTCCTGTAATAATAATAATAGTAATAATAGTTTTTATTATTATAATCAATATTATAAGTTAACCTACTTATAATATTTTTCCTAGTAGAGCCGCTTATAAAGTCTCCGGCTCACAGTGTCGGATTTAAAAATGCACCTTTTAAAGTCCGTTATGTTTTTAGACATCTGATAAATTTGAAAATTTCAGATTTTAAAAACGAAAAAAACAGTATACTTATATATAGACATTTTAAAGTTTTCAACAGATTTTTAATTAGAAAGAAAATTAATAATGATAAGTTAAATTTAACACTGCTGATATTATATATATATATATATATATATATATATACATATACATATATATATATATATATTAATTACAACGTAATTTTTAGGCTACCCTCTTATTAGAAAAAATGTTCCAATTTTATGTAACGTTTGTTATATTTTATAGGATTTTTGTGATTATGTTATTATATTCATGTGGACCGATTTAGAATTACGTTGTAAATTTTGATTATTTTATACAAAGTATAGAAGAGAAAGAGATAGAATGTAAGCAAAAGGGGTCAAGGGGCACAGCCCCTTGCGAGTCCAAAATGGCCTAGTTCATATATATATATGTATGTATGTGTATATATATATACACATACAATTATATATATATATATATACATATGTGTTGTGTAGTTAAATTCGGAAAGGATTATTCTTTTTCTAAATAAAAATGAAAATCGGAATAAAAAAATACCCCAAAAATTAAAAAAAAACGTTACACCACTTCCTTCTCAGTTGTCACAAACATGAATATAGTTTGTTTTTATAAGACTAATATTTACCTAATTTATTTCAGTTGTAACTACTATTCTCGACCGCACTTGGTCTTCGGCTTTTTGAGTAGATGTTTTATTGTATATCGTTTACTATTATCGAGTATCGAATATCGAACATATTCAGACTGTTTTTCTGCGACAGTTTATACGTAGTGATTAAGTTGACATTAACCTAGGCATATTCTTAAGAAAGAACCACCCGACTTGTGCGTTTAAGATGGAACGAGAGGAGGAATTCCTGCAATCGTTAATATACGCTCATCCTTTGAAAATTCTTCTTCAGTAATTTGTATCGACATTTTTAACCGAAATTAATTCTAAATTTTATATTCTCCCAGTGTTTCGTTAGTAATTCAGTCGCCGATCGATTTAAATGCATTTTTAAAAAAATTTTTCCTCTTTGCCTTTCCGTAATGGGAGAAAAGGGGAAAAAACAAGTATCGTCTATGGCTGGAAATTTTATTTGTTCAAATGAGTGGCTACGTGCTCGGTATGTGTCCCATATAACGTAATTATCACGTTACATGAATGGAATTTTGTTATCCTTATAACTGATACGGCTAAGCGTAAGTCCATTAAAGAGGGATTCGATTAACGGCGACGAGGATATTATCGGACGGGATATTGGGGGAGGGGGGGATATTTGCTGCAGCAGGCATCGCATCGAGAATTATCTATGTCTGCAGTTGTGTTGTTATGAAAGATAATGCGCTGTTATGGGATGCTGGAATGAAGCCAGGCGTGAAATTGATTCTGCGCGATGGCTGCTCGCTCTCATAAACTGTGCCTTTTCAAGAATTTCCTGTTCCATTATGATAATATTCGGTTTTGCCGAAATGCATTCAGCCTTACGAAAGCAACTTCGCTTGCATTCTGACCTTTCCTTCTACCGTGTTACGCTACTTATTATTCTCATCTTAATAAGAATTCTAATTAACACCATACAATACGACGCCCATTATCTTCATTTAGCAGTTCCCGGCCGGTTACACGTGTAATGCAATATTTCCGGCATATGACAAAACAATCATATCGCATTTTTCTCCGCTTCTCCGACGTTAGCCGGTCTCCAAAATAACAACTCCTTGCTTAGAATTTTCCGTCGGAACAGCTCTCCGACCGGATCCGCTTTTCAACGAGGACAATCTTTCCTTTAATAAAAAACAAGTATTTAAATAGTTCGTAAATATTTCTTAAATTCCATGTAATAAATAATAAAAATGAATATTTCATTACTCCAAAACGGGTGGCTCCTCAACTTGTTCGCTTCAATCGCACACACGCGTTAAACTTTGAAAAACACTATATTCCAGCGTTCTCCCTTTGAAATTATATTTCCGGCTGTCGGAATGTTTTGCATTTCCCCGCATTACGTAATAAAAAAAGAAGAAAAAAAAGACATCGAATAATTTTCTTTTTTCTCTTTTTTTAGCGAGCAAAACAAAATGAAATGTTTTATTACTGACTTCAAAAAAGAGGAGGTTGCATGTGTTGGTCGCGTACGCTTTTGACATGAATATGTCTTATGGCTGCGGGTCATTCCGAAAATTTGTCCGTCCCACGAAATGTAAGACATGTCACATGAAATGTAAGACATGTCACACGAAATGTAAGACATGTCACACGAAATGTAAGACATGTCACACGAAATGTAAGACATGTCACACGAAATGTAAGACATGTCACACGAAATGTAAGACATGTCACACGAAATGTTACCACATAATGGTGACATTATCGCATTATATATATATATATATATATATATATATAATACTTTTTTTGCGTTTCCATGTTATTATTTAATTAGCAATATAGTGTATCTTTATGTGCTTCTTCCTATGATGGAACTTGTTGTTCATCAACACTTGCACAGTAATAAAAAGTGTATTCATTATGTTTCCAAAAACGTAAACCGCCACCGAACTCAAACGCGAATTGTGGAAACGAAAACGGGACGACAAACTGTGCAATAGCGAAGAATCCGACACACTTATACGTAATACGCCTTTTGGTTCGAAAACGACAGATGTGGAACGTTCCTCAATCGCTAATTCTTCCGATATCAGTTCAGACTTTGTGCTGTCGCGCTGCAAATTACCCTTGCTATCGGAAACGTGGATCGAAAGTGATCAGTCAATCGAAATAGCAGCCTTCCGCATGGTATATTCAGACGAAACGCAGTTCAGTCGGGTATCTGCGAAAACATGGCACATTCGAACGCTCCGAAATCTGTCGAACACGATCAGTTAAAATTCGATCAGTCAGAAATACGACTCAAGCGACAGCGTACGACGGCGTCGGCGACATTTGCTCAGTGTAATCGGCTGTAAATGTAAAACGCGCCCTACTCGTATTGGTCTACATCTCGCTAAACACTTTCTTCGAACGCATTCGAGAATTCTTTCTCCCGAACCTCCTATCTTGTACAATGCGAAATAATTAAAAGGTTTGTTTAAAGATCTTCATGAATTAAATTACCACACAATATTCCGATAGTTCTCAGTGGTGATGTTAACTCGGATTTAGGAGGGTCTCCCACATTCATAGAATTTACGCGTGCAGAATTCGGACTCGAACTAAAGAACGAACCAATCATTCCCACATCACGCAATTCCACGTGCATTGACGCCGTCTTTTCTCGTCACGAAAGCGCACTTGAAACGCGTAACGATATTTCCTACTCTAGTACGCATCATCGTTTCGATAACGACGTATACCTCCGATGTCAATGTAACGCTGTAAATGTAAATACCGTATCCGTCTCTAAAGAATCAATATTTCTGTACAATCAAAATCATAAACAGGTCGGCTTTTACATTTGTAGATTCAGGCCCGCTAGAAAAAGCCAGGTTCATAGAAACAACCCAGATAAAATTCCAATGTCGAGTGAAAGAATAAACGAAAGACGGAGCTGCCCATGAGATATATAGTCGTATATTTAATGAGCGATATCTGCGTGAAGCGGAGATACTTGCTTGCCTTATATAAGATTCTCTTTTTCTTTTAATGTTTGTTCACGCATAACCTTTAATTATTTAGACGGATCTTGATGATTTTCATTCGAAAGTGTACCAGTCACAGTAGAGATCCAACATATACGTACACCCCCCGTACAGTACATAGTAGTCGTTAAAATAAATTTAAAAAAAGGAGTACTTTAGATTTCAGTGAACACAAACGTGACTGACTTGAAAATTATTATAAATTTAGGAAATGAAAGTTGCAAAAAGAAAAAACAACTTTTAATAAGAAAACATAGAATTAAAATACCGGTAATAATAATTGCCATATTTGAATATGAAAGGTTCAGAGCTGGTCACTGACGGAAATAGTACACGTATCTTAACATTGCATTGCGCATAATTTTCGACTATCGGCCGATGATATCCACTGTTTATCAGTAATTGTACAGCGGTGGTTCCACACGAGCATGTACATATATATATATCGGTAAGTATCGGTGAATTACTCAGTAGCCACTTAAATAATAATAATAATAATAATCGTTATAAAAAATGACTTCTATCGAGAGAATGATTTTCTTTACTTAATATAATCGGACAAAAATGAGTCTAAAAATTATTATTAAAATATGAACATCCGAAACATTAACAATTAGCGCAGGCCGATGAACGAGAGTGACTCAAACTATTATTAATGCTACTTATCATATGGAAATGTAGATTCGAATAAAGATAACTGAAAACAACCCTCAAAGCTGCATTTACATGCTTATCACCGACGTAATTTAAACATTATACTTTTTAACCACAATACCTAATTTTTTATAGAGTGCAGAAGATATAGCAACTTTTGTATTATCATTCATAAAAAAAAAAAAAAAAGAAAAAAAAATACCGATACTTAAAGATTGGTACCCTAAAAGTTGTAATAAAAATGCGCAAAAAAGCAAAAAATAATTACTCGATAAAAAATAAAATATGTGTTATACGGTGAAATATACCCTTAAAAGAGAATATTATGATTTTGCTTCGAATAATATTAATACTTGTTAGAATCGGAGCAAATCAAAATGCAACGATAATTAAAAGCCTGTGTCTCTATACTCATTTAACAGGTTTCCAGTTATTGTTGCAATTTGAATTTAACGAGTCTAATTTAAGTACGAATGTTGTTTAAAAACAATCGTATTATTAATTTTCTTAAGTATTATACTGTAATAAAATGTATTTTATCTCGAGCAATAATTTTTTAGCTTTCTAGCGCATTTTAATTAAATTTTTCGAATAAATTTTGAATTTTGTTTTTTTTTTTTTTATCGTTTTGAACATTTTTTAATCTTAATTTTAGACAAGATGAAATATTTTTCATATGTATAATCGAGAAAAGTAGATCAGCGAAAGTGTCAAGAAAAAAAACGCAAAAAAAAAAAGAAGACAGTTAATGTACGAATGTGATCCGAATGGGCAAGGAAATACGTGGGGTTGACCGTAGGTGTTCAGCTAATCCGTCGTCTGAGCACCGAGTGAAATCTACTGCTTTTTCACTGATGAACCACAGTAATCCGCTATCACATAAGGGCTGCAGGAAAAAATCTCAATTAATAGCCGTTACAATTACGCTTTTTCAAAAATAACGCGTAATTTGTGCTCTATATACCATACGTCGGAGACCAGGATCCGCGGCATACCACTTTTTGAATTATTAATGCGCTATTACGGGCTCGACGTGAAACTCCCGATTTTGCGTAATGCGCAAATATTCTATATAATCGAAATGTGCCTATGCATTGGGCGTCAAGAGAAATAAATTTCAGTACGTTGTGCGATGATGTCAAAAAAAAAAGAGATTAGGAATCTAAATGTTTTAAAAATTACTATAACTGAACCAATAACTTTTAAGTAATTTGAATTTGGCGGATGGGGGATATTAATTTTTTTTATATTATATTAAAATTGACATGGCCATTATATAAAATGTTCGAATTATACATATTTGCACGGTAATATCGTTTAAGGAACTTTGGTAAAAATCTGTTGATCAAAAAACGCGCGCGTAATTGTTTACGTACGAAAAATTAAAGTTCGTACATTATTATTTGACTTGATGGAGTGAATGGAAGAGAGAACACACGGACATCTTATAAGAGACCGTCAATTTTGTTAGATCCAGTTGAATTGTTTACAATATGATTCGTATTAAACATCAGTCAGCGGAAGAATCAGAAGAAACCGAACTTTCTTCGGCATAATGCATACCGATGAGGTCGTCATGCGTAAAAAGACGCGCATGCGACAGTGACTGACTACATCTTCCGTTTTGTAAAGATCGAATGAAAAGTAAAACAGTAGAACAGTGCGAGCGATTCTCGATGCGAAATATTCCGATTCACTTCGATCGGATCGAATACAATTGCCGAGTCTCTTTTCGGCTCATTCAAATTCTTCTAAAGCTCCGACTGCACGCGTTCTGTAATTTATCGAATATTCCGCTGAATCTGGAATGAGCCGAACATTTTCGATGCCTAACAAAATCGTTATTTCTTAGTGAAAAATACAAAAAAAAAAAAAACCTTTTTAATTTTTGGACAAACTGCTAATACAGGAAAAGCGTATTAAATGACATTTGACGATCGGCGGCGGGGGGTCGGGGGGGGGGGGGGTAAAATTAGTAAAAGGAGAATGTCTAGCTGGGCGAATTTATTCTCGAAGAAGCTTTCATTGTTTGTTTGCACACATAGATGTAAAATTAGAGGCGAAATCTGGCCGAATCTAACATCATCGTAAGCGGTAAAAGTAAAAAGATAATAGCGTCGATAATCCCGTAATTCAAAAAACCGAGCACGTTCCGCTAAACCAGTGTCCCATTCCGGAGTCGCGAGAAAAAGATGTACAGTTAATAATATCCTCGGATCGGTTTAATGGCGAATCTGCAGACTAGTACTGTAGAACGTTTGAAGTTACGCCGGCATAACGCTTAACTTTCTCACAAACATAAAGTGGAATGGACGTGCTCTGAACACAGGAGAACTTTTCAGTCTGCATGCCAGCGTGCCGAAGCGCTGGATTTAGCAGACTGATTGCATCGACAGACTAGTTTGCGGAGTTGCCGATCGTTTCGGTGTCGCGAACGGCTTCACGAAACTACAAAGACGACTAACGTTCCATATCTGCTCGCGGTATCTCTGCTAGAACGAGATTTGGATGCGCGCACACATGTTTTCCTCTCACACATGCAGCAGACAAATCGGGATGCAGAGACTTTTAACCGACTGATGGAGTGGTATTTACTAGCGTTAATTTTGCTTCATTAAAAATTCGAGTGTTAATTTTTTTTCGTTTCCACAAAGGATATAAGATTTTCTTTTTTTTTTTTTAGACACGTTAAAATGAAATTAAGAACAGGAACAGTGAATAAGGAAGGATACACGGACTGGATAAGCATCATAGTAAGTAGAAAGATATTAAATATTAGCGCGCATAGGAGAGTAAAATCGAAAGAGGACACGGTCGAAATCGTAGGAAATAGCATTGAAAAAGTGTTAGGGAAGAAAGGGGCAAAAAGGTAACGAAATTTCAAAACGTAATCTACAATCGAAATGAAAGCAGGACCGCGAAGTAAAAAGGAAATTCGTTGAACCACGGGTTAGAAGAAAGATATTAGAGGTTAGATAAACAGACAGCAAGGTAGATTATTAGAAAAGGACAGACGAATCTAGAATGGAATTTTTTAAAATTGAGATTGGAGCAAAAAGAAGGTACACGAGAAGGTAGCAATTCGAGGCCAGAAAATCTGTCATTTCAGTGCTGTACATGACTAGGACGAATCGATAAGAATTGAAGGCAAAGAAGAGAGATCGTCGATGAAAGAGTGTATTCGAAGAATGATATAATCACTGGAGCAAGCGTGATGATATTCTCGGCGTCATAAAAATCAAATAATCGGTGCAAAAGGAAATGCTAAAACAATGGAACATAGTCGTCGTCAGGTCGGCCACAAATATCGAGCAAAAGGAGAAATTCAAATGAATGTTCGGAAGAATAAAAGCGAATTCAAGATGTTTCTCATTTCGGTTGATCTCTTAAAGATATCAACTGTTATACGCGACGTTAGCGCCCTTAAGTGGCGATGATTGCGTCTGGTGAACACTATCGGAGAAGGTGGGAATAGGTTAACAATTACGGTGAATAGGACTGTTCGAAACGCGGATTTAACATCGGTCGATTTTCATTTTAGGGAAGTACACAAAGGATAATAAGTAACTGATAGATGGGGAGAGCATCAGATACAAAGATATTCCTATTAGAACGAGAGAATCAACAGGTTCGTCGCGCAATTACATCAGCGAGAGCAACGCTCTAGTTTTTTGACTGCGCAAGGCAGTGAGAAATTGGAACAATGTATCTTTGAAGATGTTTGCCAATCTATAGATTGCTGATGTTATAACCTTTTTCTTCATTTTTTTAATCGATAAATCATTTCACTTTTTCTCAGTAATACTGATTTATTACCGAGGAAGCCTTTACAACGGATGAAACAGAAATGTGCAGTAAAGTCTTCTTTACGAATAAATGTTCTGTTCTTGTTTCCATTATTTGTTTACGTTGTAATCGTTCTACCATCCTCCTGTTCCCGTTTCTGTTTAGTTTCTTCTTCGTATGGCTCTCTCCGTCCGGACAAATCGGTGGTTTGCGACGCTGATCACGTTCTCTTTGAATGCCTATTCCTTTCTTCTGAACGTTGTCTGTTCTATATTTTCATCTGCTGAAGCTCGGGCTTTCTTCTTTTTATTTACATCCGGTCCTTTCCTTCTTCTTCCATCATCCCGGCTATTAGATCCTTTATATTGTCGATGCCAAATAAAAATTCAATTAACTGCTCTTTTCCTTTTCCTTATTTCTGCGTAAAGGTCTCCTTGGTTGTTGAAAGTGCCGAAAGAAAAAATAACAATAAAAAAATAAATGCATGCACTGTGGTGCCTATCCGCTTATCGATATGTAAACGTTTCCAATATCAGGTATTGGTTGTACATTTTGTGTACATTTACACTCCCTCCTTTTCTAATAAGTATTCATTTCATCTGTCTGTTCAGCCTACTCTTTATCCCTATTCTTCGTGGTTTCTATCCCTTTCTTCGACGTTCTGATGTTGTTTCCATTGTTCGTATGCGTTTTGGCCATTCTTTTCTGCCCTCCTCCAGATTTTGCTTTTCCCTAATTTCCTCCCCACACTGTCCCCTCCATCCTGATGATGTAGTTATTTGCAACGCCGATCATGTTTTCTTCCAGTGTTCATCTCTTTTTATGGAGCGATATGTATTTCTATTTGTATTGAGGCTTAAGCTTCCTGCACCTTATTGTGATTCTTATATTCTATCTTTTACTTCCCAGCTAGTTATTCCTGCTATATTGATTGCTTTTTATCAAAGATTTCTGATCGGATTAAAGTATAATCGACTTATTTTTCCTTTCTATTTGTTTTTTAGGTGACAGTTCTCGTATGACGAGCCCAAGAGGAAATAACAAAAAAACTCGAAATTCCTTATCATTTATGTTGCCGTTTTTCTCTTATATATATATATATATATATGTGTTATACCACTTTTTGTTAAATTCAAAAAAAAACCTTATTCAATCTTGGCAAACACGTGAATATGAAATGAGAAACGAATTAGCAGCCAAAATGAATGAAAACCAAAGAACTGTCAAATGTATCGAATCATTTTAGTAAAAACTAGACAAAGAATGGATTCTGCAAGTAAAAAATGTTACTGAAAAGTCTGCGTTATTTCCAGTAAATCGAGAAAAATCTGCTACATTTCAGTCTGTAAAATTTTATATAAACGCCTGGTTTTGGAGGCCGCGGCGGAAATAATCCGATCAGCCGTCGATCGTAGTAGCACTATAGTACGTAAAATAAGTCCCATGCTCTGGAGTTGGGGATTGTGAAGTTAAGCGTTTCATAATGTACTAAGTCTAATCGATCTGAAGATTATGGCCAGTTTCTCTCTACTTGGGATCCGCCTTTACTTTCCCAACTGTTATAACCAATATTCTATTTAAAATTAGGTATAAATATTGGAAGCGACTTGAATCCGGAACGAGACACTATAACCGTGAACTTTGTCGCTTTTGTTTTACCGGCGTTAATTTTTACATATTTCGAATCGGCGCTATTCGCTATATTCAGTTCATCATTTCCCGCATTTGCGCCTTCCGATATTATCACTTTGCCGTCATAAGCTTGATAATTCTACCGCTACTTATAAATCCATCCTCCCAATGCGCGTTCCGTTCATAGTCTCTTCTATACGTATGTTGAATAATTTCAGCGATAGCGGGTATCCTTATCTCACTCTCCTCATTCAATACCGCATTCGTGCCTCTAGAGCAGCGGTTCCCAAACTTTTATGATCGCGGTACCACTCTTATAAAATCAATTTTATTTTATGGAACCGTTGATGGTGCCAAATGAAAACTTAACAAGTAATTGTTGATATGTAAACAAAATTTGATTGTTTTCTTTTTAATTACAACTTTTCCCACGATTATTCCACCTTCTATTAACTTATAATAAAAGCCATCGCAATTTCAAATATGTAAATAAAAGTTATTTAATAAAAATGTTTAAACAAATTAATGTGAAGAACGAAATTATTTCACTGTTTTACTAATGACGGTTTTAAAATTTGGTTTAATATCCGATAATGATATGCGTACATCCGGAGTAGTATTTACTCTTGAATTTATTTTTCGTATATGCCTAAGCTGAAGAGCCTGTTTCGCATCTGTATACGTAGTTATAAAAGGGAGCAGAGTTTAAAAAAAGCCTTCCCGGGTACTTGAGGGTATTCATAATTAATACTAACCCAAAACCCGTTGAGATTTAAATGTGTATTTTAAATCGGTTGAACTCTGAATATCAACGAGTGATTCATATAGTCGAGCATTGATAAAATTTCAGATGCATCTTTATTGATTAATTGGTTTTTGTATCTAGTCGGTATCATTATCGGTAATCGAGAAGTATTCTGACGAAGATTTTAACAAGTTCCCCATATGTTCACTAATGATGTTTTGAATTTCGGCAGTTAGTAATTCTACCATCGTAGAATAATCTCATTTAAAAGTGGAAAACATTCAACACTGTTTTTATCCATACAAGAAATCCTGAAATTTAGTTTCCTTTTTAGAGTTGTTATTTTGTCTCTCGCATTAAATATATGGTTGTTGCTTTTCTTTGTAAAGATTTCGCCCAGATAAGCTGATTTCATTAGCCAAAATGGACCCGTTGTTATAAAAAAGAAAAAAAAGTTACTTTAAGCGATAGCAAAACATAAAAAAGGAACGCAGTTTTTTTTTTAATGTCTACTGATAAGGCTTATCGACAGAAGAGTGTATTTGATGTAAATAAGGGGAAGGGCTTCGTAATTTATTATTGAGCGAAATATATTAAAACCACAACGCGTCTATTTTCTAATTTAAATGTTCTTTTTTTTCTTATCGAAAATATCTCTTTTGGTTATTTTAAAATTTTTTCCTGTTTTACGAAACAATTCTGGCTTATTCTCGGTTTCCCGGTTTTTCCAGTTGGAAGGCAACCTTGATGATTTTCTTGCGAAACCCCAGTGACAACCCACTTTGGGAGCCGCTGCTCTAGAGTATATTTCATCTTTATAGTCTCGTGTTGGCATCAGAATAGGTTCTTGATTATTCTCAGATCTTCATCATTGCGTGTTTCTTTAGGATCTGAATAATTTTTCTATAGTTACCCCGATCTAAAAGCACGCGATTATACATCCCTATTCAACCGATTTCCTTTAATAAGGTGATCGCGTCCCCGGATCTTTTTTTCACTACGAAACTGTACTACGTTTCGTCAAGGCTTTCATCAATATAGCTTCCGTTCAGTTCTGGTGCTAATTGTCGTGTCAACAATAATTTAAGAATAAGACTCGTTAACGCAATGGCGGTCCTTGTGTACAAGGAAACTTATTACAGTTTCTGTTCTAGACTGGTACGAAATTCGCAGTTCTGAAATCTTCAGGCAGCATGTATACCTTTATCGTATATATCTCGTTAATAATTTTCAACAGCTTTTGTTCGCGCCTTGGCAGAATACGTTTAATCAACTCGTCTGGAATTCGGTCTTCCGACGTTTGTGGTTTCTGCCTCTGTTTGTAACGTTTCTTGACTTTCACACTTCCACTTTTGACGCCATTTCCCCCGCGTTGTTCATCAGGACATGGGTCGTCTCTCCATATATACACCCTGTCAAGAAAGTATCGGGAATTGTCAATTTAAATCTCCCGGGTAATAGCTAGGCAGATAATTTTTTTTTTCCAGGTTGGTACAACTGTTTTGTATTATGATGCCTATTTTTAGCGCGATCTGTCAACCAGTGTGTTTACAGCAGCTGTTAAAATCAGTCGACCTTGAAGGTTTTGTCGAAGTTTTACAATGAGTGAAAATATTGAACAACGTACTTGTGTTAAATTCTGTGTTTCGAACGAAATTTCTTGTGCCGATACACTGAAAATGTTACAGAAGGCTTTTGGTGAATCTGCTTTATCAAAAACGCGGGTTTACGAGTGGTACAGAGCGTTCAAGGATGGTCGGGAGACGGTCGAAGACATGCCTCGCTCTGGACGGCCTTCAACGAGTGTGACCGATGATAACGTCGATAAAATCAAGGAAATCGTTGCTGAAAATTGTCATGTGAGCTTGAGAGAGATGGCTCATGGATTGGGCATGTCACACGAGAGCGTACGTACGATTGTGCACGAAAAATTGGGTATGCAACGCGTTGCGGCTCGGCTTGTTCCGAAAGACCTGAATTTCTTTCAAAAAAAGTACCGAGAACAGGTAGCTGCAGACATGCTGGATCGAGCCAATTTGGATCCTACCTTCTTGGAAAAGATAATTACTGGTGACGAGACATGGGTGTACGAGTACGACACGCTTACGAACCAGCAATCGTCCGAATGGCGGCCAATTGGCGCGCCAAAGCCGAAAAAACCTCGCCAAAGCCGATCGAAAGTGAAGATCATGTTGATTGTTTTCTTCGATATTCGAGGCGTGGTACACTATGAATATGTGCCAGCCGGACAGACAGTCACCAAAGAGTTTTACTTAAGTGTTTTGAGACGTTTGAGAGAGGCTATCCGTCGTAAAAGTAACGATTTGTGGGTCGACAATTCTTGGATTCTCCATCACGATAATGCGCCGTCTCACAAAGCCATAATTGTGAATGAGTTTTTGGCCAAACACTCGGTAAATATCATCGAACAACCGCCGTATTCACCAGATTTAGCACCCTGCGACTTCTTCCTATTCTCAAAACTCAAATTTCCGCTACGGGGAATGCGCTTCGAATCGATTGATGACATCAAGACGAATGCGACGCGAGAGCTAAAGGCCATCCCGGAAACCGCCTATCAGAAGTGCTTTGCCGAGTGGAAAAAGCGTTGGCATATGTGCATCGCTTCGAATGGATGTTATTTTGAAGGTGACAAAATAAATTTGGATGAAAATTAAAAATTGTTCGTTTTATTTAACAATTCCCGATACTTTCTTGACAGGGTGTATATAGGTTTTTAATATAATCTAACCAGACTTTTCCCGTTTCTCTCGATTATTTACGCAATATTTTCCATTTTTCCACTCGTATCTCTTCATTTCTTCATCTATGAGCCTGCATCATGTAGTTTATTCTGGTCTGCAGCTCGTTGTCTTTAAACACTTTCGAGTTCTACGATACTTTTTTTTGTGCTTCCCATCATACCAGTGTGCTATTTCTAGCTGCCATATAAATTGCCCTACTTAGGTCGCAATTATTAGATCTTTCTTTAGTCCTCCATCCGCCATATCTACCATTTTCCGCGTTATACACGGACTTTCAACGAAATTGCGTTTTTTATCTTTCCGATGTTGTCACTTTCGCTTATATCAACCTCGTACTTTTGTTCCAGAGTTCTTTTTGAAATTTCTGCTGCATGGTTTTTGATATTTAGTCCTATCAATATCTAGCAGTGTTAGAATCGTTTCTTTCTTCTGACCTTTTAAAATTATTTAACATCTTGCAGCCAGCAGTTTGTGGTCTGAATTGTAATCAGTTGCTGGATACGTGTAGCAATTTTCGACTGCATTCTTAAATCGTTCAGATTTCTGTATCTCCAGATTCATGTAACAATTTCCTTTTATGTTATCTGAACCACCCCGGGTATTACATATAATATAGTTAAATATCGTGTTTTTCAACGAATTCCACGGACATTTTGTCTGCCTCATTCTGCTCTTCCGTAGCGGACACTCGATTACCATGATTTCACTCGACTTTTGTATTAAAATTCTTCATCATAAACGCCATATCGTTATTATTCGCACAATTTTGCGTCTCTTCGATTTACCAACCAGTAATTCCCCGTATCACGTTCGCAGCTTCGTCCTTTCCTGCCACTCCAGCCAAGAACTAAGTCACAGTAAATTCTTGAAATGCTTCTTGAATGCGAATTTCGATTTGATTAATTAAAAAAGTGGTAGCCTTATAAATTTTAATTAGTTAGGCAGTTAATCCAGAACGGCCACTTATAATCTGATGATACCGTTATCTTTAAAAATGCAAAAAAAACAAAAAAAAAACCAAAAAAAAACCCAGAAAAACAAGGGAGAAACATTTATCTTATCTTTTGGACTCGCTCTTGACCGCCGGATTCTAGGCGATGGAATAAATTCAAAAATTGCTCGTGAGAATTTTTTCCGAAATAAAACGCAACAAAAATTATACAGTTTGCTCGTATGTAAATAAAAGCGTGCCACGGACGGTAATTTGTCATTGCGTCTGCAGTAACTGCGAGAGGCAAGTTAAAATTTAATAAATTATTCCGCGAATTTATTCATTATTTTCCATCCGCGTAAACGGCATTTCGGTCTTTTGTTTTGGCCGCTCTTAATTTACATAATAGTTTGCATTTTCCCTTCCATTTCGTTTATTACCTTAATTACACGTTGTCTTCTATGCTTCGACGAAAAATGTTCCAACTGTTTTCTTCCATCCTTTCTTTCTTAATTAAGCCGCGAAAAGCTTCCGTCGTCAGACATACATACACATACATATATATATATATATATATATATATATATATATATATATATGAGATATTAAAAATATTTTTCAACGCCCGATAGTTTCTATCTTTTCTTTATTTGTTTTCAGTCGTTTTTTTCCACTTTCGTAATCTCGCCGGTAACATACTGAAATCATTCAACTCCTTTTTTCGCGAAAACGAGAACTCTCTAACTTCAAAGATATTTCCACACAACAACTGCTGCCGACGACATGTTATTAGGTAATTAACGTAAACAATTGTCAGTGCCTAGGGGGACAGCTTACATCTGAAGCTCGCTAATGACACAGATGCGCGGTATCTGTCCTACTGTTTAATAACACCATTTAATGCCACTAGGGTAGATCCCTTTCTTCAGCATCTGCCAGATAGAATAATAAAAGTTAATGTTAGCCGTCTTATCCTTTCTTCCCCCCCCCCGTATTCTCGCTATTTTTTTATTTTTTTCTCTCTGTTAGTCGTAGCCGAAAAAATATCTAAATTTTAATTATTATTATTCTGACAGTCCGTTATCTTGTGTTTTTTAAGGTGTCGAAAATTGGTCGTTAAGTTGTGTAACACAGGTAGAAAAAACAACAAATATAAACAAAAAACAACAGTTAAATAGGTGAAAATAGGCATAATTTTACAAATTTAAATAGAGATGTCCAAAAACAATTTAATTTTTCTACATTTCCGTGTTAGGTGGGGGTAAAATTGCTGCCGGGCTTTAACTTTTCCCTTAAACTTATTCGCTAAAAATATCGCAATTCGGGATATTATAATTATAGTCGGATATGATCACAGACACTAATTTAATCGTGAAAAAAATACATATATAATAATGATCTTGAAATTGCGTAATTTAAAACACATAATCCGTCACTAGAAAGACTTTCAAGTTTTGGAATAATATAATTTGTTGAACACGAAATAGCGAAAGAACTTGAAGTTTCCAATATTGTTATTGGGTATTTTTCTAGTATAAGAAGTAAATTTTGAACATGAGACTAACCATTATTTTTTCTTCAGCATGTTAATTAATAAATATTAGACGTACTCTATATTAACGATATGATAAATTTTATTAGAGAAATTTCGATCCTGTAATATTACTATTATTAATGTACTAAGCAGAGAACATGTTGCCTGTAGCCTATATTATTCAATATAGATACACGGATAGTTCGTAATAAACAAAGCAACACAAGGATGGGAAGGAGGAATTTCTATAGGAGGAAGAGAAATATTCAATCTGAGAATTGCTGATGGTCTGACACGTATTTTGCGAAAACAGAAGAAAAAGGAAATGAATCAACTACTGAACCAAATCGAAGATACCAGCAACGAAATGGGATTAAAAAGCTGAACCGGTTAAAATGCTCTCCTCTTTTAATAGTCAACAAAGACGAGGCAACTATATTATCGTAAGTAGGAAACCTAATTAAAGACATCCCGATGATAAAAGAAGAAGTGATTTATCTGCGGGAGCCTGCATAACAAATTAAAGCGGCTCCGATCTAAAAAATAAAAGAAGTATAGCTTTGGCAAGCGGGGCAATGGGCAAATTAATTAAGATACGGATCATAAGATATCAAAATATATCAAAATAAGATTGCTAAAAACCACCTTAGTGTTTTCGATTCTGTCATAGCAATGAGCGGGACAGCGTATTATCCTGAATAGATGCAATATTTTAAATATAGAGATGGCGGAAGACTGTGAAGAATTAGTGCAGGAAAATTTTTTTAATAAATTGGCCAAAAAGGAATTGCAATATAGGAAGTCTAATATTTTAATTTATATTAATATTATAGTATTTTAAGATTAATGATTGTACAATGTGGAGTGGAGGAATCCAAAACTTAATTGGATGATTTCCATCGCTGACCACATTAAAATTTTTTACATGTACATAAATAAATTGTAATTTAATAGTAGGCAGTGGAATGAAAAAAAAAAAAAAAAAAAAAAAAGGGTCATTAATATTGATGAGATTTAATACGTTGTCAATAACACCGGTAAATTCCCCTTCGAGATTGGAATGTATTTTTATGAATTTATTAAAGAAAATAAAATAGACATATAAAAATGTAGAAAAGTAAAAGAATAAGTAGGCTCGTTAAAGCTGGCTGAAAAGGCTAGGTCGTTAAAAAAAAATTAAAATCTGTCATACAAACTGGTAAATGAAAAACGTAATTTTTAAAAGTAACATAGTTTTGTTGTGTATTATCACAAATATAGCTCCGAATATAGAGCCGGTGAAATTAAAAAGGAACCGGGGTTTATTCCGTAAGACTCCGAACATGAAAAGTCCGGTATAAGGATTTGTAAAAATGTGTATATTGTAATGTGTACATTACATGAATAATAAATATAATAAACAACTTAGTAATTAACATAGAACTTAAGGCGAGCGTGAGTGTAAATGTGTGTGTAGTTCGGCGAATGATCGGGGATGATGATGCCTGGAGTGATGTTACGTCACGTCTGACGTAATGGAAATAGTGCTGGAGGAAACGCCGTCCGACGGTGGAGGGATCTTCGATTTGGTTTGGAGATCGGAAATATGTTCACGAGTAATTAGTCAGATTTTGGAGTCGGAAAAAGACAGTTAAAATAAAGGCTGAGTGGGAGTCCGCGCCGGTGGCCCACTACATTGGCCAGACGCTTTCCGTTGTTGTATTCGGCCGTATAAAATCATAATCATTTTATCGCGTTTATTCGAAAAAGTACCAATGAATTAATTTGGTTAAAATAAAACGAAAGAAAAGATTCGCATATGAGAAGTCCTACGTCAGGAAAAAATAGATAAACAGGATCAACGAAGAGGAACAACAAATCAGCATCACTATATCATCGGCATCAATCCCTTCGGAATTCGAGACATGTATATAAATTATTTAAGTTTATAATTATCACCATACGGTGGACATTTTTTATCATTTAAATTATAGTATTTTATTATTTTTGATTTTAAATAAGAATATTTAAATTTTCTTACGGTCGACCGTCCTCGAAAGATCCATGTACGAGTTGGTAATAAATAACTAAATCATAATTAACATTCTTGTGTGCGTGAATAAAAAAAAAAATAATAAAAATAAATAAATAAATAAAAAATATATGTGTATATATAAAAAATAATAAATTAATTAAAAATAATAATAATATTAATAATTATTATTATGATTAGAAATTATATTAATTAATAAAAATAATACTAATAAATATCATATTAAAAGTGATAATCATTATAATAGCAGTGTAATAAAATAGGTCCGCGAGAATGAAACTCGTGGTGGCATCGCTGACATAAGAATAAAAAGCCAAATAAGATATACACGCTTCAATATATACTTCTTTATCAGTTTGTATCGAAGAAGAATTCATTGATTCGAGGCGAAATTCTCGGACAGGTTAGTAAATTTATGCGCAAATATCGAAAACGGTTATGGCTCGATCAATATAGCTAATGGTCAACTACTATATTTTTGGTAAGCCAGTTGGTGTTAACAACAAACAATAATGTTTTTCGCGCCAGTGACTTTACTACTCGAAGTGAATGCAACCAATTTCAATTAGGCCGACGAATATAAAAATCTACGCGATTCCTTAAAAAGGCGAGCGCCGGAATTGTTTTCTCAAAGAGAGACTGGAGATTGAAAGATGACATTTCATTCAAAGATAGTCTCCTTCTTTGAAAATGAAAAAAAAAAGGAAACGGTTCAAAATTAAACCAGAAGCTGTGAAGGTCGTCGTGGTTTTTGTTTTTAGAATTATGAAGGAGTAATTTGAATTAAGCGAAGGCAATGCTGATGTTCACCAAAAAGCGGTAAGGAAATTTTATTGCGCCCTCAA
This sequence comes from Icerya purchasi, assembly GCA_039619475.1. Taxonomy (NCBI): domain Eukaryota; kingdom Metazoa; phylum Arthropoda; class Insecta; order Hemiptera; family Monophlebidae; genus Icerya; species Icerya purchasi. Next base: position 179,360,711 of record CM077115.1, read on the forward strand.
GAAAACCTAGTAATATTTTTCAGCTTGATAGTGTGTGTGAATATCGCAGAAACACTGCGACCTTACACAGTTCGATTTACAGTTTTTTCGGAAAAATTACGGAGAAAAACGTTTTGCCGATAATGAAAAGGTAAAAGAGGCAGTCGAAATATTTTACGATTTTTTTTTAAACTTTATTTGCGTATCGGATCTTTACGTAGAGATATGTAAATTTAATTTTCCCTTTTCTTTTTTTTAAATTATATTTTTACACTTTCAATCTAAAAAACATGTTAAATTACTAATAGGAATAATGAACTTCTACTAAGCTTCCCTGGTAAGTTTCAGCTTCATTACAAAGCCGGTTTTTTACAGAAATCAAGTATCCTTAAAATACTTCAATTTCATCGATTGCGATGAGATATATCAGGTGACGAATATTTGCAATTGTTTTTTAAATTTTTTATCGTTGCGTTTAAAAGTGTTTGAAATTGCGCACTTTTTTTCTATTTTAAATTAACTTCAGTTCGCGTACCTAAAACAATGGCTAATGTTTTAGTGGCTTTTCTTTCTTTACGAGCTGCTGACTTTTCACGTTTTTTCCGACTTGCTCTGTTCGCTTTGTACTTGTTGAACTTCGTGACAGCACTCGAAGACTTCTTGTCCTTTTTTGAGCCTGAAAAATCTTCCTCTTCAGATGCAGTTCGCGCAGGTTCTGATAACGTCCTTTTCAGAGGAGTCTCTTCTCTTATTTCGTCGATGCCATCCGAACTGCTTTGCTTGTTCGGAGAGTGCTTAAAAGAATAAAGAAAAACACCGTGATAATAATAAAATTAGAAAACAATAGAATTTGTCCTGTAAACAAGTAAATGCTGCTTTAATTTATACAAAAATCATATAAACGTGTAGACACACCGGTGGTATACCAAAAAGCTTTTCTGAGGTTCGTAAAAATTTAAATGAAACGTTTATCGCACCAAATATTAATTAAACGTGTAACGTTTAAATAAAATTATTACTACGGTAAATAGAAATATAATTTAACATTCTATAAAATTCCGGTGCAAGTAAGAATTCCGTATCTTCACTTTTTTAACCGACTTCAAAAAAAGAAGAGGTATTCAATTCGACTGTATTTTTGTTTTTTTTATTTCTATTTTTTTTATGTATTTTACCTCAGAACTTTCTTCTAGATGAACCGATTTTAATGATTCTTCTTTTATTTGAAAGGTGATATTTCTTAAGTGATCCCACTTAAATTTGATCAAGATCTGACCGGTAGTTTTTGAGTTATCCTTAATAATGCGGGAGATTGAAGCTTTTTTGATGCTTTTCATTCATGATTAGTTTCAATATCAAGTTAGATTTATTGACTTAAAATACTATAAATTTGCCAAATTACCATGGAAATACGTAGCTTTTGATGTTTTCACATCGTGGAAATATCTCTGTTCTTATTAAAATGTTTTAATTTAATTGAATAAGAATACACTAAAAAGTAACGAAATAAAATGCTTTTTTACAAAAAATGAACACCGCGATACTTGAAGATTTATTATAAAAATTTAAAAATGCACTAAAAAGTAAAAAATAATTACTCCCGATTAGAAAATAAATATATATCAGAGTGATGATATACCTTAAGTGGTGATATTATCGTAATTCTTATACAACACTGGATACCTTAATCAGAGTCGGCATCAAATTCATATTAAAAGAATAATTTTAAAAAACTGCATTAAATGTTCATTTTAAATTGTTCCTAGATGTGGTAACATGAATTTGATGCCGACTCTGATTAAGGTATCCAGTGTTGTATAAGAATTACGATATCACCACTTAAGTGTTATGCCACTATTCTATATATATATACATTATTTTTTACTTTTTAGTGCATTTTTAAATTTTTATAATAAATCTTCAAGTATCGCGGTGTTAATTTTTTGTAAAAACGCATTTTATTTCGTTACTCAGATCATTAAATCACACTATAACAGCATCGAAATATACAAGTTCAACTCTAAGCCAAACTGCTGCAGATTTAAAAAAAAAAGTGTTTTACATTAGAGTTTCTACAGAGAAGTAAATGATCTGTCAACAGAATTTTTAATAGTTGCTATTGGAAATATTATTTATATTCGAATTTTAAATCCCTGTCCGATTATCGCGGTTGGCTGTTGTGCTAGTAAATTCATTTTTATAAAATGCACGAAATTTAGAAAGAGTAGAAATAGAAATTGAAATACAGTTTGATTTATCTAATTCAACTAAAAATGTGCAAAAAAGCAGCTAATATTAACGAAATTAAAAAGACAACTGCGAATTACTGCAGACTTGGGTGATTTCGGAAGAGAGAGATGTTCTGGCTGATTTCGTATTACCTAATTATAGATACACAATTGTAGTCTCCGTACGATTTTAGAAATTCGCATTTTTAAATGAGGTTTAGAAGATTTTAGCGAAGCGGGATTTACAACACATATATTCATCGTTATCGTAAGTGTCTAATTGATTTTGAAGATTTTACCGGAAATGTGTTTGTGTACTCGAAAATCAACGTGGAAAAACCACTACCGTCGCAAGCTGAACATATTTTAAAATCATTGGCCAGGATAGCGATTAAAGCAAGAGCACGTGGCTCCAGATAACTTCTAAGTTTGTTTATTGGCGGCAGTGCGTAAAACCTTAAAAGGGATTAACAATTTTTGTTACCAGTCCGAATTGAATAATTTAAGATGGCCTTCTGTGTGCACAAAACCAAAGTATATTACGGACAGGCGTTGATAAAATTCTATGGAACATTTATAAAAATATGAAACAAGGCGGTTAACATTTAGGTAAAACCGATTTTCTTTTCTCTTTCTTTTTCTTACTTCGAAGTAAATTTTTTATCGATTTTTTATCGATTTATTTTTATTTTTCTGAAAACCAGTGTGTCATTTTATTGGACAAAAAATTTGTAAACTATCGACGTACATGGTAAAACATATTGTGTCTATTCTACCTCACGCAGGTGGCGCGTATTCTATATATTTTTCTTTCTTTTCTTTAGGGGCTTCGACCCAACTAATCGCAAAAGGCACGGTGGTAAAAATTCCCGCGGAAAAGTTGTGAAAAGGTAAATTGTTAATTAGTTTTCGTTAGATCCGCAGAAATTTCTTAAATCGAATGATTTTTTTTTTTTTTTTTTTAAATATTTATTATTTAATTTTTGCAACTGATCTTTTGAAAATCGTTTTTAATACGGACGATTCACATGATAGTTTGAATGGTTATATTCGAATTTGTAAGTAAAATCTATGGATTCTTTTTTTTTCAGTTTTTCTTCTTTTTCTTTTTTTGCAGAGTGTGTAATTGCAAAGATTGTCACGGTGAGTGGAGTAACTTAATTCACATAAACCTGTCTAATTCGTTTATTTAATAAATGCCAATAGTGGATGGACCTTGTCGGGTTTATTAAATATAAAGCAGTGTGACAGTTGCGGAAGAAGTCTACGTAGCAGTGGCAGATCGACGGGGGGAGAAATAGGGGACATCTCCTCAAAGAACCAAAACGTCGAGGAAAAAATTTATTACAACAGAGAAACTTAATTTATACTATAAAAAATTTGTATAAATGTTTTACCTATGGATTTAATTGTAAGTAATATTTAATACTGCTTTCTAGACTATTAATGTTACGTTTTTATTCTGAAACGCGACTGTCGTTGTTTTTTCGTCTTTTTTATTTATTTTTAATTTTAATGTTGCAGTGTAAACGAAAATAGTTCAGTGAGAAATATATATACAATATTTAAACTTGCTTACGAACAAAGAGAATTCAGATTGGATAACTAATAAAAAATAAAAAAGAAGGAAAGTCTAATAAAAATGCTGTCGTTCTATTCTTTTTAGTAATTTACTATTCAAATTCTAAACGGTATTTTTTTTTAGCCACAATTTCATAATTTCGTTTTATTTTTCACTTAAAAATAAAAAAAAATTTTAATTAAATTGTGATAATTATGTATTTTTAAATTTCTAGAGGTCGCTATTTGATTTTCTTTATGTAACAAAGTATTTCTTAAATATCTATTGACTACTCAAAATGTCTCTCTGGATCCGCCCTTGCTACATAAATTATACGAAATTCATAAACAATATAAATTAAAGCAAGTATTATATAAAGTAATAACTGAAGTTGCGATAGACAAAAAATAATTTCGTAACATAAAACATAACCGAATATTTAAACCTTAATTTAAAAAAAAAAAAAAAAACACTAAAACAACGTGTTTTAAAAAATTTAAATCATTTTCCCTCGCTCGTCTCTTTAGACTATTTCAAAACTACATAATATAGTTTATAGGCAGCGTCTTTGATTTTTAGAAAACGTAACATATTTCGTTTTCCTCGCTCTAACGGTAGCGGGCCTTAATCTGTTTAGACCATCAAGGATCAGTATTTGATTTCCGGAGCGATTAAACTTTTTTCTGAAAAGTGAACTCAATAAAGTTCCTACGCTAATTAAGGGGCATTTTTGTATGCACAGAGGCGGGAAATATTATTTCAAAAACTAAATCCAGTCGTTCATTTCCGTGAATCCGTAAAAACTCGAATCGTCTAGTTCGACATCGGTGTCCTAAAAAAACGGAATACGGCTTGATCAACGTTAGCGGGATTTTTTTTAACAAGAGCGCAGCATTTTGTAAAACTATTTGTAAGACGTTGCGACCGGAAGCGTGGAAGGTACCGTATTTTTCGTACATTAATCCGTAGGATGGACCAATTATTAAGTTGATTTGCACGAGATGTCGCAGAGGGTATTGCAGCATCTGTATAAAATTGGGTGTGACTGTTAGTCAAATCATTGATATAGGAACGACCAAAACAGAGCAGTCAGTTATGTTTCGTGAGAAATTTAACGGGCCATTTTTTGTATTTTTATACGTAAACGCATCAACGGATTTTCATCGAATTTGATATTACGTATGAGAAACAGTAAATAAACTGAAGAATAGCAAATTCAAAAAATAGAATGAAAATAATACAGAAAATGACGTACTTTAATCACATTTTTTTCAGACTCTTGATTTGGCGGTGATCTGTGCGGTGTTGGTGGCGTTTGTACGGCTTGTTCGTCAAATGTCGAAGGTACGTAACCTGAATCGTGATTTCCTATCGATGGTCGTACACTTTGTGACCCTAACGTAACTACCATCCTGTAATACGAAATATGAAAACAAAATTGTTAAAACGAACAATCAAATTTCGATTGATAAGCAAAGCCAATGTATTTTTATAAGTCGATTTTTTTTTTTTTTTAATTTTATTTCTGTTATTTTTTAGAATTATTCGATTATTAGTTATAACATTTATAATTTATTATTATCGTTATCGAAGTTTATTTCTCGTTTCTGCGAGGAATAGTTGCATTTTTCTTTCCTCTTTTTTTTTTTTTAATTTCAATCAGCCCAAAATAAAAAACATTTTTATTATAATAAGATAAAGAATACACATTTCAAATAACATCGATGAATCTTGTGAATATATCTTACAGCAAATAAAAGAAGCTGCGGTGAATATTCCAGTATACAAAACTCGTGCAAACAAATACTTAGTCCGAAGGATGTCGACTGTTAATTAAAAATTAAAATAACTGTCGAAATGCAGGTGACAATCAACTAATAATGTTCGAAAAAGTCGGGTAAGTCGCACGACTATACGCGAACCAAAAACCAATCATTGGAAGAATACTTTGTGAAAACGATTATGGTTTCAATTCTGCCAGATAAATTGTGACATAAAATCAGAAAAATCACAAATAAACACGTACTACAGCTGGATAACAGCTATCAAGTTTAGCTTACACCTTATAATTAGAAATGACGAATATGCTGGCCGATTAATTTTGGGAACCATCATCAGATAAAAATTATTCCAAAGACTTCGAAAAATTTACTAAATGTCGAAGAACTCAACAACGTCATTCATCTTAATTTCGCTACCGAGGAACATTACAGAGAACGAAGAATTTGATAATAGCCGCTAGTCCGCCTGATACAAAAATATGATATAACATCTAAACTCCCAATCTAAAAACGCTATCCCCTGCTACTTGAATATTTTACGGCAAAACCAATCCTTTCCGGGGAGATATGCAGGGAAGCTTGCCTAATTCCGATATTAAAATCAAAAAAAAAAAAGAGAAAAAAAGAGCTATAAATCCTGTTACAAATACATTCTCTGTAACTACCTGAAAGAATTATTAACTGCGGACTATTAGAAAATTTAGAACACTGTTAGATCCTTTAAAGTTTAGATGCAGAAAGCAAAGGAGTACTCGAGACTGGCAGTGTTGGAATTTTGTATATACACTTTTTAGACTTCGTACTCATTTCTCTATGGTTGTGCCTCTAACTTCCGACTCTCTAAATTAAACGCAATCGAAAATTCTTGCTTTCGTCTATTCCTTGGTGCTCTTAAATCCTCTCCAGTTCCAGCAGTCCTTGCCGAATCTAATACACCACCCCTTTCTATTCGGAAATCTTATTTGGGCTATTGTTTTCTCGCTAAGTATCTTTCCACTAGGAAAACCTCTATTTTATCCGTCATCTCTCTTCGGCTCAGTTAGTTTTGTCCTTACATAATGTCCTTTGTCAATCTCCCTTATTTCACTTTTTATTTCGCTGATCTCTGCCATCCTCCAAATATGTTTACTGTACACCTACACTCTCCAAGTTTATTCCGTAGACCCTAATTAGACAGGAATTCCACAGTATTATCAATTTTCAATTTCCCTCGCATGCAACCGTGTTTACAGATGGTTCGAAGAGATCGGATGATGTCGGTGCCTCTTTTATCCCCCCAGATTTTGGCTTTTCAGAATCTTTCGCTGCCTCCTTTTTATTCCGCATTCCCAAACGTATTAATGACTATTCTCCGTTCCATTATTTTCATTTCCTCCAATCACCTTTTCTCTAAATTCTTGATTATATCTGATTCCACGACCGTCTTTTAATTCGTTCTTCCCTACCTGATCATTCTTATGATTTTATCATACTCCGCATACACTAACTTATCCACGTTCTTTCTTTCCATCAATCCATTCAAATTGATTTTCTCTGGGTTCCTAGTCATTCCGGCATCTTCGGTAATGAAGCGGCGGGCTCTTTGGTACTCGACTTTTTGTTTCTTTTCGCTTCTTTTTTTAAGAAAAATTCCATCCTCTAATATCTTTCCGCCGTGTAAAAGTTTTCATCTTAGGTTTTGGTTATACCCTTCTTTTCTTTTTCTAATAATCGTTCTTTTTATCTGTCTGTTCAACCTAGTCTTTCTGGTAACCTATGGTTCTCTTTGTTTCCTTCACTTCGTCGTTCTGTTGTTTTCTCAATTATTCATCTGTGTTCTTAAACCATAGTCTATTATCTTCCTCCCGTTTTCGGTTTTCGTTGGTTGCCTTTCCATTTTGTCCTCTTCACTTAAACGAAGAGCGTGTTTGCGATACGAACTATGTGTTCTTTGAGTGTTCATCTCTTTCTGCTATGTGTTCTGCTTTCTACTACAGTTTGCAGCGACTTGGTCTTCCTACTCCGTATTGCACCTCTTATATCATATCTTTTCCCTTTCCACATATTGTTCCTATTATATGTTCCTTTCTTCTAACTATATCTGACCGTATCAAGATATAATTGGCTCTTTCTTTTTTAATTGTTTCTCGGTAAAGGTCCCCGGTTGACAAGCTTAAATAAAAAAAAAAAAATAGACTTCGTGCTACATACTTCCTTGGTTGAACGAGAGAAAGCGCTGCTTGTATCGAGCGTAGAAAATTAGTTCGGGAACTTTTCAGACACTGTGTATTTATATATATATATATATAAACTTGGCTATTTTGTCCTCGTAAGGGGCTGTACCCCTTGACCCCTCTTGCTTTCATTTCTGTCTCTTTCTCTTCTATACTTTATATAAAATGATCACCATTTATAACGTAATTCTTACTGGCATCAACACAAAAAAAAATAGCAAATTCACAAAAATCCTATCGTAACATTTAACTTTCATTACATAAAATTAAGACATTTTTTCGTTACATATTTCGTTACATAAAATTGTGACATTTTTAAAATAACAATCGCAAAAATCCTATAAAATATAACAAACGTTACATAAAATTGGGACATTTTTCGGGACATTTTTTCTAATGGGGGGTAACCTAAGAATTACGTTGTAATTTATATATATATGTATATATATTAATTATAACGTAATTCTTAGGCCGGCCCCCATTAGAAAAAAATGTCTTAATTTTATGTAGTGTTTGTAATACTTTAATTTTGCCAACTTCCAAAAAGAAGGAGGTTATACGTTCCTCGCGTTTTTTTTAGTGTTTGTTCGTGCATAACTCATATTTATATAGACCGATTTTACTGATTCTTTGTCCATTAGAAAGAGTATCATTCAACTAAGGTACCATGTGAGTAAGATGAAAATTGGTGAACGTAAATTGAGGGTTCGTCAAAAAAGCGGGAAAATATGGACCGATTTAGAATTACGTTGTAAATTTTGATAATTTTATACAAAGTATAGAAGAGAAAGAGACAGAAATGTAAGCAAGAGGGGTCAAGAGGCACACCTTCTTGCGAGGCCAAAATGACCGAGTTATATACATATGTATATAAATAAAAGTCGAAAAATGTTTATGTCTGTTTGTCGGTGCGTGCTAATTCACAAACTACCGGATTGATTTTATTCCGGTTTTCATAAGTCGATTCCTGTGGAAGGTATTAGAGAAAATTTATGTTTCTGATGCGATTTTTAGCTGACCTATGCGGGTTGTTTTAATGAAGTGAGAAAATATTAAGGTGAAGTACACTCTATAAAGTGAAAAAAAAAAAATTGCTATAGTAAATATTTAAAATAAAATGCTTTCGTTTTTTCCTTTTTTGCATTACTCAAATCATCAAAAACCTCTAGTGCGGGATCTAAACAAATAAACAGCACCCTTGGCCGAGCCGGTGTGCAGATTAAACTAAAAGTGTTTTTTTATTAGTTTTTTTAAGAAAAACAAAGAATCCCGCAACAGAATTTTTTAACATCTGCTACAGGAACTATCATTTACATTCAGATCTTCTTGCCAAATAGTACGGTTTGTTGTTGCGGAGTGTATTTAAAGTTTGTTTTAATTACTATATTACTAATATTCGCAAGAAAAAAAGAGGAAATAAATCTTTGGTGGAGATATGGAGTTTTTATCACATAAAAAGAGCGAAAAAAATTAAAGATTTAAACATTAACACACAGGTGAGGAGGCCAAGTCTATAGAACGAGCGAACGATATGATAAAAATAGTGCTTAAAGAATAAAGAGCTGATGATAACAATGATAAAAGCTATCAGACCTGTAGAAATTCTACTCAGTTGACTCTAATGAATATTTTGGAAAAATACCTACGAATATAAAAAAGATAGATAAAATAAAATAAAGATTTGAACAAATGTTTACTTACATATATATACCGTATTTACTCGCGTAATTTACGCCCTCATGTAATTTACGCACCCTAATTTTTACACACATTTTTCGGAGAAATGATATAAACCATAGTTTCGTTATTAAAATACAATAACAGGTTCAACGTTACTAAACAATAAGTAAATTACCGGCACTCGAATTTATAAATTACCGTAATGTAGTTACCTATTATTGTATAAATATATTTGGTTAGAAATAAAGGTAACTGATTTCACTTAATGAATGTTTTGTTTAAGTAAGAGGTAATTTTAAAATACACACATATAACTCGAAAAATGTAGGTCGATCTAATTCCCCGTGTCATTTACGCGCCCCCTTTTTTGACAGGTTAAAAACCGTAAAAACGTGCCTAAATTACGCGAGTAAATACGGTATATATATATATATATATATATATATATATATAACTCGGCCATTTTGGCCTCTCAAGGGGCTGCGCCCCTTGACCCCTCTTGCTTTCATTTCTGTCTCTTTCTCTTCTATACTCGGTATAAAATGATCAAAATTTACAACGTAATTCTTACTGACATCAACACAAAAAAAAATAACATAACCACAAAAGTCCTATTCTAACATTTAACTTTCATTATACAAAATTAAGACATTTTTTCGTTACATACAATTTCATTACATACATAAAATTGTGACATTTTTTAAATAACAATAACAAAAATCCTATATAAAATGCTTTTTTACAAAAAATAAATACCGACTTCAAGGTTTATTATAAAAATTTAAAAATGCACTAAAAAGTAAAAAATAATTACTCCCGATAAAATATATATATCAGAGTGATATAACTTAAGGTGATATCGTAATTCTTATACAACATTAACTTTTTGGAGTTGGAATTAAATTCATGTTAGGAACAATTGAATCAACATTTAATGCAGTTTTTAATTATTCTTTTAATATGAATTTGATGCCAACTCCAAAAAATTAATGTTGTATAAGAATTACGATATCACCTTAAGTTATATCACTCTGATATATATATTTTATCGGGAGTAATTATTTTTTACTTTTTAGTGCATTTTTAAATTTTTATAATAAACCTTGAAGTCGGTATTTATTTTTTGTAAAAAAGCATTTTATTTTTTACTTTTTAGTGCATTTTTATTCAATTAAATTAAAACATTTATTTCCACGGTAAAAACACCAAAAGCTACATTTCCATGGTAATTTGGCAAATTTATAGTATTTTAAGTCAAAAATCTAATCCGACGGTGAAAAAAATCGTGAATGAAAAGCATCCAAAAAGCTTCAATCTCCCGCATTATTAAGGATAACTCAAAAACTATCGGTCGGACCTTGATCAAATTTAAATGGGACCACATGACAAACGCCACCTTTCAAATAAAAGAAGAATCATCAAAATCGGTTCATCTAGAAGAAAGTTCTGTGGTAACACACATAAAAAAAAAAAAAAAAAAAAAAAAAAAAATACAGTCGAATTGAATACCTCCTCCTTTTTTGAAGTCGGTTAAAAATATAACAAACGTTACATAAAATTGGGACATTTTTCCCCGTAGCCTAAGAATTACGTTGTAATTAATATATATATATATATATTACATCAACTATAGATATCAGAACAAATTATTTTTTATTAATCTGTAGATACAGTTTTAAACGGGAATTAAAATACGGGCGAAGTCATGTTTTGTTTTTTTTATTATTATTATTTTGTTGGTTTCGTCAAAAAAAAGACATTGGTCCAAGAAAAGGGAAAAGGATGAGAAGTGCAATCAGATGTTTATCCGATCAGATATGATAGGAAAGACTCAAGTGCTAGAATGACCGAGGGTGATGGCAAGGAAAGAACAAAAGATGCACAATACGGAGTTGGAAGACCAATTGGCAGAAGAGAAGAGTAAAAGGAGGAGAACGTTCGGATGAGTGCACCTGAAGTCATGGGTAACAGCGGATAAAATAAAAATTTTTAAATAAATTTATGTGTAAGGGTTTATACATGGGTATTAATATAACAGGCGAACGTCCGGGGCAACAGCTGAAAAACAATAAATCTGATTTAAAAACCGTTTTAAATCGAAAAAAATTATCCGCTCTATCATGTATATATATTTATTTTCTTAGTGATAAATGCGTGATTTACATTAGTATGTACATTAATCCGAGTGCGATGGGAAGGGGTGATTTTGAGAACTCTTTTATGTCGACAATAGAAAATTTGAGAAGAGCCAGAGAAAAAATGAAATGAAACGCTACATCGATGAAAAAATTTTGGTGTGCTGCGCACAATTTTATCGTTTGCGAAAGACAACCGGAACAAATGTTGTAATAATGTTTAGATTTTTATTTTTCAGAACTGTTGCTGGGAAAGCCTTCTCCAGAATTTTCTTAATAAATGTTTCAGTGCGACGAATAGAAGAAAAAAAATATATCGCGCTGATATTCGCGTTATGCATCGAGGCGGGTCTGAGGCTAATGGCGCCGCCGGTGTGGGCAAAATGTTGAAACCAAATTCGAGAGTCTCCAGTTTTTTCTGCGTTGCACTACACATTTTATAAATTCAGAGCTTAATGACGCAGCAAAAATTCACGTAAAGTAATGAATTTTTCTTCGAAATTTTACCGCACATTTTTTAGACTTTTTTCATCTCTTGTTACATTCATGCGTAAGAAAAAAAAGAGCGTTATTTAAAAATCCATTATGAGATACCGGACTGGCGAAGTAAGTTGCTGCAACGAAATACTGTTTTCTTTTTCTTCCTTTTTTTTTCCCTTTATATATGTACACATGCGTAATTTCTCTTGCTTTTCTCCAAAGCTAAACTTGGATTCGTCGAATAGAGAAAGGATACAAATAAATAATGTAACGCAGAAAAAACAGCTAAAAGATAAGGAAAAAGAGTGAACGATAGAAGAAATGGGATGAAAGAAGTATAAAATGACGTTCAAGTACGAAGACTAATAATTCTGTAAAGTTAGAAAGAAAGGGACAAGATAAATAAGATTTCACAAAAAATATCTGTTGTTGAAGATCTACTTCGATACAGGATTTCGCATTTCTGTTCCATTAGCCTTCAGTCTAGAATCGGTTTATTATTTTGCTTAAGTTTCGACGGCACACGATCGATCATTGTTGCAGCGCCATCATATCGGTTGGTGATAAAGAGCAACATATCTAAACTTCCGACACTGGCTTTATCGACGAAGCGCCCGGCAAGTACTAATTCACCGGATGAATTATACGGCTAAATTAAAATTGCGAAATGACAGGTTTTAAGTCTTTTTATCAGTGAATTTTATGTAAAACAATAATTCCGGAATTGTTTAAAACTTTTTTTTTTTTTTTTTTAGACTGTTTACAACTCAAAAATGAACTCGAATGTAGTATGGCTAAGTTAAAATTTCAATGCAATGTGTTTTTGATTAGGTATTTTTTTCGTACAATCTGAAATTATTTAATATCTATACGAATAATACGATGAACCGAAGAATCGATTCATCCGGAAATATAATGATGGATGGTGTGCAGATCCCTCAGAAAGAAGATGTAAAGTATCTTGCTATATATATCTTGACTAACGCTTGACTCGGAGGAAGCACATTATAGCGAAATGAGTTGAACATCAAGCTGCGGCAACTGTACTGGCTGTGCTGGGTAAGAGATTAATAGTATTTCTTGAAAATAAGCTGCTCCTTTATAAGCAAGTTCTTAAACCAGTCTGGCAATACGGCTATCTATTATGGGGCTGTGTCAAAAACAGTAACATTTCAATTATGCAAAGAGTACAGAATATAAGTTATTACGCACGATCATCTCTGCTCCATGGTACATAACCAACATCACGATCCATGAAGATCTTGGAGTTCAATTTGTAAAAAACGTGAAATAGAAACTGCTGCCCGACGACGATATGCTGCCAGATTGAAAGAACATCCTAATAGTACAGCAAAAGAACTGCTGAGCAACCCAGGCGAGGGACGTAGGCTGAATAGGAAACGACCTCAAGATCTCTTATAAATTAAAATTGTATAAATAATATGCGCGTGTGCGTGTGTGTATGTATGTGTCCGTGAGAATGCAAAAATATGTGTTTATGCATTTTGTATACACATATGTATATAAGTTAATTTTGGCACCCTTCGCTGGTTGGGTTGCTTATTCATGTTATTTTAACTTATTCCATAGATTACCAAATAGTTGATAAGACTAGGTGTAAAATAGCAGGATATATTAAAGAAAAAAAAAAAAAAAAAAATTTACACGAAACGCCTAGCTCCGGATATCTCTTAATAAGGTGGGATAAAATAAAATAAAAAAAAAAGATGCTGTGATCGTATCCCCGGACAAATTTAGGAAAATATTAGACTGATTTTTGTTTGTTTGTTTGTTTTTTTCTAATTTATTTATTTCCTGGCCTCATTATATCAGTCAATTTCTCAGAATTTTTTTCAGTTTCCTAATGTTGTTCACTAATGTCGATGAGGATAAATCGTTTTTGGTTAATTTGTGATTGTACGTGTTTCTTTTTCTTTTTTTTTTCTTTTTCTTTTATTTTAAAATTATACTAAAAACCTTCGTTATTCCCGTTACCCTCGTTACCGTCGTTCTTTCTGGATTTTATTGTGTATCACCCGGAAACGTGAAAATATGTTCTTTTGAAAAGGATTCAGCCCAGCGACGATCATATTATCTTTTGCAGAAATTAACAGGTGACATTGATTATTTGAATTTGTTTAAATTACTGTACTGTTCTCGAGCAAGCGCGTTCACGTTAATCATTTTCGAAGAACCTATTTTGTCGATAAGTTCAAAGCTATTTGAAGCGTCGCTCGTACGTTCATCGTGCAATTGAAAAAAACACGAATTACAGGGGAAGGTTTGTAACTAACAATCTTTTTAACTATTAGCCGATAAGAAGTCGTGACGTTAGGTTAAGCAATGCATTTCGTTCGGGTAGAATCTAAAAAGGTCTAAGCCTATACCGCGTTATAACGTTCATAGTTCTTGCGCCTAGAATTTTTAATTAAAAAAGAAAGAAGTAGACATTTTTTATACGAAAACCTGAAAAATCCTTCGGTATAAATTTTTTATTTTTTCATATTTAAATTAAAATCGTTGTTCTCAAGTTCAGCTGCACGATGAAATTTCTAAAGTGGGGTCCCTCGGGAACGCTACACATTGGTCGCATTGCAGGCAAACCCGACCTCTTTGGTTTTTGTTAAACTACGTCAATATCTAATTTTTTTGAGAATTTTGTCCTGCAGTCCTTACGATGCTTCGGCAGAATTTGAGAAAAACTAACACCGCTTATACGGATAACTTTTAAAACGGGCTGGTATCGACAAGGAAATAGTGCGGTCTGCCTTTCTACTTGTAAACACGGTTTTATATTTTTATCGTAGAAAAGTATTCGCTTTTAATTACATACGTTCTCATTTAAATTTTTTTTTTCACTGACAAAGCCGGGTGAAATAATCAATTTTCCTTTTCTAGATTTATAAGTTTTCTGTTTTCATATTAGCCATAATTTTCACGTCCCCCTACGTTTTTTCTTTCTTCTTCTCTATCATATTGCTCTCTATTTAACCTATCCTTGAACATTATACGTGTCTGTTTCTGCTGACGTATTTTCTGCTATCTCGGCGTATCGGCCGTTATCTTTGTTCGAGAATACGCCAGTTAATGCCCATTTTCCACGATTAAAAGATTGAACTTGTTGAAGGCCTTATCATCAGAGCCAAATGGTCAGAGACGATGATTATTTCCTCAAGCTCGCTATATTCGTCGACTCTAATCTAATTATTTCTACGATACTTAAAGTCTCCTCTTTCTAAATTAGTTCAGATTCGTTACTGCGACTCGATCCGGGTCTCCTTAAATTTTAGAAATCTTTCCCGAATTTAATACGCTTCACAGATTCTATATTTTTAGACTATTGTTTCTTTGTCGAACATTTGCTGTTCGCGTCCTTCAGGTATGTATTATTCGTTTTTTCCCATTTTCAAATAGCCGACGCTTTATTTCTAAAAACTCGTCTCTTTTACCACTGTAATAATGTTTAAAATTTTTCTACAACTGTGTCGACCGCTCCGATCTTTTAAAAGAATTTTTTTAATCTCCATCTTCCGGAATTTGCTGACGGTATCGGAAAGTTTCTTCATTGGAATATTTTTTTTTTTTTTTATTACTTTTCCCCTTTTTTAATCGGAGAAAATAATATTACATTCTTAAAGAGGATAAAAATAATTCAAGGCTAGGAATAACATATCATGTGCAATGATTTAATGATTTTTGGCTATTTACAAGAAGTGCATAAGATAGAAAAACACCACGCTACATTTGCGGTTTCACGATTGAATTTCAGTTTGGGGGTTAATAGCGTATTAGTTACCGTTTATGACCTTCCTGTGCATCGCAGATTCCATATACAACGGGAGATTTGTAGAATTTTCTCTTGTGATGATTAGTAATGTTGTATTTGGATGTAAGATCCTTAAATCTGGAACAGTGAAAGAGAGATGACTGCATCAGACCCTTGTACAGACTAACCCTCTCCCCATATTTAAGGCCAAAGGTGTTTGGCTGGAGTCTTCTGAGCTTATTGTAAACGTTATCGCAGTTCTAAGTATTGAATATGTGGCAGGAATGTAAGTCGATAATCGATTATTATACTAAGGTATATTTTAACTGCCTGCTGTGGGAAATGGGATGCCTAGAGATGAGATTGAAAGATCCAATCTCTTGAACAATTTTCTGATCACCAAATACTATAAATTGGGATTTCGCGACAGAGAATGTTAAGCCTAAATTGTTAATGACTTGTTCTAAGTATTGACCAATAAGCTCAATTAGTTTAAAGTCATAGTGCCTATCAATACCGAACGAAATACATAAGTCATCAGCGGAAGACACTAATTCATATTTTTTTTGTTTGAAAACGACATGAATTCATTCATAAGGTTGTGTATTCCAGAATATAGAATATTCCAGAGTGTGGGTCCGAGAACAGAACCTTGGAGCCCCACACTCTAACCCCCTGCCGGTGACGGAATCATTGATATCTAGGACGACATATCTATTTTCAAAGTAACTGATGATTATTTTAATGATATAAGGGTTCACTTGAAAATTCTGGAGAATTTCAATGATCGCAGACTAGCCCCGTAGCTGTCAACGGCTCCCTTGATGTCAAAGGAGATGATGACTACCACAGAGTGGCCAGCTTTCCTTTGGGACTTAATGTCAGAGGTCAGCTTTTAGAGAGTATCCTCGGTAGAGAGCCTTCTCCCGAAACCAAACTGGTTATAGTGGAAAATACTCCTGCTATCAGCTTCTTTTTGTAGGATTTCATTGATTTTCATACACTTTTCTAATAGAATTTAACAATGATATAGGACGATAGCCTGATCGAGTGTTGAGGTATTTTCTGGGCTTGAGAAGCAGTTTAATTTTAGCCACTTTTCAGCAGTCCGGAAAGGCTTGAAAGAGTAAGTACTTATTTATTATTAAACATAACAGATTAGGGAAGTTTAAATTTAAGAATTTGACAATTTTATTATTTATTTTATCATGTGAAGGTGCTTTTTTATCGATTAATTTTTGGACTATTGTTTTAATATGTCACTGGGGTTAGTTGAACAAGTGGAACTTGGAGAGAGCTGATTATCCACAACTTTAGGGAAAAGGTTATTGAGAAAAGCTTTAAATATTTCAGCATTGCCTGATATAATGGTATTGTTGACATTAATGTCAGGGATTGTATGTTGTTTGTGTTTATTCAATATATATATATACTTATATGGACGGCCCCAAGCCGTACTATTTTGGATAAGTAGGCGCCAGGTAGTTTTGACTTTGCAATTGAAAGTTTATATTCTTTGTTTAAAGCCCTAAGCGTGGTATCCAAAAAGAATAATTTGACCTTATTTTTGAATTTGTTTTTCTTTTTGCGCACATTATCAATTTTGCTTTTTTAGTCGTTGCAGCTCTGAGTTCTTCCAGCAGTCCACTGCCGGGGCAGAGACCTCGACTTGTGATATTATGGCTATCTTCGATAAATAGCTGTTAATTTTAGAAATGTTTTGGTTCAAATCAGTAGCACTGGTGCGAGCACCGATGCCACGTTAAAGAGTATTAATAGAAGTATAAATGATGTTTTTTGGAGATTATATTACGGTGTGAAGTTAGGTCAAAGTGACATATCGAGAAGGTAATCAATTGTTAAATTCTGCTGTGCACGATGAGATAATCGATGATGCTCTTTCCCATATTAATCAATAAACGTGAGTTGTTTTCTGTTTCTAATGACTAGATCATTGGATAGCAGAAATTCAGAAAATTCGATAGCATTGCTATTATTAAGATACTCTATCCTCCATACATGGCAACTTCAGATTAAATTTTCCAACGAGGACAGAGGCAACCTGGTGGTTTGATTTCATTATACGATCCGTTTGATGTAGGTGTGGAGGCCTGAACTGCTGTTGTTCGGTTGGAAAATTATGAATGAAGAAATGAAAAAAACGAAGAAATATAAAAAGTACAGATAATCGTTTTATTTTTTCGTTTGTTCTACATGGTCGTTAATGGACAGTACCGGTTTATGATAACTAAAAAAAAAGATATCATTTTTCGAATCAATCCTTTTAATTTTAACGAGCGAAGACCGTAACAATCTGCCATTAGTATAGCTACCTAGTAATGGATTCTGTGAAGGAGCTGGGAGACCTCTTTGAACAGGTTTCCCCCAGCTTGCTAACAACATAATAAGATCCCAGTTTATAGGGCAATCAGTTACTAAGTTCGAAAAGGAGGCGATCTTACAATCCACAGCTCAAATTGACACATTGATAACCCAGTCTAGTGGCTTTTGTAATGAGCCTTAAGCAAATACTATAGGAAAAAAAATCGGATATTCCAAGCGTGGTACGTCAAGTGCTACATACCTCTAGCAAAACCGGCAAACCTGGTGCCTCATTTAATAGTACTTATCGTAAAAGCAATTTCCAACATAGATTACTGTTAAATCACAATAATATGATAGTCTGACAATTAAAAATTATATATTCATTGCCTACGAGCAGTCGATAGAGCGAGATTTGTTTTGAACTGTAATCCAAATGTTTCTTTCGTAAACTGAATCAATCGGCGACTTTCAAGTTTCTTCAGATCCAGGTTTATATCGTCAGATAAAATTATGGATATAGAGTATTGTCTTTTTTCATTAACTTTGAAAATCTCTGCTCCATTACAGCGGTATTCTTATTATAAGCACGCAACGTTTTCGGGTGGTTAGGTCCCGGTTAAAGCATGTTAAACAAACAAAACGGCCTCACCGACTGTAGCTAGGGCTAATATTTGCAATATGATACGGTTATAAATGCAGCTGAACAGTTTTATTACCCGACGAACTAGGGGAGTATGTCTTATCTGCCAACTGTGCAAAAAAATACGAACCTCGATGAAAACCAATTTGACACGACAATTACATACACGCGAACTGATGCACTATTAAATTAGTGCATTTCAAATCTACAATCCTTGAAACGCCTAGATACAAAATATCAAAGCGTCAGCTACAGGCCAAAAAAAAAAAAAATTAGAATTATATGCAAAATCCGAACTTTAGCTTTAACAGATACATATATCGGTTGGTTTTAATTTATCGCGACAAGTTGGTTAGGGGTGGTGTTTTACTCAGACCTGGTTTGAATCCTGCTGCCGCGGACTGAAAATATACGCAAAAGTTTCATGTTAATGCCTACAGTTGACGAGCTTCAAAAATAAAAAAAAAAATTGTCTAATTTGTTAATCGTTGCTGCCTATCAGAAAACGATCGCCATTATTAACACTAACACCACGGTTAAGCCTACATACTCGTAATTAAAAATGTTGTAATTTTCCGATCTAATCAAGTTGCTGCAACACATTTTGTTCGTTTTGTTTTTTACTTTTTTGCTAACCACCCAATTGGTATTTACACAATAAATTTATAATAAATCAAAATCATTTGTATAAATTCCGCGGACTAAATTGAAAATGGGTGAGTAGGGACACTGTGGCCATTTTCGCGGGGCCGATCTTTCGAGAATTCCAGTTTAGATTCCTTCGTACGTTTTTCTGTTTACGATTTTTGTCCTTTTTTTTTTTTTTTTTTACCTTGAACTAAAAGCTTAATGTTCAACAACAAGCTGTCGGGGAACAAATTTGGTCGAAAGTGAAATACCGAGCCTTGACAAAAGCTAGGTCTGTATCAAGTGACGTCCGGAATAAGGATATCTAGATAACGAATGAGGATTAGTCAAAATGGTGGAGTTTATATCAAGCGACTTGCAGAACGGGGACATGAAAATAGAAATTCACATAAGTAACGTTAGATAGTGTCAATTTCAATATTTAAATGCGGTCGTTTCAGATGAAGAGTAATTTCATTTTCAGCTGACATTCGATTTAAAGTTTTCGATATTACCCGTAATAAATTACATCCGGCATTATGATGACGATGCGCGGTATTTAGATTCTTAAGGCGGCACCGACTGAGGAGTTCATGTGACGAACTGTAAATAATGTGCTAGATGTTAAAGCTAAAAGGGCATAATAAAGTATTAAATAGTGCCCTAAGTCAATATTCTCACAACAAAAATATCTCCTTACAGGGTACGGTGAAAAAGGCCTTTTCTCAAATATTTAGACCCCTAATACCTCAGAACACTGATGTACGGCACACGTATGTGATTTTTTGTTTTTAAGATATCTTTGCTCCGTTTTTACCGGTGTTTAAATTTTAATTATTATTATTATTTTTTTTTTTAAATAAACGAAATTAAAAATGTTAGCGTGAATTTTTCCGAAATTTTACGATGCTGAATTTAAATTCTACTGGGTTTCGAAAATTTCGAAACATCAATGAAAAATTATTGTTCGATGTCGTTATTAATGCGAATTTTTATCCGGAAAATGTGTGTAAATTTTTTTTTGGATGATTAAAAAAATAAAAATTACATTTTTAGTCGATTTTGCGTTGTCACGGACTATTTTTCAATATAAAATTTGAAAGGAAAATTTCTAATTTCATTTATTTACTTTTTTTATTTTAATTTTTGGCTGCGCTAACGAAGAGCAACAGCCCGATTAACCTATTCAAGATGGAATTTAATTGATATTTTTTGAGTTAGCTGCCTTACGATGATTTGCCAATGTTAGGAAATCCCCGAGAAGTTATTTTACCGCTAGACCGGTATTGTAACGTATGAATGATGCGATTGCCTATTTAATCAGGGCAGAGGATTCGTATGACCGTATTCGACGAAAGGCCATTTTCTGTCTTGGAAGTGGTTATATTTACTGACGATGTGGACCTTTTTTTATCCCCAGAATTTTTAAGTTTTGCCGGCGATGTATGATTTTTTGTTTAATGCACTGTTGAAAATCCACCAGGATTAAAACTGTACGGATGTAGTGACGGCTGCTTTATCTGCCATTTCGTCATGTTTTACCACCTGTAAGTAGCGTGGGGTCCATAAAAATGCGTTACGTTGATATTGCATATTTTGCTGCTTGCGATATTGCTTCCCCCCCCCCCCCCGTGGAATGTAGTAATGGATTAGTGTCCGACCTAATTTTCGGCCAAATATTGGTTGAAAACTTTGATCACGATGTTTTATTTTGAAAGTGCTTTTTACCATTAAAAGTGAAAACCCATTTTATATTTGAGTTCATTAATCAGGAATATTAACTGCCTTAATAGTACGAGTTTGTTTAACAACCGGTATAGAGGTTCGCAACGATTTAAACAAACGACGTGACTGAGACTTAGCAGAAATTTTATGTTCTAGCGTTCGTTTAAACTTTTAAAATTACCAGACTTAATCAGAAAAATTTCACTTGCGCTGTATTAATGTCCGTAGTTGACGAGCCTGATAATAAAAATAAATAAAAACGCGCCCGACTTAATAACGGATGATGATATTACTGACGAGAAATATTAATGACAAATTAAACAATTCAGTGCTATTATTCAAAATTACGATTTGCAAAGAGAAATGCGCATATAGCGATTAGTTGTCGTTCACCCCGGGCAACGTTATATTTATGACGGCTAAAGCATTCGGAATTTGGAGGCGTACTGTTAAATACTTCGCGCACCATTTAGGATGCAGAATTTGACAACGCACACAAAATAGCCTTTGCCATAACTACAAGAACAACAATAGCAACATCAACACCCGAAGACGACCAAAAAAGCTTATTCGCATTATGCAGATCAATATGTAGAAGGAATGGCGAAAGCTAAGGGTGAGGTTCTTTACAGATTGGCGGTTGACGAAGAAGTTATACTTGTCCAAGAAACCCACGCCTCCGATAGTCAGCAGTTATTCTTCTTCTTTATAGTGCCATACTTAATTCCTGAGCGTCAGCGACTACCTATTCGTACATCTCAGCTGTACAGACATAGGTAGTGTACTAGGCAATTGTTTATATACAGTACGAATGTGTACACACGCAAGACTACATTCAGAACCGATGGTAGCTGCTTGTTATCGCGCTACCAGTGCAGTCCCGTGTGGGTCTACTGTGTACTGACCTAACGCGCATATGATATTGAACGTGGTGGTTTGCCATTGCCTTTCACGTGAATATTAGCGATTATTTTATTTATTTATTTAATTCTGTCGTCGCTCGGGATCGAACCCGCGATCTCCATAACGGAAGTCAAGCGTTCTAGCAACTAGGCTATCGCGACCAGCAGTTATTAAGAACGGGAGAAATGCCAGGATTTGTGATAGCAGGAGCTATTTGCAGTAAATAACATGGAATTACCACACATATAAAATCCGATATAGAGTACCAGTTACCGGATAAGAAAAATGAAATCTCATTCATAAATATCTGTGTGAATGACTTGAATATTTGTCAAGTCTATAAACTACTACGTTGCAAATGGCGTGCCTATGCGCTCCCTAGTTTAAATTCATTAGTTGTTGCAATACTGAGGTCAGGAAAAGATCTATTAAAAGCCGATAATTACAGACCCCCTGGCCCCAACAATTGAGGCACATTTACCAGCGGATCAAGTAAGCTTCAGACCTGAACGTAGCTGCATAGAACAAGTAGCCTCCCTAAAATCGTTCATAGGAAATGGTTTTCAAAAAGGTCTTAAATCAGCTGCAGCCTTTAATGACTTGTCATCAGCTTATGACACGGTCTGGCGACATGGCATATTTTAAGGAAATTTATCCAAATTTATCCTTGTAGAACATTGTATACGTTACTCAACGAAATGTTATCTAATCGAATATTTCCGTACGATTCAGGGAGTAAATCACATTGACTTATTGCCGGACTCCCACAGGGGTCTGTATTATCAACACTTTTATTTAACATGTATATACACATGATCTGAATACTACCGCGAATAGATTTATCTACGCTAATGATATCGCGCTGGCAGTTCAAAGCAAACATGTCCCATATCTGGAGAAAACGTTGGAAACCGATCTCGAAAACCTTCCACAATATTTTCAAGAATGGCATCTCAAAATGAATCGAAATAAAACTGTTCTACACGCTTCCACTTAACGACAAAACTCGCAAACACGGGGCTGAGTGTTCAATGTAATTCAGAAACATTAAAATACGAGCCGCAGCCCAAATTCCTCGGAGTCACTCTGGATAGGCAGCTAACATTTCGTTAAGCATTTAGAAAATACAACAGTAAAATTCAAAACTAGAAATAACATTATACAAAAACTTACTGGTACATCATGGGGCTCTTCTACAGCCGTACCGAGAACAGCGGCACTAGCCTTGCTTTACCCTCTAGTGGAATACGCCTGTTTGGTTGAATAGCTATCGCGCGAAAAAACTTGATTCGCAGCTAAACTCAACGATGAAGTTAATTACTGGCACGGTGATGTCAACTCCCATAGCTGTCTGTGTTAAGTAACATTCTCCTGACATCTGTCGGAAAAGAGCTGCTATGAACGAATGGTCAAAGTATAAAATTAACCCAAGTCTCTTCCTATAAACAATCATCTGTTCAAAGCAAAAAAGTCGAGGAAATCGGCATTTGTTACAGCGGAAAACTTACTAACCTAAGAATTCGTGAACATACAGGAATGGCGAAAACAATGGAACATGTCGAACCCTGACCATCGGAAATTGACCGCTTATCCTTCAGCTTCCTCGCAAACATTGGGTACAATTAAATCGTATCCGGACAAAAAGAGGATGATGCAATGAACTGTTGACGCGGTGGAAATTGAAAAATGACGCTGCTTGCGATTGTGGCAATCCACAACAATCCATCGAATATATCGTCCACAAATGCCCAAGCAGAGCTTTTAACGGATCGTTTCAAGATATACGTAAAGTTTTTGACGCAGCCTTGACGTGGTTGCGTGGCATAAATATAATTTTGTAATCCCGCATCCGAAAAGAAGAAAAAGATGCGCATATACATTTTTATTGGAGCTCCGATACGTAGTGTCCTCGGAAAAGCGACATAACATATTTGTTTGTCCCACCAGGCTCGTGCCCAGAATTTTGGAGGGGGGGGGGGCTTTGAAAATTTTCTTCGCATATTTATTTTATAAATAAAAATACATTTTTCACTAATATTCATGCTATTAATAGTTTTCATCATCTTGATTTATATATTAATAATTTAAATAAACGAATTACTGTATAAACATTAATAAAAATTACATGTGTTATTGATTATACTCGTAACAAAAAATTTTGCATAAAATATTAATGAAGTACCTAAGCTATTTCGGTTCTCATGGGAGGGGTTTAACCCCCAAAACCCACCCCGTGGACACGGCCTTGTGTCCCACCTACTAATGTAATTTACGCAGATCATTGTTAAACTTCTAAATTATAATTATTAATTTTTGTTAATTTTTTTGTTTGTTTCTATAAAATATTTTATCTAAAGATCGTATATTTTTTATATTACTTCGAAATCGGATGAAGACGATTTATTTTTATTGACTTTAAAAACAAATAGGTTATATGTTTGCTTTTTTAAGTTTGTTCGCGCGTAATGACCACGTAAACCGATTTTAATGATTTTTGTTGAAGTCGTTAAAATAAACTTGAAAAAAAAAGACGACCTCTTTAGAGGTACGTATACTTTTTTTTTTTTTATTCCAGACAAAAATTAACCGAAGAAAAATTTTAATTAGAATATAGGAAAAATATGAACCCCGAAAATTCTAAAATTAAAGGGCAGACGACACGAGTGATTTAAAGTATTATCGACGTTCGTTTCTTATATGTAGGTTCGAATAAAGTTAATAAATTTGAAACCCCCATAGCGCGTTTTGCAAGCTCATCGCTGGCGGCGATAATACGTTCGAACATCGTACTCTTAAACATCTAGAGCATTTTATGGAGTATACAGAAGGTAGCACAGCATGTTTAGCCGTTTTTTTTCGTATTATCACCAAAAAATACGTTGAAAATTGTCAAGATAGTTTTTTTTTTTTTTAAATACCAATTTTAAGATTTATATAAAAAAACAAACAGTCAAAAATAGTTACTACAGTAAAATATACCCTTAAAAAGAAATACGATTATTCTTAAACAACATTTAATCCTTAATATTACAGTCTTCTCGGTATTCGGATCGCAACAGTTAAAAACCGTATTAAATATTCTTGATGTTTTCAATACTTGGCTTATGAAATTGCCCGTATTGATCGTTTAGTGGGGTTTTTTAGTTGCAATTTAAATTTATTGCCGACTACCTTAATTGAGGTATTCATCTTGTTTCGAAATAAATCCCCTTTGAAGGGTATAATATTTTACTGGATATCTTTTATCGGTTACTTACACTTAATTTTGTAGTACATGTTTTTCAAGTTTTAGAGTAAATCCTAAAGTCGATACTTTTAATTAAAACAAAACAGTTTTTTCTACACTGTACGATAAATGAAGTTTTTCACGTTTCTCGAAACAATTATAAAACGAAAATTTTAGTCTCCGTTTCAGTCGGACTGTAGAGAAATAGGCTGAATGAAGGAATTCCTGATTATCATGATCTGGAAATTATTCGAAAGGCAGAATATTACGTTTTTAGGGATTTTCGATTAGCTGCACCACTACTACTATATATTATTGATCTGTAGACGTGTTGAGGTTTGTGTAGTCTGATTCAAAATGTGCTGGCCAATTTTTGCATTAAAATTTCTTTTCTGCATTCATTTTCGTCTGAAAAACTTTGCTATGCTCTTGCTAGATTAGTTTGCGATCGAAATAGTTAATTGATTGTACCGTACGAAGAGCTATGCTGTTCAGGTGGAGATGTGATTTGTTGAGAATGCATTACGGATCTTAATTGTTGAATTTGAAATATTTTTAAACGGAATTTTTTTCGTGTATTGTTTTGTACTTCAGAAACAGTGACGTGTCATTTGCGAATAGCAGAATTGCTATAATTTCTTCTAGATTATTCGGTATTTGAACGAAATTCCTACTTAATGCTGCTTCTTGAACGCAGTATTATATTTTATCTAGTCTATTCGAGTTTGATGTTGACTTCTTATCTTACCCTAAACGTTTAAACTGAGAGGTAGTTTCCTATGCAGTTATGTTAGTCGTTCTAGTCGTGTAGAGTTTGTATTATTTTGTATCTCCGTAATCGAACGTTACGATCAACTACCCCGAATAGTTCTACGTCGATAAAATTATTTGCGATGAAGCTGGCGTAGGTATATATTATTGCATCTGGCTTAAATCCGTATACTGATTTCGACTTGGGAGATTATTACTAATTTCAATAATAGTCAGCAAGACGTTTCGTTGAATACTCTTTCATCGTATTCACTTTTTGTTGCTGCATCGTTTTCAAATTTATTTCAGTATTTTATTTAAATTCAAAAGCGCAGTTAATAACCTACTTTGATAAGTACACTTTTGTTGGCTGGAATTGGTTGAGAATTGATTACTGCATCCGGTGATTTTCTTAATGTGTACCACATTTGCTGGTAATTTTATTTTCAGTTAATATTATTTGTAGATTTCTTTTTGTTTGTTAAAATTATTTAGAATTTAATTTTTTTTCTTTCTTTTGTTTATCGGAACGTTATAACATTATTTTTTTTATTGATATTTTAATTGCCACAGCTAAAAAGGGCGACTATCAAGACTTGGAAAAGTTAGGTTTTAAATTTAATTCGATACTGACATTAGAAAAGAACAAATTGGGGTAATCAATGCGGAAGGAACGGTTGTAATAATGGAAGAAGCATTACAGGTAGTAGCAAGTCCAAATCTCAACAGGCGAGTATAGAAAGTATACTAGGGATGGATTCAACAATCTGTTTCCGAGGGGGAAATTTATGTTCTTGGGAGGGGATGGGTTTTTTTTTATATTTTTACCGAGAATTTTTTTTTTTTTTTTATTTGGGATATTCTGAATAAAACCAAATATATATATATGTATATGTGAAAAATGATTTATTATGTACGAAAAAGCAAGTGTGAACGATAAATTTCAAGTAAAATAACCGATTATAAACAAAAATGTTTTCTCAATTGGTTTTAAAATTATTAATTCTAATTTTAGCATTAAAGAACGGATTGTAAAAACATTCTAACGGGTTCATTATCTTTTTATGGGCGTAGTTAGAAGGGGGCAGGCAAGGGAAGGCAGTGCCCACCTCAGAAAACTCGTTGCCCCCTCTAGAAGAATCGTCAAAATGTCACACACGGAGAATAATCTGAAAAGTGTAAAAGTACAATGTACTTCGAAATTGATACCGTGATTATCGTATAGTTCCCGTTTACGCTGACAAAAAAGTGTACTAACTGCAGCTAATTGTTTTTTTCAGCTCGGGAGTATTTTACATGCAATAAAAGCGTATCAGTTTTTTCACAGAATAACAAGCAAAGGTTAAAGGCAAATTTTAAAAGATCATTTTTTTTTTATCCGTATTTTATGAAATTTCATTTTTCCGTCGAAAATAAATTTCGTAATTTTGAAATTTCAAAATATACGACTAACCGAACTATTTCAAAATGTTTTGACAGCAACTTTTGACATAACTAACGAATAAAAATAATTATATTTCCTATTAAGTTGTTGCATTCTTAAACACAGTTTGTATTAAGTTCTGGGCAATTTCAGAGTTCTGGAGGGGCATCGCCCCCCCCAAAAAAAACCCACACTGGATTCATCCCTGAAGTATACTGTTCGGCTAATAAGGAAGAGCACTTGAAGAAAATATAATCGGGATTGCCAATATAAAGGAAGAATGAAATATGGATACAGTGGAACGGAACTGGGACGAGAGAGAAAAACGATAGCGAAAAGATCGGGAGGGAAGTGTGGCCGTCTGAGATTGAAGAGCGCCTGAGAAGAGAGGTTTCGAGAACCGTGAGGAGGTCGGAAAATTAGGCTGAACTGCCCCGTAATGGAAGTTAGGATTTGAGGAGGAAGGCTACATATAAATATTCGGAGTCTGTAATCATTTTCCACATTTGATGTTTTTACAAAACTTTATTGTCTCATCTGCGCTGCGTAATTTTATATTTTTTAATTAAGATTTTCCCTCAGACGTTTTGTAAATTTTGTATAAGTATTTCATGGAGCTACCCCCTCTGATTCGGGGAAATAAGCAAAAAAACAATTGACGCGATAAAGATGTATTGTTTTTTTGATTTACAATTACCGATTTATTTCTGCGCTCTTTATAATACTGCTACTCTTTCTCGCTCTTATTAATCAATCAGATTCTTCTAAATAAATACGCAATTACACTTCTATCGTATTTGGTTCCGGAACTTTACATTTACAAGTTTTTCAGTCGATGATGGGGTATTTACAAAGAAAAAGACGTTCCCGAAGCTAATCTGCGGAATCTTCATGCGGTAATTAATACGATATCTCGATATAATTCTAATTGCCGCATTTATCAAAATGCACTGAACACACGCAAAAATAGGTAATTTATCGAATCTATCAAATTCGACAAGAGTACTTTTCCAAAAAAATCTACGATATCCGCCATCGCAAGTACGAGTTTCACAGTACTTTGTTTAATGCGGTTTGAAGAGAAAACTATCTAAAGCCTCGGTCTATCATCATCTCTGACGGCAAAAACTCGACGAAAGTACAAAAGCGTTGAATTTGTTCCGTCGCTGTTTCAATAATATGCGTTATAAATGCGTGAATTTGCCTTCCGGTCGAATCGATGAAAAAGCGATTTTTCGCGACATTTTCAATTATCAGAACGGGATAAAAGTTTGTTTTTTTTCTCGGTCCCTTATGTTGTGTTATTTTTCGTAATAGTTATATAATTTACAATTATTTGAATATACAAAAAAACCGTAATTATTACATTAGCGCACCTGGCAACTTTACGAATAATCATGGCAAAAAATTATATACAGCAATTGTTTTTTTGAATTCAAATATGTGTAATTTTTTTTTTTTTTTGTTATTTTTATAATCTTGCGTAGTGTGCCGAGAGGAATGACATTTTATTATCGATTTTTTTTAAAGATAAAATAAACAGGAATATAGAGCCAGTTAGGCGAAGAGGGCCACCGGAACGGGGATATATGCCGCTCACGTACTTCGAGACGGAGCTGAAGAATGCGAGAGTAATGGCCCTTTGAATATCGAGGAAAAAGGGGCAGCAAGCAAAAAGATGGGTCGATGAAGCAATAAATTTAGCGACTAAAAAGGAGTAGATAAAATAGCGGCTGATCGGAACAAATGGAGCAGTTTAGAAAAATCGGCACAATAAGCGCTTAACAAGAAGCGGAAGAAGAAACGAGGAATTGAATAGAATTTAATTTTACAACGCAGTATGGATCGAAATTTAGGATTTTCGTTTTATGTTTATCAGTTTACAATTTATCTATTTTTTCTCTCTAACAAAGAATAGCATAAACGCCGACATTTTTACATATCTTCCGTACTGATTGCGAGTGGTACGTAAAAGTTTTGTCTTGATTTCTTTAAATTGCACGTAATTTTAAACAATACTACAGGTGAAACGTTAGTAAACATCAAATAATAAACCGATTAGTCAAATTATATATGTTACGTTATTAAAAATTGTCTCTCATAGTAGTAATACATGCCAGATAACTTTAGTAAATGTGTAAAAAAAAAAAAAAACAAAAAACCCCAGCTATAAACGAGTGTTATAGAAACAGTTCAGCGAGAAAGATGGTAGCATACATTATTTACCGCTTTTGCAGATAAAATAATATTAAAGAAGAAGAGAAATTGAATATCATTCGACAGTTTGTCCGCATAGTCGACAAAAGAAGACGGCCGGGAGAACTTACGAAACACATCGATTTTGCGCGCCTCTTTAAAAATAACATTTTAGTTAATTTTTATGAACTAAAAGAATTTTTCTAGTATAAATTTTATGGAAGAACAATAATTCGAATTAATTTTGTGTTTTTTGGGAGAATTTTAAAATTAAAATTATTGTATTTTTGGTTATTTTGGAAAAGATCATTGAACAGCATAATATATATTGTACTTCTCTTTCACATTCACACGAACGCGCGCGGTTAATCCAAATTTTTTCGTACAACAGTTTTTTTTTCACATCAAAAAGGTACGACATTGCTAAACGATAAATTTTATAATAAGAGTTCAAGAAAAAAACCAAAAAGAACCGAAGAAGGTATATAATGTATATATTACTTTTCTCTTATTCTCGTGATACTTTGATCACGTCTTTTCTCTGTAGGTTAAATATAAATCTCAGATACGGCCCTGTATATGTATGTAGCACGCATAACTTAAAAACGGCTAGTCGTAGAAAGTTGAAATTTCGAATTTAGCACTATTTTATGCACCTTCCGTTTTTGTCGGTTGGAACTTCTTGTAGAGTGTTTTGTGGAATTTTTCTTATAACTCAAAAACGGGTTGCCGGAGAAAGTCGAATTTTTTTCCCTACTCGGTATTGTTATAACATCTAATTGTATACTTTCGATTTTGTTTACAATCGGTAAAGGGCTACTCCTCTTGGAGGGCTTCGTGGAATTCGTTTCATAACTCAAAAAAAAAAACAAAAAAAACGGCTGGCCGTAGAATGTTTAAATTTTGTACAGGAGATTGTTATGACATTTATTTATGACTCACTCGTTTTAATATTTTATTAGTTATACAAGGAAGTCACGAGTCACAAGGTCAGATTTTTTCTTCTTCTAGAAGCTGTTTCACAGAAAAGTAAATTTTGTGAATGTCCTTAGCAATATTTTTCTAATATTAACATTCAGTTTATTTACTAAAAACTTTTTCGGACTTTAATTCGAAAATTCCCTTTATTTATCCCGCTCCAGCCGCTCTGAATAAAGTGGGAATCAATTTTTTTTTTTTTTTCTTTTTTTTTTTTTTGGTCCTCACTTCGGATAATACCGATGAAGCAAATGCATCATGTATTAGAGTAGTACAAATTGTGTATGATGGTGAGGTTGAAACTACCCATCCGATAAAGTTTTTAGTGTTAGATCATCCCTAACATTGATTGCGGTGTAAATTATAATACAAGTGTATATGCTGCTTACGGAAATTAATTATCGTTGAATATTTGAAAATTCTTAGTTACTAAGTCGTCTGCTGAGCACAGAAAATGGGGAAATCAGTGTGCTATTACATCCAGCTAAGATATAAGCAATCGTATCGGGAAAGTTACATTTAATACAATTTGCGGAAACAGCACAATTTTAAATCGGTATCGACAGTCTTTAAAATTTCCGTGACCAGTGAGAAATTGTACGTTAAAAAAATTTTGTATGTAATTTATATTGTTCATTCAATTTAATTAAGAAATTGTACGTTAAAAAAAAAACGATTGGCATGTAATTTATATTGTTTGTTCTATTTAATATGTTAGAGAAGAAAAAAAAGAAAAGTGGGAATTCATTGAACAAAAAAAAAAAAAAAAAAAAAAAGAAACAACAAAAAAACAACAAGAATACCGAAAGCGTAAACGTTCTGAACAAAAACGAAGTGTGGACATATTTCTGATGGGCACTTTGTTTTTGTTAACCACTACCGACACAGCGCGTGAAGCTTTTTTGCATTAGAAGAAGACGGTCTTAAAAAAGGATGAAGCATTATGTGAAAAGGCGAAGTACTACGGCGTGTCAGAAGAGTCATCGTCTTAATTTGAACTTTAAATCAAAACAGAGAACTTGAGATTTTCCTGATCCACAGAATCGTTTGTTGAAATAGACGTCGTTCTGTGATTTAAACTTCCAGTTGAAAACACCTCGTCGAGGTTAGTATTTTAGATTTGAGCAACAATTTCTCCATTTCTACCGTATATCGATGCTACGTTTTGCGCGTGTTACGCTGAACGTTTGAAAACATAAAATTATACTATTTCGAACTTTAAGTAGCATAAATATTTGTTTTAGCACAACTCGAATTCCTGTAGAATTACTATTTAATAAAAACACTGCCCGACTGACTATTTAAGGTTTTACTTTGGAAAATGAGATTTTTTTCGATAAATAAAATCGGTTCTCCTAATTGCTCTCTATAGATTCTACTTTCGAATAACGCTTATTCGTTAATAATGCGCGTCGGTTTCTAGCATGAAAGGCGAAAAATCACAAAATGTGTTCACGATTTATACAGTTCGCTTTGAGGAAGAAAACATATTTTTATTCGCAATTTCTTCTGTTTCTCGCACAAAATTATTTACCGGTGGTAAACTCAATATAATGGAACGGATGTGGTATATACTTCCGTTTTTACTTTATTATTCTTTGATTTTCTTTATCACGTCCTTTTTCAACTTTTTCCGGCGGAATTATGTACGCGATTGCAACGTAAAAATCACCCTAGAGAGTTTCAGGAATTCTGTTAGATGTAGTTTCTGCTAATTGGAACTCCTCACCTGTCGACAATATCGCTAAAAAAAATAGCTCCAACTCTAATTTCTGGTAACTTTCAAATTATTTTTGTACAGTTGCGCCAGCTCACATTGGTATCAAAGGAAATTCGCTTGCCGACGCAGCGGAAAAGAAAGATGTGCTCATCATTTCACTAGAACTTAACCGATGAGAAAGATTCGGCGATCTTCGTTAAATCTTCGGTTCAGAAAGATGAAGTTCATCTGAGATGTGACTATTGCTAGTTGTTGAGTCAGAGGTTGACGATGATAGTTTTCAACAAACTGTATTCGTTACGAAGTTCAATATGTACCTGGAAAAACGCAACGTCCGAATTTCATCAACGGAAAATCAGAGAATTGCTAGTGCTGCGTCTAAGTTATAGCACAACTATTTGTAATAGCAACACTGATTCTATTAGCCCATTTCCAGTGACTGATTTTTAGGCGCGCTTTCATCTATTCTTTCCTTAAATGACCGGTTCCCGCTAAAATCGTATTATTCTTTAATTTCCGATTCTACTTAATCTCTCTTCATCTTACCCTGTCCGTGGTTTTTTAGATACCTCTTCTAACTACCGCTTATCAATCGGTTTTTCTACATGATTTCGGTATTTCGCCCATTCGCTTATTTATTCCAGGGCCCTTTCATTTTAACCCTTTAACTTTCATTTTCTTTGCGACGCTGTTTGGTGAACGGCCTTTTCGGATTTTTACACTCCGTTTTCGATGCTTCTTATATTATTCCTTTTCATTTCTACTTCTGATGTTCGTGCCCTGAAATAATTTTTATTCTCTATCCCATTACAGGCTTAAAAAGTACGATTTTTTTTTTCTCTTCCTTTTTAATTCGTGAGCTATTGTGTTCACTGACGAACCCGTAAAAAAAAAAGAGAAAAAAAAGCAGTATTCAACTGTAATTTATAATTGTCACTGTTGCGCATTTATTTCTGATTTTCCCTCGTTTCAAATTCTGCAGAAGTGAACAAAAGCAGCGACATATTACGATGACGGTACTTAAAAGAATTAAAATAAAATAAAATAAATAAAAAGAACAACAAAACGAACATTCTCTTGAAAACAATTGCTACGAGTTTTTAATACACATCCATAAGCAGTCTGAAAACAATCACGACGAGTTAGAGATATACAGATGGGTTACGGGCATTATATGAAAACCGGCAAATTATAACGATGAAATAATGATAGTTTTCAATACCATTCTGGTGTAAGATGCTTGCGATGGTATTGTTATATAGAAATAAGTTTAAATAAGAACAAATAAATGAATAGTAATATGTTACCGAGCAAGAGGCTTAAGAGGGTGCATTCTAGTCTAGAAATATGAAAAAATTGGATTTTTTTTTTGCATATTCTGATAGTTTAGACATGTAAGAGAATATGTCCGTAAAAAGATTTTTCAAAATTAAAATTATTTACGGAGTTATAGCTATTTTCGTCACGCGGCAACTAAATCGGCACAGTCGGAGCGTAATAAACAACAGACACGGTAGAAATTCTTCGACTACCTGAGGATAAATTAAACTCTTATATATATATATTTAAAAAACGATTAACTGAAGGCCATTGTATCGTATTTTGTTGAAATATTTTTTAGGTTTAGTGTTCAGTTCAGGTCAATTTCGTTTCAATCTTCAAGCAACGCAAATATGCGTACTCTGTGTATAGTCCAAAAATATAAAATTTTGAGCGAATATTTTATTTAAGTATAAAACGGATAAAAAAAAAAAAAAAGTAACAAAGGAAGTGCTGTGCGTCCAGATGGACAAAAAAAAAAGAACATTTAGACTGTCAGGCGGGACTCGAATTGAACGCTCTGAAATCCGAGCTTCTGATGCTTCAAAGGAAGCTAGGACTGCTCGTCTAGTTTTAGAACTTCAGAAAATGTACAATTTGAAGTATCAGAAGATCCGTTGTATGAAGCAGAAATCGCCGATTAAGAAAATGTAAGCATAACGTACCGTTCTATGAATTAGACTGCCTGAAACTTTACTTGAATCTTTCGAAACTTTCGTTTTTCTCGAAACTACTTTTCCCAACACGGTTGACATGATATCTCAAGTTCTAATAAATCGATTTACTCGAAATTGGGTATTCTTCTTTATATATATCCCTCTATCGCCCCCTACCAGAATAAAGGCAAAATTTTGATTTTTACTATTTTTAAAAAATTTAAAAAAGTCAAAAAACAGGTAAAAAAAATAAACTTTTTTTTTTCAAACAGTCGCCATTTTAGGAGATTTTTTTTTTTTTCTTCTTCTCTGAGGTAGGGGCTATATTAAGAATCTTTTTTTTTTTTTTTTTTTGTTTCAGATGACTAGAAAGGTTAGAATCGTGTCAACCGGAACACACCCTTTTTTTTTTTTACACTTCCACTTCATCAGCCTGTAACTGTAAATTTTGAACTTTTTTTTGTGTTTTAATTTTTTTATGTATTCATAAAACGTGAATATTATAAATGGTAGAAAAAATGGATTGTAAAAATATTTATTTTTTATTTTTTTTTTGTTGAGCTTGCATGACGATTATTCGAATATATTATTATACAAAAACATAGAGGGTTCTGATTAATTAAAGGAATAACAAGAAAAGAGCCGGTAGAACTACGAAAAATGTTGCACATATAATATTTCTAGAAGACATGCGGCAGATGAAAAGTTGTGGAGCAGGCTTCATAAGAACAAAAATTTCAGATCAATTAGCTGCGTATTTAGAACCGGTAGCAATGAAGATACCGGTGAAATTATCAGATTGCAGAAGCAGATGTTAGAGAGAATACAAAAATTTGTTTTTAATGGATTTTGCGATGATAGCAGACTTACAAAACAAAATTGTGAAAAGGAAAAATAAGCGGAAGAATATTGAATGTGATACACATCAGAGATTTATAGAAAAGATGTAAACAGTTCCAGCGGAAAGTGCTGTATACAGAAAAAGGATGATGCGCTGTGCAAACCATAAGTTATTTAAGATGCACAGAAAAAACAAACAAAAGAAAAACAACAAACATCTGACATCTGAATTTGATAATTTTTCCAATATTGTAATTAGATTTGAGCTGATTTTAAGAGCACGCTTCTCTGTAAGCGAGTAGGCGGCGTGTTAACTGGCCAGTATTAAATTGATTCGGTCCTAGCGGTAAGTAATTTTTCAGGATATCCGAATGGTGTTCGGTCGGGAAATAGTTTATCGAAGTGTGTACTTTTGGCTTCATTTCGTTCGTATCGGTTCGTTTTAATTTGTTGTAAGAATTATTATTTCGTATAGACCGATTTTCCGTCTGACGTAATGCGGTAGCCGGTAAAGTCACGTATTATGTGTAGCCGAGATGATGTGTGTAATACTTAAAAAAGTTTATTGCTTCCGTTAAAAAGCTGCAATAGGTGCGGTTGCGTGAAAGTTTTTCATCGGCTGAATAAGTTTAATATAATTCCTTTTGAAGGCTGCAGAATTTCAGGGCAGCCACACATCAATGAAACGGAATTAGGATTTTAAGCAAGGAAGAATATGACAGGCATGCGGTACGAGTAGTGTGTGGCTCGGTCGTCTTCATGCTGGCGATGATAAATGGATTTGTGGCTAGAAGACATAAAACTAAGTCAAATAAAAGCGTCGCATACTGAGTTCTACACACGAAACAGGCCTGTTCCTTTTCAAATTGAAAATCTTCTAAAGCGACCGGCGACCGCTCACCTTCATTCGCTCGGCACGTAACGTCGCTGCCTGCCTGCTTCCGCCATCGCTCACCTTCCATCGGCTCCTCATCCATAACAACACATATCATAATAATGCTAGCAATAATAGTAATGGTATACTTTAAATTACTCGGGTGCGCACACATTTGCCGTGTAACTGCGCAGATTACGATTACTTCCAGATTTTAATCCACTTTATGAGAGCAGGCTAACAGCCAGACGCGCAAGAAGTATTATTAAATGAACAGCGAGATATGTCGTCTTAGGGAAGAATCATTCTGACGGAAAATTCTATTTTCTGACAGACGGCAATAATGCTGCCTGTCAACGTCATTTTGTTTGTAACTTAAAGAAGCAGAATAAGACGCCAGCGATGAAAAGATGCTGATGATGACAACGACAGAAGAGTTCATGGTG
Organism: Icerya purchasi; assembly: GCA_039619475.1. Classification (NCBI taxonomy): domain Eukaryota; kingdom Metazoa; phylum Arthropoda; class Insecta; order Hemiptera; family Monophlebidae; genus Icerya; species Icerya purchasi. The sequence continues at coordinate 179,397,183 of CM077115.1, forward strand.
CGACGCAAAAATGCCTCCTCCAATGCCTCCTCTAATGTCGCTAACGTTACAGCCATAAACCGTTTCATGTTGGCAGTCTGTGAGTGTCTTCGTCCACTCGAAGTCTCCCCCGATTAATTGTGTGTACGCAACTGATGATACACGAGTACCGTACCGGCCAACATTTCCAATTCTCTTCCCATTCCTCCACATGCGACCGTTTAAGTTGGCAATTAGTGGCTTAACTCGGTGTTACCGATTTCTTCAATTTTCGAAAACAACGGTTCTCGCTCTTTAATCGAGCATGCACCTGGAAAACATTGCTATCGCTGACAGAGAGTTGCACCGCAGCATGCTCCTAAAATTAGGCGAGTAATTGGAAATAAAGATTTATCACGAAACAACCATCGTAATTGAAATGGCAATGTGTGTGTGTGTGTGTGTGTGTGTGTGATTTTTACCTCGGGGTTATAACGAGTATTGAAAGTGATGTTTTTTTTGCTTTTTTTTTATTGATTATACATAACCTTTAAAAATGATGAAGTCAATTTAAACCGACTCTCTTATGAGTACTGTGAAGGTACCTCCGGAGGGTATTGCGAAATATGATAATGACTATGCCATTCTTACATGGAAAGTACGAAAAAAATTGGCAATGACCGACACACGTTCCTGTATACAAAAATTGACTAAATGTTGACCGGGTACATTTCCTTTTTTCGAATAATCCACCTCCTGTAGGTTACTCTTTTCCTTCATCGACTACCATTTTTAATTACTACTCATTATGATTGTATTTTAAAGTCGACTCTTGTCTCGCTTGATAAGACTTCTAGGTGTGTTCATATCCGTCATTTACTTTTTCATTTGTAGAGCTACCACCGTGGTTGGCATACGAACACTTATATTGCTGATATATGTTTACGCTGGTTTTGAATTGATATCAATTTTTATCAGTCTATTTTCATACTAATACTACTATACTATATTATATCGGCAGTGTGCTTCCTGAGGATATAAAATGCATATTTCCACGTCTAAATTATCCTTCAATAAGTAATTTCTGTTAGATCCGAGATGCGTGTGTTCACACTATTTTTTAACATTTTCTGTTTTACACTTTTCCGACTCTGAGTAATATTTTTCCGTTAAACGTTGCCTTACTAAATCCAAATCCGAAGCGGGAGTTTCGCTTACTGACGACCGGGAAGGGTCTCTGTGTTGCCATTGAAGGACTCCACAACAATTAATTTCTTTTTTGATAATTCACCGGTGAATTACAAGGAATTTGTACAGCGTTAGTTGTCTTACCGTTTTCCGTTGAAGAATTTTCTGTTACAGTTTACTCCCTTATAGTCGATTGGTTTGTTTTTCAGGTATGGGGAAACTCGTCTGTTTTCATTCTAGATTGACATACATCAGCCTGATTGTGACGTACGTGGTCTCGGAAATGAACTGCTAATAGTTTGCTTTCGTGTATATGTCGTTGAATGTTTAACGGTATTTATTAGTAGGCACACCTTCGGAAAGTGAATCTCGTTTCACTGTCAGTGTTATACTGTGTGACTTTAAGCTTATCACCAAGTAGAAAATTGATGCCCTGCATGCGGTGGACGTGTTGGATATTGTTTCCTTTCCCTATGACTGTGATACCTTTCGATAGTTGAATGACTTTATTTACTAGAGAAGGTGTCTCTGATAATACCTAGCAAGCCACACACACACACACACACACATATATATATATATAAGCGTATAAATGTATAAACTTTGTCTTTCGGAAAAGAGCAAACTCTCTCGACCACCCAATACTAGTTCTTCTATAGCTCTTATTTAATTGACTACATTATTCTCTTATGGTGTGAAGGAAGTAATTATGCCGAAATATTTCCTTTGACAATTATTGTAGAAATGTAAAATACGAGTATTTTTAAAATGAATAGAAAAACGTTGCCTTTTTTTATGATGATTAGTTTTTTACATCAGCTTTTTTCGTATCATCCGCGGTGCAGCAATGAGTCGTCATTAATACATATAGGATTATGATCCGATTGGGGGAACCATTAATTTTGTAAGCGTGATGAGAAAACGTTACAAGGTCTGTTACAGGATTTTCTTTTTACCTTCGGTGTAGGAATGACGTAATCATTAATTTAATTACGAAAATTAGGTTTAGAAATAAAAAAAAATTGTAATGTATAAAAATGTTTATTATATTTTTAAATAATAATTGAAGAACGCTTAACATTTTTAAAGGAAAGTGGGGCTTGTGATTTTTACATTTTTTACTTTTTCTTCATATTTAAATATCCTCGTTGTTTAGTGAAATTTTCCCACACACCTTATAAATCAGTAAAAATTCTTTATTGAAGAAAAAAATAATGATATTAACTCGATGTTTCAATTCCAAAACTAAGTACTAATTATATGAGCGATAAATTGACTAGAAAACATTAATACAAAGGGTAGGCCGAAACAACTGCAACTACTCTCCGTACGGAGTATGGACGTTATCTAGCGGTCAAAAAACCAGTGAAACATGAAGTTCATTCTTTTTCCAACTGCAGAACAAATAACGAACACTATCATAGCAGTACGAACCAAGATAATACAGAGCTGTGTAAACGAAGTGTAGTTACGAGTTTCCCTTACAGACTAAGAAATTTCGTACAAAAAATTGTCTATTATCTGATTGGTCGTCGTCAGGTTCCTTTTCAAAGCATCGTTCTTCGCAATACACTTACGCATCCTTTCCGGCCGCTTTTCGAAAAAGGAATCAATAGACAGGTGTTTCACAATCATATTGGTAAATTATGCCATCGCCATAATGCGACCATCTCGTTTACACTTTCCGTACCGTATGCAGTTGAGATTTATCGAACGCTATCCATCGGCAATAATTTCCTTCGAACAACACAATAACGAATTATGTTTGTTCGGTTTTGATTATCAACTGATAAGCGCGCAATCCACCTATATATTATAGTCTGTTAGGGAGTAACTCGTAACTACACTTCGTTTACACAGCTCTGTATTATCTTGGCTCGTATTGCTATAATGCTGTTCGTTATTTGTTCTGCAGTTGGAAAAAGGAATGAACTTTATGTTTCACTCGGTTTTTCGCCGCTGGATAACGTCCATACTCCGTACAGAGAGTAATTGCAGTTGTTTTGGTCCACCCCCTTTGTATATTAAAAATTGTTATAATTTAACATGTTCCGAGGACGTTAATGTTATCATTTTTAGTATATTACCGTTTTCTAGTCAATTTATTGCTTATATAATTATATTAATTTTGAAAACATGTTTATAAAAAACTAACGTATACCAAATACGAGGGCGGTTCAAATATAAACCGGAATTTCGTCATAAAAATGTTTATTTTATACTTACAGTGCTCATATTTTTTACAATTTTTCGAGATAACCCCCCTCGCACGCTACGCACTTTTTCCACCTCTCCGGCAATTTTTTTATTCCTTTTTCGTAAAAATCTCGCGGCTTGTCACATAGCCATTTGCGCACGAACGATTCCACCTCATCTTTGCTGTCGAAACGTTGTCCACCAAGTGCCCAAACAAATAATAATCACAAGGCGACAAATCTGGACTGTAAGGAGGATGTTCAAGTGTTTCCCAGCCCAATTCGGCCAATGTCTCCATCGTGAGCCGAGCGGTATGTGGCCGCCTGGCGTTGTCTTGAAGCAGTATCGCACTACGGATCGGAATTTCGCGCCTTTTTGTTCGATAGGCCGGTTTGACTGTGTTTTTTAGGAGGTTACTGTAATACTGCGCCGCCGTCACAGTACGTTGTTCAGTTAGGAAATCGACTGCGATCACTCCCTTCATGTCCCAAAACACGGTACACACCTTCCCAGCTGACTGTGTAACCTTCGCTTTGACTGGCGCTCCCTCTTTTTTCTTCCGCCACTCCATAGACGAGCGTTTACTCTCCGGCGTATAGTAGTGTACCCAAGTTTCGTCCGTGGTGAATATTCGCCGCAATAAATTCTCTCCTTCCTCTTCATACCGCTGCAGGAGACGCGTACAAACTTCCCAACGAGTGAATTTCTGTTCAAAATTCAGAAGTCTTGGCACCCATCTGGCTGCAATTTTGCGATAAGCTAGCCGATCATGAATTATTGTCTCAATACTAGCTATGCTGATGCCCAATTCGTCGGTCATATCGCGTACACGGACGCGTCGGTCAGCCAAAATGAGTTGTTCGCGATGGCTTTGACGTGTTCATCTGTAATGCTGGTTTTTGGGGGCCGCGCATGTGCTATGTTTGACACCACTTCACGTCCTTTTCGAAACGCGGAACACCACTCGTACACTTGAGTTTTGGAGAGACACTCATCGCCGAACTGTTCGCGTAATTTTCGGTAAATTTCCACGGATTTTACGTCGTCTTTGACTACGTAAACGAATAATGATGCGTTGCGCAACAGACACTGGTACTTCTTTTTCACTCATGGCTCTAACTACACTAAAAAGTGAGGTTACGCGGTTCTAATTGCTCTACACGCTTCGTAACAAACCGGTCTAACTGCCAGTGCAACCACTATTTCCACAATAAATTTTTCGCGCGTTTATTTAAAAATTCCGGTTTATATTTGAACCACCCTCGTAATAAACTTATGCGGGCAATTTAAACTCGATAATAAATAAATTATACGAAATAAAACAATTACATTTAAAAAAATTCCGACTAGTTTTAGGTAACAATGGTCTATAATCGTCACACGTAGGGATTTCTCGATCCTGTCGATACTGCGTCTGGGGCACACTGAACTATCATACAACTACGTCTTTGAAGGAGCTCTCCCTCCGTCTACCTGTACTCTTTGCGGGGTTCATGGCCTCGCCAACCGTGGAGCATCTGCTAAAATGGTGCCGGCCTACTTTCCGTACTTCTAGTTATACCTCACTCCACCGTCTGTTGTCGAACCACTTGAATTGTGTTTGGGCAGTATTGAATTTTGCAGCATCCAACAGACCGTATTGCCTTCTGTACAGTGATTCCAGGTGTCGTAAGAGCCCGGCTAGGTACACACGGCGCCTAGATTTATATTTTTAAATTTATAAAAAATAAGTTCAGTGGGCAAAACGCAATAATAAAAGAACATAATAAATGTAAAGCTGAAATTAATGCAAACGGATTGCTTTTTTGTGAAGTAACTTCTGTTTGGTAACTGCGCTGGATATTCGAAATTCAGCCTTCTATTTTTCTAAAAGTTTAATAGGTAAAGAAAATATACTTTTTTGGATTGTGATAGAAAAAAGGAAATATTTCATAGTATATATAAATCAGATAAGCCAGATAAAATAAAAATTTATTGATTTCTCGGTGAGGATTTAAACCGGTATTCTGATGAAGCCATGGGCAACAGTTAATATTGAAATGAACTAACAAAAATGGTAAATAAATTTTCGATATGAAAAGCTCAAAAAAGTTCCGGCAGTTTTAAAGATGTTTAGTTTTTTCGGCTCTGTCAAAGTTTTTGCGTGCAAAAAGTCTCGCTATACTCAATGTGTGCCTGCCGTTTATGGGAAATAAAACTGGTTTTGCCCTTTCTCGATTTAGATTATTGTTCTAAATAATGCACACAGGCGCAATTTCTTTTCAACTTCAATCGGATAAATAGGATTTCACCAACTTCTTATTTATTGTTTCGGTTAAGTTAATTTTTCATTTCCTTCTATATGTTTTACTTTCTTTTTTAGGATTCCGTACACATATAATGAACCGAATAATCCTGTTAAGATAGTTCCAGAAACGACAAAAATATTCAATTAAAATATGCAATAACACACGAACGGTTTGACATTTATAAACTTCAAAATATATAGCATCATAAATTGCAATTAAAATTCTATGACAATTTAAAACTTTAAGCTAACCGATATTACCCTGGGCGCCAAAAAACACAAAAGACCGTCAAGAATATATAATATAGAATTTAAAACGAGCTCAAAAATCATCCCTAAAAAATTCATCTCATCGCCAGATAACCTTTTAAAAGTGAAAAAAAAAAAAGAAGCAGAACGCAAAAGCTCTTTCATAAAATCAAAAATCTAAACTCCCCCTTTCAGACTAAAAACAGCAAAAAAAACAAAAAACGGGTGTTAACATAAGTAATAGGTCGAGTAAAAATGTCGAGGAAACCAAAACGTATTTCAAACAAATGCATATAGGGGACTGCTTTATAGGAAATATCCGAGCTTACAACTTTATATTTAAAAAGATCGAAAGTTTTGAAAGAAAATATTTTTTTTTCCCGGTTATTTGATAGGAAAGATCGCGCTATTTGTCAGGAACGAAATCGTATTTAATTTCCGTAACGAATTTTTTGAAGTTGGCGAAAGGTTCAAAAAAGCGCGAAAAATGACGTGTTCTTCCGCTTTGTGGCACAAAAAATCAGATTTCTTTGTTTTGGATTTAGTATTATGATGTAGATGTAAATATTATGGTTATCTTTAACTGAACAAACGGAATCCTCAGCGCATAAAACACCACGCTTGACTAATCTTTTTTTTTTTTTTTTTTTTTTCTTTTGCCCTTCTATTTCTTCTAGTACAATTCTGGCAGCCAGAAGGCTTTATGTGTTAACGTTCATTTTTTTCCGCTGCGTATTTTTCGGAACTATCGGGAAGTATCTTTGTTAGTTAACAGTGAACAACGAGCGAGCAAATTAACGATTTCCTTAATTATCCAATATTCAACATAATTTTCGTAATTTTGGATAAATTTGTTGACGGTAAAATCTGTAATGAATTATATTTCAATGAAAACGTTCCAATGTTGTGAAACCATTTTGTACGTTATCTGAAGTCACTGCTTTGGTTGAAACTTCTACTTCAGAGAGATCACCCAGAAATTTTTCTACATTTTTAATCAACCACCAAAAGCAAGATTTGCATGTGATATTTCAATGGTATCGAAAACCATCTACCTAGTCCGGTTGAAATAACAGTTTTTCACTCGTCATCTGTTTGCCGGAATTTGATTATAGTACATCCGGCTGGTCAACTACCGTAGGATAGAGCACTGTTTCCGGTAGCCATTTATTTCAAGAATACCATTAACTGTTCCATTTTTAGTAAATGCTAACGCCGTTATTGCCTGCTTCTTTTATACTAGCATTTCTAAACTTTGCTAACAACGGTTTTGCCTATATCGTAAATTTATTAAGCGGTACCGTGAGGAATTTCGAAAAAAAAGTTCATATTAAATTCGCAAAAATTTGACACGCTACCAAGATTTATTTTTCCTTTATTAAAAATTTATCAAAAAACATGTATTATAGAAAATTATACTTTAAAAATATTAAAATAAAGCCGACATGTTTCGGAGTTACGTACTCCATGATCATCATGGCATTAATAAATAAAGTTAAAAAAAAAGGTTAAACACTTACTGGAAATTTTTACTTTGTTGGCAGAGATGCGGCGTTATTAAATCGAAATATATTTTCAAGATTAATTTTTTTCCCCTTTTTTTTCTTCTATTATAAATATCGTTTTCAGTGTAGCTCACGGAATCAAATTTTTGCTCAAACTATCTTTCCAACACAAAAAACAGAAATTAAAAAATGCAAATCGCGAAATCGAACATTAGATTGTTAACTCCTTACTGAGTGTACTTTTATTGTTTTTCGTTCTTTCAATGTGAAACCAATATTAGCTTTTTTTATTTTTTTTTTTTTGCTGTGTCTTTGGAAGAGGGTGTTTTTTTTTATATACCACTTTGGATTTTCTTTAAGTATTCACGAGACGTGACCTGTAAATGCAATGTTTGCTCTTGTTATAACCGTTGTCAGAATTACGTTATTATGTCATTACCGGTTGTCTCGTTTTAACTCTGAATCTATCGTATTTCGATATTTACATATATCTAGCTCTATAAAAAGTGGCGAAGAAATATAATATACCGCACTGTGCTAGTAGTTTTGATTAGAATGTTTCAATTTCACTGCGCTACAATGAAAATATAAATAATTATTATTTGCATTAGGCTAACGTCGATAGTTGACGAGTCCGAATAAAAAATAATCGATAAAATGTACGCTTGAACAGTGGAATTTTTACTTAGATAAAAGTGAAAAACTTTATTTTGTACACGGAGGGACGGATTTTGTTAATAATTAAACTTAATAGAATTAACCCCTAAAAATGGAATTGATGGAGAATTCAGATTTTCCGCTGGATTACGTTTCTATTTAAACAGGATGATTTTTAAAATAATTGTATCAAAATTAAAAGTAATTACGACGACTAACTAAAAATGTTATTTCATTCGGATCTTTAGTTTAATAATTTATTATTGTAATTAATAGTTGATCGATGTCAACTGATAAAATGGAGAATAACTTATTTAAAAGCGACATACTGCTTAACGGTAACAGAGAAAATCGCGAAAATAATATAAAACAGCAGATTCTTAACAGTTGCGGTTCCGCATTTGCGAACGAAAAAATAAAGTTTTAACACTGGCTCGATAGAAAATTCGACGCTTTTCATTCATTTTTTTGTCGTTAAACAAATAATTATTTACAGTAGAGGAGTCAGTTTTTTATATATTTTATTCCCTCGTTACATCCCGAATTTTCTGATTTTGTAACGTCACATTCCGATTATCGCGTGGTAATAGTTTATAGCGTACGTAGTTTGGTTTTCTTTAATGTTTAGGAAATACAGTAGAGCGGACGTTATCCTTTTACAATGAATATTGCTTTGAACTCTGATCGCAAGTTAAATATTTCGAAGGAAATAAAGTATTTAATTTAATCAGGGAAATTCTGTTAGAAATTTTATTCCGTTTGCCCCACTATAATATGCCGTTTATTAGGCCCAAACTTTGAAACTATTTATTAGTAGGCTTTCCGGTGATGTTTGGATGGTTATGTGAGCAATGCGGCGTAACGCATGTATAAAGTATTATTATAAAAGGCTATACGATACGATAAAAATAATCGTGATTTATGAATTGAAGGCGAGTGAAAAATGAAGACGTTGAGCGACGAGGAAAGCATGAAGACAAAACTCGTTAAAAATTGCTTTGAACCGAACAAAAGAAAAAATACAAATACCCAGACACGAAGCAGAGAAAAATTTTGATTACGAGAAAGGCGCGTTTAGTTAAAACAAAAAGATCTTTAGTACCAGTAAAGTGGACTTAATTCTAGACAGAAATTTGCCGGTTTGTTTTAGACGGAGAGTGTTGTGCTATGGATTGGAGTAATGGATTGCGAAAAGGTGGAAAACAGGACGAGCGAGATGCGTGCGGGGGAAGGTAGTTTAGAATTAGGCACAGACGAATAACGAAATTAAAGAGAATGTGATAAACGTTAGATTGATGAAAAGTGAGATGAAAAATGCGTCCAAGACGAACAATGGGTGAAATAGTAGAAGTAGTAGAAGAGCACACAGATAAATTACCGGCAGAATATAAAAAAAAAAAAGGGGGACAAAGACAGATAAAGATGTAGAAAAGGAAATGTCAGTCAAATCAGCGGGAAATCATAATGATGATTAATCGATACAACTTAAATAAAAGTTCAACGATGCAAAAAATAGTTTTAAAAATTAAAATGGACATCTGTAAATTTAATGTCGACGAAGAAATTTCTATTGAGAAAAAATAATTCCAATTTTCGATTCCGCCGCGAATGATTGAATTGCTTGAACGGACCACCATCGCTGAAGCCTTACACATTCGTAAAAAATGTATTTAAACGTACTTTAATCGTTTCCGAATAAGTTGACGCGACTGATTCGGTGCAAGAGTGGCTTAAATTTTAGCGTGATAAAAAAAGGCTATACGAAACTCGCCCCCGTTGTAAAAAAAATACTTTCCCCCCACTATGCAAAGTAATTCATTTATTGGATCTTTTTTTTCTTTTTTTTTTTTAATTACTCAAATTATTCAAAATTTGTTTTTCCATAAAAATTTCACTTAACTTTCACGAAGAACTTAAAAAATTATAACGAGTACACAGTTCTCATTGTTTACTTTTCATTTTTCTTACATAAACTATTACTACAAAATGGAAAAAAAAAACAAGATACAAAAATTGAAAAACAAAATTGTTGCTTTACTTGTTTAAAGGATAGGCAAATTAACCCGCGAAGTTTCAAATGCAGAAGCAATTAGTATGTTTGTCTTTAATAATACTGGAACTATTTATATAATTTAAAGACGATGGAAAACTAGTTGGTCGACTAGAGGAACGTTTTGTGGAAATAGGTATTTAGTAGAAATGTTCGAATACCGTTTATTTCTGTGTCGACCGTAACTGAAATAGTAGAATTTGTGTGTTCGATTCAATCGGTCGTTTTCGTGCGTTTCGGTTTTATCTAGTATATCTCTTAATTGATTTTAATTTACCTCGACCGTTATCGGATTTTGTATTATTATAAACTCCGCGCATCGCTATCAGTATGCAGCGGACCCCCCCCCCCCCCCCCCCCCCGCCAACCCGGAAACAATTAACGATGCCCGGTGAAGCGAGCTTATCAGCGTCGCAGACATTACCTACAAAGACAACAGCAGCATCTCTTCTTGTACAAACCGGCCGGACAGTTACACCTGCAGCGTCCGATAACAAGAAAAATAAAAACGCGGCTTCTTCATCAAATACAAGTAAGATCGTTCCGTTAAATATTTCTAACCCGCAAAACTCTTCCGCCTTTGCAAAAACAAATTTAACGCCAAATGAAACAAGTAAGCCTGCAAACTTAAAAAGCAAGCTCGATACACCTATTTCACACACTCCAACCGCTACTACAATAAACTTAACAGCAATAAATAAAACATCCCCAAGCACAAACATCGTGACCAACTCAATCTCTTTTTCCGACAAACTAAAATCTCGAAAACCTACTCCTCCTATAACAGATTTCGATTTTCCTACAGAAGACCAAGGCGTATTATTTCCATACGTCGAAAATGCGAATCCTTTAGACTATTTTAACGCCCTTAAAAACCTAGTAGGAGGTCCAAAAAACATAATTGCAGGCTCCAAAATTAGCAACAATCGAGTCCTCATTTTTTTGAAATCGAAAAACATCACAGAAAACCTCTTTCATAACGGAGCCGTTATTACCGTAAATAATAATACAATCACCGGTCAAAGGTTAAAAAACCCTACTCAAAAAATTATATTATCTAACGTATCTCCAACCATCCCAAACTCTGTTGTCAAAGCCTATCTTGAGGGAATATTAAATTTAAAATTAGTCTCGGCAATTTCTCTGCTCCGTGTTAAACCCAATGATCCAGAGTTTGACCATATAATCAGCTGGAGGAGGCAGCTGTATGTTGATAGCGCCAATCTCCCACCCTTACCCGACTCTTTCTTAATAGTTCATAATGAACGTGAACATCGAATATGTATCCAAACGGGTGTGCAGAACATGCCGTCCATTGCCCCATCTGTAGAAGATAGTGTTTCCCCCGCTACAGACACTAAAGCCGCTCCAGCCCCGCAAAACATAACCGCCGTCGCTGAGGAAAACACTCAAGCCTCTATCTTTGAAAATAACACAACAGTCAGCACCGAAGAAACCCCAGCAGCAACTAAGCGACCCCACCCACAAACCCCTGATGCTTCTCAAAATACTGCGGAGCCCGACTTTACAAATAGCACAAGAGCTATTCTTTTCCCTCTACAAATGCAGACAAACGAACCAAAAAACAGAGAAAATCCAAATGCGGTAGAAACCAGAGACAATGGAGCAAACGTAGATTTCAAACCTCCACCATCAAAACTGAAAAAACAAAAATTTCCTACTGTTGAACTGCTAAATCCCGCAGAAAGCAACATCAACAATAAAGACTATCCATTGTCTTTCAATGACTTCGTAGCCTTAATGGAAACGATTCAAGTACAACACGACCCGGCGAGTATAGTAGCCAACTTCACTGAAGACATAGATGGATTTATTCACATGCTCTCAGATAATTACTCCTTACTTCAAAACCGATACACGTTTCACTAAGCTAATCAACAAACTTGCTAGACAGTCGGATTCAGATCAAACAGCAGACTAAACATATTTGAAAAGCTAATAGTGGTCATGGTTCGTAACATTATCCTGCAGTGGAACTGTCGAGGATTCTACCCTCAACTTGCCGAATTAAAGCTACTTATTTCAAATCACTCTCCTGCTGTGGTATGTCTACAGGAAACTCATTTGAAGCCCACCGATAACCCAGCCCTACAAAACTATTCCCTTTTCACTTTCAGCAATGATCAAGGGTTTAGAGCAAATGGAGGGGTTACCATTATGGTCCACTCCTCTGTCCCAGCAACACAATTGAATTTTAGTACCCCTTACAAATGATTGCAGTGGTCGTCCATCTTCCTCAGATATCTGCCACCCCGATAACTCTATGTAACTGCTATGTGCCACCGAATTATATAATCACTGCAGATATGTTTCAGTCAGTACTATCACAGGTCAGCCCGCCACTAATATTACTCGGTGATTTTAATGCCCACTCACCTTTGTGGGGAGCAACACTGGAAAACAGACATGGCTCTGTCATCAATAAACTGGTTCTAGATAACGATCTGATACTGCTTCCCTCCCCAGGTTACACCCATTTCAATCTGTCCCATAATACTTTCTCAACAATCGACCTACAACTTGTTTCCACTTCCATCTTCCCTCACCTGAGCACTTTTGTGCTACAGGACTTATGCTCTAGCGACCATTTTCCTATACTCATATGCCCGTCCAAAGCCCTCCCTACCCAAACCCCCCACCTAAGCCTCAATTTCTATTCCACAAGGCGGATTGGGATATGTTTTCAGTTAAAGTAAACGTTCCCAGCGAGCCATCCGAAGCTTTATCAGAGATCATCAACTCCTTTATCGACGCTATTACGAATGCTGCTCTAGCATCTATTCCTAGGTCTGTCCCAACAAACAGATCCCGACGGGTCCTATGGTGGTGCCCCGAAATAGGAACAGCCATACGCCAACGTAAACATGCCCTTAGGAAGTTTAAATCAACAGGCTTATATCCTGATTTGATCGAATTTAAAAAACGCCGTGCAGCTGCGAGGAGCCTCATTAGGCGCAAAAAACAGGAATCTTGGCAGCAATTTATGCATTCAATCTCCATAAATACTTCTAGTCACAATATTTGGCACAAAATTAAGGAACTGAACGGTATTAATCGTGCGACCCCTTCCTTTTCGATAAATCAGAATGGTTCCATGTTATCTGACCCGTTGGAAGTCGCAAATGCTTTTGCGAATCATTTTGCAGGGGAGTCATCCTCATCGTCATATTCGTCTGCCTTCTCTTTAAAGAAATATTCCATGGAACAACAACCAATAACTATCATCTCTGACTCCTCACTTTCCTACAATTGCCATTTCACCATTTCTGAACTAGACTATCAACTCCAGTACCATACTGCAAACAGCGCGCCTGGGCCCGATTCCATCCATCCATATATGTTAAAACACTTACCTCCATCAGCGAAAAACTTCCTCTTACATATCTGTAACCAAATATGGTTCTCCGGATCGATCCCTGAGCCATGGAAATTAGCAGTTGTTATTCCTATTCTGAAGCAAAATAAAGATCCTCTTTTTCCACAAAACTACAGGCCTATATCTCTCATAAGTGTCCTCTCAAAAACGCTGGAAAAAATGGTTAATCGGCGTCTCCTTTTCTTCCTTGAACAGAATAATCTCCTATCCTCGTCACAAGCCGGAGGGCGTAAGAAGCGCACTACAGTTAATCATTTGCTGAGCCTACAAAGGCAAATATTAACAGCATTTCACAGACGCCAACATGTATACTCCGTCTTTTTCGATATAGAAAAGGCGTTCGACAGAGTATGGCGATACGGCCTCTTATCCAAGCTGACAACAGCTGGTATAAGTGGAAACATGGCCAAGTATCTGAATAATTTTTTAACAAACAGAACGTTCCATGTTAAGATTGGTTCGTCAACATCGAGCACCATTCAAACTGAGAATGGCTTACCACAAGGATCTGCCCTTAGTGCAACCTTGTTTATTTTTTATATCAATGATATAAATGATTGTATTGCTCCGCCTGTAAACGCCCGGCTCACTTTGACGACTTAAACATTTCCCTGTCTTCCAGTTTTCCAGCAAATGCTCAAAAAATCCTACAAAAAACTATTTCAAAACTACAATCCTGGTGTAACAATAATGGTCTTGTGTTTTCTCCATCTAAGTCTATCTGTGTTGATTTCTATAGGGGACGTCAAAACTCTTCCAGCATCCGCCTCAATCTAGAAAATTCCTCACTTCATTTCCACCCTACTGCTACTTTCCTTGGACTACTGTTCGATCAAAAGCTAACTTGGCGATCCCACATATCCAATCTTAAAGTTAAATGTCATAAATTCTTATCTATTCTTAAATATGTATCAAACACAAAGTATAATGTACCTCCGAAAACTCTCCTCTCCATATACAAATCCTTAGTCATTTCCAGAATAAACTACGGGTCCCAGGCGTATGCGTCAGCCAGTCCCTCTTTACTTAAATCCCTTGATTCAATACACCACACGGCGCTCCGCACGATACTTGGCGCACATAGAACTTCACCGTCTGTAAGTTTGTGTGCCTTGTTAGGCACTCCCCCACTAAAGTATTTCCGAACCTATTATTACCACCGTGAGACCCTCGCTCTTTTCTCTAGTAAACGTGCCTGTCCTATCGACACAAATGACCTCCCCAACACCCCAGAGTTCCCTAATGACTCTCTCCCAGAAATCCTGGCTCTCCTATCGCAACACAACGTGAGCGTAATCCCTTTCCTTAACCTAGCTCCTAACATCAGGATTCCGCCGTGGGCCCCTTTAAACATTGATGTTAACTTTTCCCTGACGAAGTATAATAAACCCCTGCATCCGAATATCGTTCAGTTGACAACAGCAACAATGCAAAAATACCCCGACCACCTCTTTTTCTACACGGATGCTGCCGAGGCTACCCCAGAGGCTACTTCATCCCCAACCGCTTGTTCCTTTGAAGTCTGCAACGTGATTCGAAGCATTCGACTGAATGACAATTGCTCGGTACTGGATGCCGAAATATACGCAGTATTTTTCTGTTTGGAATATTTTCTTTCTACAGAGCCTACATCACAGAAATCCCTGCTGGTATCTGATTCATCCGCAGCTTTATTGACAATTTCTAATCCTCTCACCAAACATCCTGTAGCAATTCGAACCAAGCAGGTATTATACGAACTTATTAAGAGACAGTGCTCCGTATCCTTTCTGTGGGCGCCCAGCCATGCAGGGATTCCTGGAAATGAACGCGTCGATACATCCGTCCGAGCAGAAATATATTTCCCCTCGCCTAGTAACAGCCCACCTCCACCTTATCTCTCGAACATAATCTTTAATAATCTCACGTCCTTATGGAAAACCCATTGGTCCTCGTGTCAGACTTTCTCGAGGTTAATTAAACCCCCAACCGAACCATGATGGCCGGAAAAAAGCATTTCCCGTAGAGATTTCTGTGCACTTAGCCGCTTGCGCACAGGCCATACGGCCATGTCGCATAATTTTATTTTGCAAAGAACCCCCTCTCCTATGAATTGGTCCTTTCTGTGGCCAAGATGTTGCTCCCTCAACTCCTCATATACTATGCGACTGTCCAGCATTATCACCTCACCGGCCCCCTTCAATTAATAACAAAACAGTCACCAACATTCTTGAGAATTCCGTCGATGCAATTTTATCCATAACACAATTTATCAGAACTAGCGGAATAATCAGATATCTATAAAAACAAACTGCGCATCTTCGTACTGTAATAGCCACAGCAGTTAAAAACGATACAGGATGACGCTTTCACAAAAAAAAAAAAAAAAAAAAAACTGTGCACATTAGTCAGCTACCGTAGCCTAGTTAGTTAGATAATGGTATTTCATTTAAGTTGCTCATTGAAGTATAAAACAATTACCATTGTTTGCGTTAAGTTAATGTACATAGTTGACGAGCCCGAATAAAGAAATTTGTACCGTTATTCGGTCTTATTTTTTTTTTTTCAGTGAATTTTGATAAGTATTTACTTTAGTTAATAATGAAATTTGCGTTTATTTATGAAATGAGTAATTTCACTAAAAATTGAAGTTATCCCCAAAGAGAATTTTTTTTTTGCTCGGCTATTGTTTCCTTAATCAGACTAAAACTTGGTCATTCTCTCCTTCCCTCTTCTCCATTTTGCCCTCTTCACACTACTGATGCTCCCTTTATATGCGATCTCAACCATATCCTTTTTAAATGTCCTGTACAGTGCTCTCATCTATAGGCCGAACTCTTGACGTTGGATCTTCCTACCCCTTTCCATGCTTCCTTTATAACCTTCCCATCTCTAGCCGTTATTCCCCTCCTACTTTCCTTTATACTCTCTATCTCCGATCGTCTCAGAATCTGAGTAGGTGATCTAAGCTCATGTAATTGGGTCAGTGCTGGCACCGAACTCATTTAAAAAAAAAAAAAAAATTTTTTTTTTTGAAACTTGTTGCATTTAGCCAGTGTAATTTAATCTTTTAATAATTTGTAAAATAAGCGACTGTATTGCAGTCGAAAGAACAGCTATATTTTTTTCAGCTTATAAATATAAACAATTGTGTACAGTTACCCGAGTAGCAACGAATAGTATAACTCGATGCCCCCAAGAAACTAGTCAAATTCAGAATTTAGACATGGGATTTTTTCCATTAGACCCGGATTTATACCACTCTAGTAATTCGCTTATGAAGTAATATATAACGTTTGTTCACCTCGCTCTCTACTAGACTTTTTTTTGTTTCCATATCCGGGGAATCATTTTTTTTTTTTTTTTTTCGATTAGAGTACAACATTGAACACTTATTGATTATTTCGATTTTCAGTTTGTTTTAACATTTTTCTTTTAGTTTGTACTAAAATTTTTTGAAATATTCGGATATTAATTAATTTTTCCGTTCTATTATTTATGAATAATAGTCGGTCCTATGTATATGTTTTTCCTTTCATGTTTTATTATTATTATTCTTTTTGGGGGGGGGGGCATCGGAAATTCCATTCATCGGTAGTGTATTATAAATATATAAACAAAACCGTAAACTACCGTGTAAAGTGAGTTCCATACCCTTGACAGGGCGTTGGGATTGTGAAGTTAAGGTTCACAATGTACTAAGCCCAACAGCACTAATGAGAGTAGGGGGGCCAGTTCCTTTCTCTCGGCCGCCTTTACTTTCCCAGATTTCTCTGGTACCCAATTATTTCAGGCTGGGTAGGCTTGGGAGCGATTTAGATCCCGGACGAGACAAGTCTCGAACCCGTGACCTCTGACTTACACGTTAATATTAACTTAATTATATAATTGAATAATAATTTGCATATTGCAACACTAGCGGTGGTCAAAAAGGAGTGCTACATGGAAGGCGGATCTGGAAGTAAATTATTGAGTTGTATAAATTAGTTCTTTCAGCCCTGTGCAGGTTACATTTAAAAAAAAAGGGGTGAACGGTATCCTCAATTTTATCTGCGCCCAGACGGGGTGCCGCCAATAAGGAGACGCGAGGTTAAGCCTATGTTGTTCATGGAAATAGGTAGGCGATTTAAGACTACATATTGCAATGATGAAAAATCTGGTATCAGATGACGAAAACGAGAATTAAACTAGGGAAGAAATATTTTTAAACAGTATAGGGGGATTTGGCTATAGTGCTTCCCAATATTCTTTGCGGGCGTGTTTAATAAGATCAAGGATATTTCTTGTAGAGAACCATTAGTACAAGCATCTTTGGCAGCCATATCTGCCACTTCGTTAACTTGGGTATGCGCTGGAATCCAAACAAAATTAACCGTGATGCCAAATTCAGCGAGGCACACTACTAAGCTCGCAATTTTATAACTGTTTGAATGCGACTTTGTATTGAACGGTAGGTATTTTAGAGTTGATTAATAGCTCTCATCGAACAGAATAATAATTGTTTATCGGAAAAATTATACGAATTGTAAAAATACGGAGCCTTAAAAATGGCGAGAAACATATTCGACGCTACAAACGTAGAGATAAAACGAGGAAGAGAAAATTCTTTCATTAGATTGAGGCATCGTATGAAGAAAGCTGCACATACGGAATTGGGGATTTTGAGCCGTCAGTAAAAAGTATGTTGAAAGAATGGTTACTCTTTTGAAATTAGCGTGTTAAATACTTTGTTGGCATCTTGGCGATTAAAAGGCTTAAAGTAGATCTCTACATATAACTCGAAGCAGTTACGAGAATATGGATATTTAAAGATTAATCCAAGGATACAACAGTGTAGTAACAGAAGAATATATCAGCGCTGAAAAAATAATAGTGGCATTGCGGAGGCCCTAAATCTTCAATTGAATTTTAAAAAAATGGAGTAACTTGTAGCTGTCAGAAGGAAACCATTTAATAGGAAATCTGTCTACTAAGTATGATGATCTAACAGAAAGAAGCGGGATTTTGAATTCAGCTTCTAGAGCACCAACAGAGGGAAGGTAGACAAGCGTTGATTATAAGCCGTAAGCATATATTTTGTACCTTGACTAATTTCGTTTTTGGCCTGGTCTTTCCTTTTAACCTTTTAGCCAGTTAATATGTTAAACGTGTCATACCTTCGCTAATTTGTACCGAATGACGATAGAATTATGAAAGAAATAGCAGCCATGATCTCTGGTATATGCTTTGTATAAAATACACTTAGTGACAGGATCACTAATACAGTTAAGGTTGCAGAGGGACTTGAATGTAACCGTTTAATAGTTCGTTATGTATAAACTCTGTATGCTTGTTCCAGTTTAATCCGGAGTCAAAAATAGAGCCTAGGTACTTTCGTGTTAGCCAAAGAGGAACACAGAGCCGGCAAACAGCGCAGTGTCCAGGATTGGTTAAACGATATAAAAACACCACCGTAGAGCGTTGTGTATGGGCAAATGTTCAAATCAAGTTCACTCAGGATATTCCCGAGCAGTCCCGCAATTAAGTAATGCGGTAGCTTCTGATAGGTTGCTGTTGTAACTGAAAATAATAATATTATCAGTATAGAATAATAAAAAACATTTTTTTGCCGATTCTAGCTGAAGGACTTTTAACTTCTATAAATTGAATAGTAGAGGGCTTGAACCCTTACTCAATTCACCGTAGACGGTTCTGTTTGCTGAAAAACAGAGTTCTCTCTGAAAATAAGCCGTGTATTTGATTAGCAAAGGTTCTAGGAATTACGCCTAATTCAGCTAAATAAAATGTTTAGTCGAACGTTGTCGATTGCCCCATAATATCCATGAAACGGGCAATTAGATATTCATTCCTGATATAAGACTGATAAATATTAGCCAGAAGGTTAGGAATACAGCCTAAACTGTTTGTATCATGGTAAAAACCGAAAATACCTTGTTAGGATTTTGCTAGAACTCGGCCTACTAGGAGAGAGAATCTGTTATTAAGTATCGGTTTGAAAATCTCGTGAATACAGGGATTAAGAAAATGGGTCCGTATGAAGAAAAGAGATAGGGTGGTTTACTGGGTTTTAGTAAAACGATAATCCTAACTTACTTCCATTTAGAAGGAATCAAATTAGACGTTAAAATAAAATTAGAAATGTTTAATAAGATATTAATAAAGTAGGTTCGGGAAGATTGTGTTTAATATTTTATATCATCCATACCTGGACACGAGATTTTATTAAAGCATTGAGCTAGTTTATGCAACAGAACTGAAACCTGAAGAAAGCGGCATACGATGGTGCGATATTATTAATAAATTCCTCACAGAGAAGTCCGGAGAGAATCAACATTATAACATCGAATCTATGTTTCATTCCCTTAATTTTAGACCCAATTAAAGAACTCTTACGGTTGATATTGAACATTTTTTCCAACATCGTGCCTTGCTCCTTAACAAGTACCTGCGAGTAATGTGCCTTCTTGTTTCTGTCAGATAGTCTGAAATACTTTCACTCCGACGGAAAACCCTAAAAACAGAGTCTTCTTCTTATTGATCATATCAGAATCATTCCACCAAGAAGTAGGGAGTCGATTATCAAGATAGACAGATGTTCTATTTACGCTGTAAAAAATAATTAAAAACGTTTGTAAAATTTTTATATTTTTTTTTTTTTTTTTTTTTTTTGTTTCTTTTGGGCTCGTCAACCAAGGACCTTTACCCAGAAACAAAAGGTAAGGAAAGAAGTCGGTTATATTTTGATTCGATCAGAAATTTTAACTAAATAGGAACAAATAGCAGGAATAATTAGTGGGGAAGGAAAGGACAGGATATAGGAAGCACAATAAGGAGTAGGAAGTCCAAGCTTAAGCGAATAAGAATATAAGGCAGAACGCTCCACGGAGAGGGATGAACACTGAAAGAACACATGATCGGCGTCGCAAATAACTGCATCATCCAGATGGAGAGGACAGTGTGGAGAAGAAATCAAGGAGAAACTAAATCTGGAGGAAGGCAGCAAAGAATGGCCAAAGCGCATGCGAACAATGGAAACAACATCAGAACGACGAAGGGAGGGATGCAAAAGAAACCATGAATATGCAGGAAGAGTAGGCTGGACTAACAAATGAAATGAATAATTATTAGAAAAGGAGGAAACGTAAATATCCGATACCATGATCTGATATGAAAGCTTTTACAAATTGATAGGAGGTTATCGGATGGATTTTTTAAAAAAAAAGACGAGAGGAGCAGCAGCAGCCCGAGTACCAAAGAATATCAGCCGCTTTATTACCAAATATGTCCGAGTGGCTAGGTACCCACAGTAGATCAATATTGACTGAATGGAGATAGGAAAGATTGTGAATGAGTGAACGTATACGGAGGATAACAAAGTCACACGAATGATCAGGTAGGGGAGAGGATATGGCCTGAAGGGCGCTCAACGAGTTAGAGATAATTAAAAATTTAGAGGAAAATTGATTCGAGGAAATGAAAATAATAGAGCGAAGGATGGTCAATAATTCGTTTATGAATATGGAACAGAAATAAGGAAGGAGAAAAGATTCTGAGAGGTTAAGACCAGGAAGGATGAAGGAAGCACCAACACCACCAGGCCCCCTCGAACCATCCGTGTAAATGGTAACATGAGAGGGAAATAGGGAATTGATAGTGCTGTGAAATACCTGTTTAATTACGGCTTGGGGGAGATTTTTTGCAAATGAGGGGAGAATAAATACCTTAGGAGGATGACAGATGTCAGCGAAGTCGAAGGAAAAATAAGGGAGATTATTGAACGAGATAATATACGGCCAAAATGAACCGAGACGATGTGAAATAAAAGCCAGAATAGGGGTTTTGCTGGGAGTGAAGCGCCAGCTGTTATAAATCGAAAGGTAAGACTGAACAAGGGTAGAGGATGCGAGAGGAAGACGTTTAACAAGGAAACGATAGCCTAAATAAGATCTACGAATGGATAGGGGTGACGAATTGGATTCAGCAAGAATAGCAGGGGTTGGAGAGGATTTAAGAGCGCCAAGGCAGAGACGAAGGCAAGAATTTTGAATTACATCTAGTTTGGAAAGACGTGTCTTGGACGCACTACCATAAATAAAAGAACAATAATCAAATTTGGAACGGATAATAGAATTGTAAAGAGAAATAAGAATATAGGGATCGCCACCCCATTTAGTTGGCGACAGGGCTGTCGGCAAGTTTAGACTTTTAATAGTGGAAGCAGAAAGATATTTGATGTGTTCAGAGAAGGACAAACGACTATCAAGAAAGACACCGAGATAACAAAAGCAATTAACACGGGAAAGAGATACATTGTTTAAGGATAGGTTGACCAAAGCAGGGTTATAGGGACGGAGAGTAAAAATAGTATAAGAAGACTTAGAGGGAGAAATTGAAAGATTAATTAAGGAGAGAGAATGTTCCAGCACAATGAGCGACGAACTGAGTGCTTCATAGGCTGCTAAAACATCCTCAGACGAGGAGAACAGGAGAATGTCGTCCTCAAAGAATAAAGAATAGGAATTTAAACGAAGGGAAGCTATATGTTAATGGCTAAAATGCAACGTCGCATTTTAGTTGTGTAAAAATAAATTAAGTCCGGTGCAGCGTACAGCCGATATGTGATCAACAGCGCTCGGCCGTTCCTTATCTCTGTTATCTGTGCCGGCTTTAATTCATCGTTCTATTCGATTCGATTCGATCAGTATACCTCGTTGTTGTGTTTATTCGGTTTTTTCGGTAATATCGTGTTTTTCGTTTCTATATCCCCTTTTTTTCGTTCTCTATATTCCGTTTTCGTCTCCTTTCGTATCGTTTTCCCCATTTTCTATCGCTTCCTTCAATCGTATTCCTTTTTGCGATATTTTCCGTTATTATTACTTTCTTTGTCGTTGAAATATTTGAAATAGCCCTTTTCAGGGCTTACGCCATATTCGTTTTCGTCGAATACATTTTTGTAATTATTCTGACTTTCAGCAACCTTATTCGCAAAAACACTATACTAATAGTATAGATGTTAAAAAGAGTAGGACTGAGGGAGGAACCCTGAGGAAGACCTCGGAAAATCTTTCTTGGAGCATTAAGGGATGGAGAGGAGAAGTGGATAGAACGATTTGACATGAGATTAATAATAAGGGAAGAGAATTTAATTGGGATATTAATTGCCGTCATTTTATCTCTTAGAGTGGGAAGATGAGCATTATCAAAAGTAGAGGAAACATCAATAAAGGAAGCTAGGGTGAAATATGTTTTTGGATAAAAGATTTGTATATGTGAGAAACGAAAAGACTAACACAATCAGAAGGGCCAATACCAGGCCGAAAGCCGAACATATTAATAGGGAATATATTATTATGCTCAAGCCACCAAACAAGGCGCTTGTTGAGCATACCTTCAAATAGTTTTCTAATACAGGATGCCAGGGAAATAGGACGTAGGGAAGAATTTTTCTTAGGAATGGGAATGATGATAAAAGAATTCCAGGAGGAAGGAGTTATACCCGTTGAAAGGAAGGAATTGAAAAGACTAAGAAGAAAACTGAGGGATTGTTCAGAAAGGTTTTTAGGGGCGAGATAGGGTATACCGTCAAGTCCTGGAGTAGGGCTGGACGATTTGGAGAGAACAGATTTTAATTCATTAAAATTGAAAGCCGAAGTTAGGAAGTGAGGAGGAGAATTTTCCGGAAAAGAAGAGTATAATTCATCAAAAGAAGGAACATAAGCTGGAGCGACGGAATCAATAAAAGGAAAAAGGCTATCGTCAGAGAACTTGGCACAGAAATTTTTCCAAGAGGACTTCTTCGTGGATTTCAATATAAACCTAGCTCTCGCATTTGCCCGTTTGTGAGCGAGAAAATTTTCAGTCGTAGGGTTAGAACGGAAGGTTCTAAAGGTTTCGTGACAGATATTAAAGGCAGTGTCGCATTCCTTGTTCCACCAAAGTGAAGAAGCCTTACTGCGATGTACAGAAGATGACGTATGGCGGGGCGGAGAAGATAAAGAAAGAGCAGAAGTTAAGGAATATAAAAAGGAATTATAGAGAGGTACCGGATTGTGGTCCGGTTGAAGGAGAGCGAGAGACGAGTCAATAAAGAATTAGCTTTTAAGGGCTCATTGTGTTTCATCAGCCAAAAGCCAGCGAGTACCCATATGGCCAGAAATGTAATATGAACGTCTAAACGTACGTTTAATAGTGATGGGTAGAGATAACCTTCAGTGTGGATGAACTACTACAACATATTATGTAGTCATTGTCGGCAATTCTATTAATCAAATTAATGAAGTCAGCTTCGGGAAAGAATGTATTAGGAGGACTGTAGAAAATTAGCGAGCAATTAACTCGAGAGCTATGAAAAACATTCTGATTTCTTTCATATTATGGGGAGTGCTCCGTTTGGTTAAAATAGCAGTACCGCCGAATCCATCATCTCCGATATTATAACTAATATAACCCCTAGTGAAGCGAAGTTATCAGAATGATCAAGCAATCGATAAAACTACCACATCAAAATTATTGCAAGTAAGAAGTTTTAAATTAATTAAGTTCTTTCTGACACTTCGGAAATTTCGTTATAGGATATGTATAAGATTGGACATATAAGAAAAAAAAAAGGAGATAATTTTTGAATACACAGAAAGGAATTCCAAAGAAAGAATTTTCATCAGTTTAATATAAAGTGCATCGAGAGTGTTGCTGCAAAATTATAATTAATGAGAGTGTTTCCAATCGCTTCTTGATATAACTTTCAATTTTCTACGTTTCATTATTTGTTAGTCCTTTATGTCTATGTCTTTTGTTGACCCGCCGAAAGGAAAAAAAAAAGAAGGGATATAGACGTAGTCCAAGCTTAAAAAATTAAATTTCAAGTATGTACACATGCATGCACCTAACGTATGCGTGCATAACAGCGTATATATAGATGTATGTATATAGGAAACGAAATATGAACGCCGTATCAAAAAATATTAAACGTTAGAACTATTATTAACAAATACATTCTTAATACGAGTAAATAAGTTATGTGTCAAGTTATAAACATCATAAACCGGAAAGCTTCACCTTATTCGAAATGTGTGAAATAAGAATACATGAATTAGTAGGTCGCATAAGGAAGCTAGTAATATTAAGTTAAAAACGACAATTAGCTTCTTTTGGAAATCCAGGTTTTTCTCGTTTATGTAGGAATTTTTGTTGAGGAGCAGAACTTCTAAAAGCAGTTGTAGAAGGAAATTCCTTACGACTTTGGGCCTTACATTGCCGTTGCCAAAATTGATTGAAAGACTGAGCTGGACTCGAATCGAAGGGAAGAATAGAACCCGGATTAAAAAGGCTAGTTTTTTTTGAGCATTCTATTATTAACTTTTTGTTTATGCCAAATCCATCAGCGAAGATTATATATGTGTGTTGACATTTTTTACTACAGAACTTTATTCTCTAATTATGTTTGTGTATTATGAATGTGATTTTGAATTACTGTTTTCGTAAATTCCACATTCTCATTTAAGGTCAATAATATTTGCAATATGTAAAGCTTGGGGTGGTGGCAGTTTCTTCGTTGCTGGTGTTATTGTCGCAGTTGCTGCTCAAGTTTGGGACTAGTTGAAATCGGTATTTGTGTTACGGCTTTGGTTTTGTATAAGTATTACTCGTAAAGACGAATGATTGTAATGTGACTACACCGAAAAATCAGAACAACGAGCACCTATTTAATTGTAGTATGATTGGGAAGTTTGACTCGGTCAAACTATATAAATTGACGAAGAAACATTAACTTTTCTGAAGTATTGGAAAAATAATGGACTGTAATAGCCGACCGGATATGATATAATAATAAAAAAAAAAATAATAATAATAATAATAATAATTAGGAATGATTCGTACTTTCACATTGGTATGCATTTTCTGAATTAGATTCGTAAAAGCGGACAGAACACCTATTAATGTTTTTATCATAAACTGATGATCAAGAGAATCAAAAGCTTTTAAATGTGTTCTTCTAGTGCGTAATATATAATTAATTTAGCTGGCCAAAAGACGAAAGCCGGATCAATAAAAAGAAAAATTATATACGTAAAACTGTTGTTTTTTATCTTGTCTTTAACATAATAACTTTGTTAATTTTAACGTTTGTAATAAATATTAGTTTTGTTCTAGAAAGATTTTATTTTTCCCGTTCCTTTAAGGAATAAACTGATTTCGATTAATAAATTAAACGGAAAATATATTATTTAAATTAAAAAATAGCCAATATTTTTTGTAGTAAAACACTAGCCAGTCATGGTAACAATTTATTACACTGTCGCCATGAATATGTAGTATGTTATTACGAAATGTGGTTTTCTAATTGAATAAAGCATTTCGTTTTATGTGTTTATTTCTTTGTCGGAATTATAACAACAGAAATGGCTTAATATATTACATTGACAAAATAATTTATTCAGTAAAGCTGTAATTCTTTTTTCCCCCCTTTTTTCTGGGATTGAAGTTAAAAGTATTTTAGTTAAAGCTGTATCGTTAAAAGCTGTATAATTTACTAAACTGTAGCAGGTTTACATTGGGATTTTTTTCGAAAAATAATTAGAACTAGAGCGGATCAAATGCATTACACTCTCCACGATGCAGCAGCCAAAGCCACGATTTCTCCCCCATCGAGATCGATATCATCGTTTCGGCTAGCTTTACATTTCGACTTTTTCAGACCGTTTCTCAGTCGACTAATCAAACAGATCTTTTATAACACCTTAATCAAAGAAAGTGGCAAAACTTTCTGTTAACATCTGCGTTTGATGTTTCTTGCGTCTACAGAACATCAAGTTGATTTTTCTTTCTTTAATTACTATTTTCTGTATTTATAATACCCGAGAGAAAGGAACTGGCCCCAGTATTCTCCTTAGATCCATTAGGCTTAGTACCATTATGGAAAGCTTAACTTCACAATATCTGTTATACCGGATCAAGGATATTATGGAATTACTTTACTTTATTATTTATAATAAGATTTAATTTATTTCTCGAAAATACCGTAACTTTTTAAATTGGGCATTTGTTCATGTGGAATCAACATACTAAATCTGTCTATTTTAATCAAAGAAGGATCCCTTTTTTTTAAATTTTCGACACACTAAGTGTCGTTTTATCGCACAATCGATGTTTGTTAATTGCGATGTTTTGATTATTTTTTTATTTACTTTTATTTATTGTGAAAATTTAAATGTAATTGTACAGTTCAAAATAATGCGCATCTAACGGTAATATAATAGTTAGGTACATGAAATTTTTAATATTATATTATTTAATCTTTTTTTTTTTTGTTTTAGTAGATAGTTGATAAAGTTAAACTTACGTGTTTTCCTCGAATACGGTAGCTAAAATAAATTCGGCAGATTTATCGTTTGATATGACATGGCATTCATCGGAACCTGGAGATCTGTCACCTTCGTCATCATCTTCCTGGAAAGGAGAAAAAAGGAAAAATTTGATTAATATCCGAGATATTAATTAAAAATGTTAATTCCGAAATACTCAACGTAAATTATAAATTAATAATATTCTCGTATCGGCCGAATTTGGATAATGACCGCGTTATTAAACATGTATCCAACTTTTTGAGTCGGATGATTGTAACGGAGGAGATTATGAACTGCGAGTTCGCAAGAACCAGTCTGAACTTTTCTATATTATTATTTGTCGTTTGAATTCATTCTTTTTTTTTTTTTTTTTTTTTTTTTTAATATAAAAAAAAACCTTTCAGTATTTGATTTAGAAAATTATGTCTGTTTTAAGTTTTCTCCTTAAAAACGCGTTCCCTTACATTTCCTTCTAAGTTCAATTGTAAAAAAATTCATCTTAATTACATTATTTTTATCCATTTAAACGCATTTATTATATCGAATCGTTAGAAACTCTAAATCCACCTCTTAAAATTAGCCCGAAAGATAAAGATGAACGTTTTTTCGAGTGATTTATTTGAATACGAACGCTCCGGAGTCGCTCCAGATGTTGTGGCATTCTATTCGTAGTTTGAAGAGGTGTTAAAATAGTTACGGTAACACAATTAGCCGGAATTATTTCTTGCTGTCAAAAGAAGAGTAGCCTCATCGGCAATAATTCTGTGGTCGCAAAACGTCACCATTTTAAAATTTTTTCATTCAAATAAAATTTATTTATGCGCGCATCTGGAAACTTTTGATTATATTAAATTTACGGTTAGAAATTGACCTGAAAAGTGAAAAAGTTATATCTCATTATGTAATTAAAAATTAATCAAAATCAAATGGTACATGTGTTTCGCGGTATTTCTGAAATTTTTTAAATTAAAATAAATTTAATTCGCAATTGAATCGGAAAGTTTTTAATTTTCTCAATTTTTTATTTTTAGTATATGTATACCATTTGCAGATTTGTTTTGCCTTATTTTATTATTACATTAAGTATTACAAATTTTTATGAAAATTTAAAAATGAGCGTTTTAAAATTTTCCATTTTAAATAAATTCTGTCTAGGTTAATCAAATATTTCCCCGCTTCGTATATATGATTACATATTATACGATTATCTGATTGAAATGTAATAAAAATCGAACAATCGGGAAAACAGTTTACTTTCTAAACTCGCCGAGAAAAATTATTTCTTTATTTACATTTTCTTGTTTTGTTCTGAAATGTTATTTAAACTGGTTGATTTTGTTAGATGTGTTTATCGGTATTTCTACGTAATATGTGAACCGTATCGTCGGTTTTACATTTAAGTAGCTAACTATCGAGCCTTGCTTGGATTTATCACGAACGTGCGTATGAGCTCTAAAGTGGATTTATGAATTTCACAAACATTTCAAAATAAAAATACGTAACAATACTAAAGTTACAGTTGCGTTAATCCGACGTTTATCGTGGTTCAGTTGAAGTGATATTTAAAATCGCCATGTGAATATATATCGTAAATAAGTTTATCAATTTTCTGTTTAACATAATAAATAAGCAATTATTTACTATTAAACCCGAAGCAAAAAAATTTAAAATTCACAAGTCAGAAATAATATGATAGACCGGCACTTGTTTCGTTCGGGTAAAATATCGCGCTGCTGCTCATTGAAACATTTAAGAATTCCGCTTATTTTGGATCATGACGTTCATTGTTGACGCACCCGGAAAAAAACCAAAAAGTGAAGATATAAAGTTATTTTATGAAAAAATTGATTTTCCTTTTTTCATTAACGTAATTAAAACTGTTTTAATGCTTTCCTTCTGAAGGTTACCTATTCAGTAATTAGCTTATGTTGCTTTACCTGTCAAGCGGCAGAATTTTCTTAGTGTTGCCACTTAAAACTCACTTTATGATAATCGTCAACGATCATGGAGTACGGCAATACAAGAAGAGAAGCAGCTTAACTTCCGTGATCGAATAAGAATTAATTAGAAACTATGTTTCGATAGTTTATAGAGTAATCTTATGCGCTTATTTATGGGACGTCCGCATTCGTTTAAATTTTCAAGTGTTATTTAGAGTCGAAAATTTTTCTTTTTCATTTTCACCGGGGAAATGGAACACAATGGCTAAGATTCAGCTGCCGCAATCGACAGAATAATTTTTACTTTGCTGTTTATCTTCACAACTGCCCGTTTTTCATCGTTTTTGCGATTTCCGGCGATCGATTAAATCTATTCATTAAATGCATTTTACAATTTTTTCCCCTCGATCATCATTAACAAGATTAATTTCAGCGACAGAATTAACTCAACTACCTAGAGCCGCACTTCTATACTGATTAAAAATTAAATTACCTCCAGTTTTTAGTCTCGTCTTGCGTAGTGTCCTATGCATTCCCCAAATATCTGTGCACGAGTGTCCGGTACGTCCTTATTTTTATCACCTTTTAAATTTTTGTTCTAATTTGTGTCATTAACTCTATGTTTATTCCTTATTATTTTTTTACTCAGCGCTATATTACACTAATATTTTATTATAATTTTTAAATAATTACGTTTAATTTGTTACAAGAATTAATGCTTCGGATATTTTAAATTAATCCCAATGGGGGATCTGATCAAGAATACGAGCTTTCCAATTAGCGTATAAAACTCAGAAATTATTATCGCTGTACTTAAGTTCTAATGAAATTTGAGGCACGATTAAATTGACCAGATACAGTTAATAGTTTTGGTTTGTCAACATCGAGCACCATTCAAACTGAGAATGGCCTACTACACGGATTTGCCCTTAGTGCAACCTTGTTTATTTTTTATATTAACGATAAGAATGAATGTATCGCTCTGCCTGTTAACGCCCGGCTCTACTTTGACGACTTGAACATTTCCCTGTCTTCCAGTTTTTCATCAAATTCTCAAAAAATCCTACAAAAAACTATCACAAAACTACAATCCTGGCGTAACAAGAACGGCCTTGTGTTTTCTCGATCTAAGTCTATCTGTGCTGATTCCTATTCGTTCGTTCGTTGGCTCGATTACAAGTGTCGAGACTACCTATCTGTACAATGTAGCTGTACAGAACAGGTAGCGTTCTTGGCAATTATTATATGTAACGATAGTGTACACGTGCAAGATTACACTCGGAACTGATTGGTAATCGTTTGACTTATCGATATACAAACGCAGCCCGTGTGTGTCTGCTGTGTACTGACCTAGCGCACATATTATACGTGGTGGGTTGCCGCTGCCTTCCACGTGATTATTAGCGATTATTCATTTATTTAATTCTTGTAATAAGTTCGTCGTCGCCCGGGATCGAACTCGTGACCTCCATATCGGAAGTCAAGCGCTCTAGCAACTAGGCTATCGCGCTATAGGGGACGTCAAAACTCCCCTACCATCCCGTTTCAATCTAGAAAACTTTTCATTTCATTTCCATCCTACTGCTACTTTCCTTGGACTACTATTTGATCGTAAGCTAACTTGGCGTCCTTACATATCCAACCTTAAAATTATAAATTGCTATCTATCCAAAGTATAATGTACCTCTTAAAACTCTTCTCTCTATATACAAATCCTTAGTCATTTCCAGAGTAAATTAGGGTGGTCTGTACTCTTCAGTCAGCCCTTCCCTACTTAAATCTCTTGATTCAGTGCACCACACGGCCCTTCGCACAATACTTGGCGCACATAAAACCTCCCGGTCTGTTACTTTGTACGCCTTGTTAGACCTCTCTCCACTAGAGTATTTCAGAACCTTTTATTATCACCGTGATACCCTCGCTCTTTTCTCTTGTAATCGCTTCTTTCCTATCTACATAAATGCTTTCCCCATTACCCCAGAGTTCTTCAATGACCCTCTCCCGCAAGTCTTAGCCCTTCTATCGCAGCACAATGTGATCGTAATATCCTTCCCCGATCTGGCACTTAACACCGTGATCCCGCCGTGCGTCCTGTTGAATATTGATGTTGATTTTTCTCCCTGATAAAGTATAATAAACCCCTGCGTTCGAATATTGTTCAGTTGACAGCAACGACAATTTAAAAATACCCCGACCACCTAATTTTTTTCACTGATGTCGCCAAGTCCACTTCAGAGGCTGCTTCATCCTCAACCGCCTGGTCCTTTGTGATCCGAAGCATTTAACTGAATGACAATTGTTCGGTACTGGATGCTGAAATATATGGAGTATTTTCTGTTTGGAATCTAATCCTCTCACCAAACATCCTTTAGCAATTCGTACCCAGTAGGTAATATGAACTATTTAAAAGTGCTCCATTTCCTTTTTATGGGCTCCCAACTATGCTGGGATTCCTGAAAATTGGATTTATTTTTATTTTTTTTGGAAATCGTAAGGTATGCTATATTTTCTATTTTAGGTTAAAAAATATTGCATTTTATTAAACTATTTCGGAGCGAAATTGTGAGAGTTTTAGGACAGAGATTACAATATCTGTTATATAAAAAAAGGAGTTCTATCTTCAGTAGCGATATGGAGTTTTCATGACGGTGGTTTCCTTTACGATAACATTTTAAATTTTTTTTCTTTACTCCGGCCCTAGGACCACAATTGGCGCTGATGTTTAGTTACCTAAACCTCGACTCATTCTTCGTTAAGTTAATGCTTCTCATTAGAACAAGACATGTCTTTTAACTACTACACTAAATATATTTTTTTCGAAAAAGAAAGAAGAAGAAAGCGGGCGACGATTTAAATTAGTAAAACTGTGAGAAACGGCTGTTTATAAAATTTTTTTGAATTTATATTGTAGATATTACAAAAAAATATAGATCTATTATGCAAAAAAAAAAAAAAGGAAAATAGAAATGTTTAAAATTTTATCGGTTTTCAGTGAACCGAGTGTCAATAAACTATTCGAATAATAATAAATGAAAATATATATTTTGCACGAGTCATATAATATAATTTATTGAATGTTCTTGTTAATTTTGCTTAAGATAAACACTTAAAGTTTCCATCTGATAGCGGTAAAAACGCCTAATCTTAGGCATAAAATTTTATGATTCTAAAAAGTTAAATGCATCAGTTTTTCTACGGAAACTTTAGGCTGTACGTTTATTCCCATAAATTATTTTGATAGCGACGAAATTCCACTATAATTAGTTGTTCGACAAATATCCGGGAAAATTGAATAAAAGTAGATTCAAATTATGTTTTTCTTTCTTTTTTTTTTTTTTTTTTTTACTATCGCAGCAAAAGGAATAACTCAGAAAAATAATCCAGTTTGAAATAGAATATAAATCCCCATTGAGATAATTTTTGAAATGGAAAATAAACTATTTAAGAACCGAAACGGCGGTAGTCGCCGTTAAAAATTGCGAAATAAAAATGTAAAAAGGATAATCTCGAAATTATCTATTTCGGATGGATTTTTTTTTTTTTTTCGATTTTAAAAAATATTTTTCGGGTTAATCGGCAAAATTCTTAAAATACCGGTTTCGCTCTTGAGGAAGAGGAAAAAAGTTCACACGCAAATTTAAGAATTTTTAATTGAAATCTAAATGGTGGAGTGAAAAGTTACAAGTCAACTATGTAAATAACGAACAAGAAAAAGGTGAATCAGTTGGGCTAAAAATATCAGTGAGCGTATTTCAGTCGGATTTGTCGCTGGAATAAATACAGATTCAAATGAACCTGCGATTTTTTTTTTTTGGAACTACCGTTATCACGAAGAGCGCTAAAAGAGTAAGTGAATAATCATATTTTTAAGCTGTCGAAACAAGGATGCTCACTTGCAACGAAATAAAAAAAAGGGAAATACGCCACTAAAGCATAGTTCGAAAGATGCTGTATTCAAAAAGGAACAAGACACACACAAAAAAAAAGTAAAAATTGTGAGAGAACAACAAAAGAAAGTACATATGTTCGCAGTCATAATTCTTGTCGCATTAGTTTGCCGACATTTCGAGCGGTGGTAACTCACTGTTGCGAGCAACCATGCGAGTCAGTCGGCCGGATCGGTGCGAGCAACTTCTGAGCAAAAGTACTTTTAGAAAAAAAAACAAAAAACAAACGATAACCGGTATTAATGGGCGAATAGTGATCGACTATAGAAAATTAGACAATATGCTAATTTACATATCAAGGACAAAATCTGTGCAACCTCAGCTAGACAGATCGGGGGCCATTTCACAAACATGAGAATTGCAAAAATGCGTCATCTGTCGAAACTTTTTGGATGTTTGAGAATGCTGCTTGTTTAAATAAAGCGCCTTAGCCACGTTTCAAACATTTGAAGAACATTTTACGCGGGGACATGATTCGGAGAGTCTATTGGCGGTAATCTATGAACAAGAACTCAAACTATAATTTTGACGACGGAAGTAAATATGATATTTAGCTGCAAGGAAGATGTGAAATATTTTTTTTCTTCTAGAATTGGTTGGATACTACAGTGTGTAGGAGATTTAACATCCCAAAAAGGACGCGAAATCTCGAAAGAAGAATAAAATATTTCTCATTATTTGCCGAACACGTATTTTAAGTTCTGTTCTGTAGTGGGCGTTCCTCTGTAGGTCGGGATTTTCCAAAACAGCGGTGGCGATCTGCTGTAAAGTTTAGCGTTCGTAAGAGCCAAGAAGACAAAATCGATTTCATATGAACATTTCGAAATTTCAATTGTATGATAACCGGAAAACAACTGGTAATCTGCTAAGATGTCGAAGGAACTTTCTTTACAAATATTGTCTGGACTAAGGTAGCATTTTTTAACCGTTCATCGTTTTGACGTTCTTAATGTAATCATATTAATGCTGTTAACTAAATTTTAACTTGGTGATACTTTTATATAGCTACAAGTAGTACAGGAAACACATTTGCACTGAAACGACTAATTACCGGTTATATCACGCAATAACGAGAGAAAAAAAAAAAGGGCGAAATTAGCGATTTTTCGTTGATAGAAAAGTACGAACGGGGTTGAAAAATAATCAAAAATTTAATCCAACTGACTGCGGCCTGTGCCTTCAAGTAATATTTAGATCACTACAGAGCTTGTGTCCGCTGTGCAGTTTGTCTACTGTGTACCAGTGCCTTGTTTATGAGATGGAAAGACACACATACACACACACACACAGCCGGCCGATGAGGAAAATTCTAAAAAAAAGCAATAAAAATGGATAGTGAGGATTTTCCGACACGAAACTCTACGTCCAGCTACTTTCAACGAGGAAATTGTCTGTCTGATTTTCATTGACTGATTTCCCTCGAGTTTTCTGACATTAAAAGCATGTACGGAGGGAAAGAAGATGAGTACGGTTTTACACTGAATTATCTGCTTAAGAAAATCGTCGGCCAGATTAAATATTCTCTTCGCACAGATAATAATACGGTCACTATTTGTAAAGTTAAATAAATTTCAGAATATCAAATGAGATGTCAAGCAAAGCTTGAACTCTGCGATGTTTTCTGTACGCCTACATCGATGTTTTTCATTAAAACATTTTTTTTCATCGCGTTACGTTGACACTGCCCCTGCACGAATATTATTCAAAATTTCCATCAACAAAGGAAATCTCTTTCATGTTTCACGAGCAGCCCGAAACGATATTTTTTTTTTCAAATTTCCCCTCGGCAATTTAATTTGAAAATTGCTCGACAAATTTTGCTTGCCCTATTTAATTAAACCAGCGGCAGCCTGCGATTATTTCGACTACTGTTAAATTTCGAGCGAGTATTCTTTAAATGTCTAGCGAAACATATCGTTCTGCTTACTCTCACAGCAGTCGGCTTAGTACTGCTCACTTGCAGGCGAATCAGCCCAGAAAGCCGTTGTTGCTGCTATTGCTGCTGTTGCGATCCGGTTTTGTCTGCTGCGTTGCTTAAGTTTCAGCAGACCGAAATCAGTAAACTTTGCCGGGAAATCTCGTTATTTCGCTCCTTCTGCGCGAATACCGAACGGAAACAAGGCAGCCACTTGTTACAAGTCGCAACTTTCTATTCCGATTTATATGATTTACATACACACGTACGTAGACGAAGGACGGCTTAAAATTTTCTACATGAGACAACCTCTTAAAGTCTTTCTGCAACTTCAATCTTCTTACGCTACCACCTGCAGCGCTATAAGGTACACTGAGAGAGCGTGTAATTGGTTCCGTCGTAGGCTCTTTCATGACTCATTCGCCTAATGGAGCCGTCGCTGTATGTTTTTATGTTTCGCGATTTTTTCGCAATGTAAATTTTGTCCCGAGTTATCGGATTTTCGTTGGAAATCCACTTCTTAAACGATTATCATCCGGGCCGAAAAAGAAATTTCTCTTAAAAAGTTCGTATTTTACGAATCGCGATAAAAATTAGATTCGCGCTTCATCAGCTTGCACTTGGAAGAGGACGCCCAATCCTCCGCTGTATTCTCCTACTAAGCCGTTTTCATATTTTAAAACAAACTGGAATGCGTGCGCGTTTAAAATTATTATTAAGGCGCCCTTTTCTGATTTTTTTAGAAGTTAAACATTTTTTCTGATCCTTTTGAGATATTTCGGCTTATTATATCCATTACGGAACGTGAAAACTGGTTTTGCGGATGTATAACGTAATTGAGATACTATGATTAAATTTTAGAAGATTTGGAGGTCGACCTAGTCATTTTCAGAAAGAAAATAATTTACTTCATTTAAAATTTTCACAAATAGCGCGATATATCAGCACTCCCTGTTAAGCGGGTACTTGACTGTTTTTCTTCCCTACTATGCAGGCCACATGCCTATATGTCGTCCCTATAATAAACATAGGTAAATTAAACAATTATCGTTTTAATAATAATGTAAAGTAATTTTATTTACATATAGAATTAGGTCTGTGGACTATATGATACATTAAAATTGTTCTTCGCGGTTTCTTGTTATCTATTTATTTCACACTGAAAATGGAGCAGTCATTTTTCCTTTTGCTTTTTTGAAAAATAAAATGTCGGTTCGGATGTTGGAATTTTGCGGATCTGGGATGAAATACATCGCGAAAGCTGCATCGACAGAAATATACATTTAATGTGCGACAGCGACAACGCGTGAATTACAAAAGTTTCGCCCTTATCTTGAATGTAGGAAATTAACCGCCATTCCCTTCAGACGGTACTGTAGCTGCGGAATCTACCTATCTTTATCATCGCGAGCTCCATGAATCGTTGTAACACGGTTACGGCCACGCTGTATTACTTCTGGCTTGCCTTTTGGCGGTGGTCGTCGTAGTATTTAGAACTGGTTTTGTTGCCGTCAGCCAGTTTTATCGCTTTGTTGCAAGTTCCGTATTATAATATGGTACTATGTTACCGATATAATAAAAGTTCGGAGGTAGATAGGGACTTCGTCTGTCTTAGCTCGAGTGAAATGATCCTAGTTCGACAACTAAAATATCGCAATGGTAGGACGATAATAATAAATAGATTTAAAAAATGGTTAACGGTAGTAAGAATTAATATTTGGGAAATGAATGATAAAATGAATAGATCACCGGCGGTAGCAGTGTAACTAATTACTGAGCGCTGACCGACAGAGATATGTCGGGCAACAATGAGATGACGAGTGATGTTCTTTTGTTACCGTACAAAGTGATGTGCCGATCAAAAAGGTGTACGGGCTTTACAATATGCGCTCTTATCGACATGCCAGCGAGCTACACGCTTTTTTAGCTGTGTTATATTTTGATAAATTATTATTAGGTTTAGTGAAACAAATAGGGAAATTTGGGAAAAAAAGAAATCGAAACCGCAGACAGAACTAAAACACGGCAGAAAGTGGTGAGAAAATTAGACAGAATTTTGGAAACATAAAACAAGAACAAGGCCATTAGACGCAATTACAGGACTATACAGGCAGAGAAGTGTTAAAAATTGTTCATTTGCTGTCTTCTCGGATAAAATTGTGTTGATACAAAAAGATTGATAACAGAAGACAAATTCTCTGATAGTTCATCGTCACTTTTTTCTTTTTTGTTTTTTATAAAGATATGTGTAACTCGCGATATCGGACCCAAATAAGATAAAAACTGTCGAAGAATTTCTCCAATAATGCGCAGAATAAATAGTATATTATTATCATAACTTGCTTTCAGATTTGTTTAAACTCCCGTAAACTAAAGGAAATGAATAAATGAAGGTCCATAATTGGCGACCACAGTACGATTAAATGGGGGAAAAAAAGAAAGAAAATTCGTTGCAGTTTCTTCCCAAAAGAAAGGGAATTGTGTAGCAATATTAAGAAGACTTCTCATTTCAGAGCCGTTGATGGAGCCACCTTGAGTCCCACAAGAAGTCTAAAGATGGCGTTTTTTCCCTATGATTTCTTTAAAAAACGTACTGAAAACTTATTTGACTTTCTAATTTTGATTTTTTCTCCGCAGACCTCTCATTAAATTATAATGAAAAAGGTCTTCTAAAAAAAAAACAAACTATTTTAAGATGTTTCACGACTTTTACAGTTCAAACAAGGATAAAAATCGCGAAATCAGCCACCGCAAATTGTACGTAAACGTATTTTACATTCAAGTTTCTCATTTTAATCAATTATAATGAAGTTTCAACTTCTGGATAAATTTACCATGTCCAGGATATTTTATTTTTGTGTTTAATATGTCATTTGAGTCCGTGGTTGGTGTTTTCGCTATCATATTCTCTCTAATCGTATCTTAATTCTTGCCACATCCTTGGTTTCCTTCTGCTCTTCTGTCGAACAATTCACTATTACTTATTAATTATTTTTTTCTCTCTTCATTACATTTTTTTGCTTTTTTTTTTTTTTTTTTTGTTTGATTTTTTCCATTCACATCATCTTTCTGCCTTTTGCATATAA
Organism: Icerya purchasi; assembly: GCA_039619475.1. Taxonomy (NCBI): domain Eukaryota; kingdom Metazoa; phylum Arthropoda; class Insecta; order Hemiptera; family Monophlebidae; genus Icerya; species Icerya purchasi. The sequence continues at coordinate 179,434,880 of CM077115.1, forward strand.
CTCTGACTCTTATTGGCGATCTTTGTTCCCTTTTAACGCTTGACTTTTTCAGTTTTCCGGGTTTTCTTACTTCTTATAACGCGCTTCGTCTCTACTAATTATTTTCTCATTGTATTCCTTGAATTAATTTCTATACGGGTGAGTTTCCTTCTGTTGTTAGGCTAATGCTTTCCCTTCACCATGCTTGGTGCTCCCAAAAAAGTACAAGATGATAGAAAAGTTGCCCATATCAATAAAGAAAAGATTATTATTTTGTCAAATATTACCTAAATGTATAGGCTATAGGTTAACGAAGAAAATATACTCATCAAAATAAAAAAAAAATTCATCCAAATAATTCGATGAATATGAAGAAGAGCAATATTAATAAAATACTTTAACCTAAATGATGAAAGTCAGAAAAGATCGCTTTCAGGAAACCAGATGCATTAATGGAAGGACTGGGGAAATATCGGGAAGATGTTAAGGAAGGAAACAAGACGAGATGTAAAGTTGTTAAGTGTAATCGGAAAAAATTGAATTCGATAACAAAAAAGAGTCCCATAAAATTGTTTTGATTATTTTATGTTTATTTATGTTGTTTTTAATTCCGAATTCTATTTATATTACTTCGTTTTTGAATGTACTCTCCCATTTATAACGAATACGTTGGAATTTAAGCGTTTTTACTGTTTTAAAGTTAGCGCTAATTGAGCATTAGGTAAAATTTTTCACCAACAATTATTTCAATGTTTTCTATTCTTTTTTGTTTTTTTTTTTTTTTTTCAATAGAATTATAAATTAATAAGGAATAAGACGGCTAAAAGTTAGAAAGTTATGTCTTTAATGGTGTAATAACGAAAAATAATGTTGGGTTACATTTTAACATTATAATAATACGGAAATTACGAAATAAATGTATGACTTGTAAATAAATTTATAAAAAACAATTGAATCAACGACGTAGAGAAATAAAATAATAATGAAAATAATTAAATTGAAAAAATGAATAAAAATAATAGTATCTTAAAATAGACAAGAATGTAAAAGTTCAATTTTTTCAGTTTACAGTAAACGGTAGAAAAAAGTGGAGTAGCTATAAGTTATATATACAATTTGTAGTTGTTAATTTTTTTTATTTTTATCATAGTTTAATAGATGAAAACCTCTAAAAATTGTTAATTCAGGAGGTTTTGTCAACATTTAGTCGATTTTCACTGTACACCAAAAGTATCACTACAATTTTTTTCGTCTTTAAATCTAAAAGAAAAAAATAAGTCAAAATTAGTAAAAAAGTTTTCAATATAAACAGTTAAAAATAGCCGTTTTCAGATTTCTAACTGGGATACTAATGATAGCTCTTACAGCGTTTTTCAAACAGAAAGTATTAAAATTTTGGCTCAAATACGAAATTAAAAAATTCCATTTCAGTTTTGGAGTAAAGCAGATTTTAACTGATGCAAAATAAAACAGTGCCGTGTTTGACATTTGTAGAGACTTTTATAATTTGGTCCTGTACAGAGGCATATGGTTTGTCATAGCGAGAAATACAATTGTTATTGGTTATAAATTGGTCTCTATCCGCAGAGGGATTGTAGATTATATCAAACTGATCCATCAAGATTGACGCAAATTATTCAATACCGACCGTACTTCATGATTAATAAAAATTAACCTGATAAAAATGAGAATGTATGTTGATTGTGAATTGGCACGAATGTTACCATATATATGCATACACACTTTCGGTCCGGTGCCCAGAATTTTGCAAGGGGGGGGGGGGGGGGTTAAAATTTTTCTTCACATATTTATTTTATAAATAACAATACATTTTTCACTAATATTCGTACTATTAATCATTTCCATAATTTTGATTTATATAGTAATAATTTACATAAATAAATTACCGTATATGAACATTAATAAAAATTACATTACTGATTATACTCGTAATAAAAAATTTTGCATAAAATATTAATAAAGTACCTAAAAATATGGAGCATATTTTTTCTTTTTTCTTTTAAAGGTAAGAACAGCCTAAAAAATCATCAATATTTATTTTAAATTTTTGATTTTTTTCAGATTTTTGAATATTCATAATAACTATTTCAGTTCTCACGGGGGAGGAGGTTAACCCCCAAAACGCACCCCGTAGACACTGTCTTGTACACATATATATATTCACATAATTTAGTCTGAATATTTTACGATGAATCTAGTAAGTTTAAACAAAACATCACACATCCAGATAACATAAATACAAACACCACAGTTGAGCAGTCGAAAACAGAAATGGATACAGATGTTAGTTCCCTGAAACGGCCCCATCCCAAGACCTCAGAAGCACTTGCTGATCCGAAACCAGCGACTTTCCCATCGCGGCCGCTACCCAAACGGTCAACCCTTCGCATTAATCAGCCAGACAAGAAAGAAGAGCTGGTAGCAACTGAGGGTCATGACGATCAGCCAATACGAGAACCAGGAGATGTAACTGAAAAAGCCAAACATCTTTTCAACACCGAACAACCAACTTTTATGATGGGATATGATGAATTCAGAACATTTATCCAAACAATAGCAACAAACCCAAAGTACATCACCTATGCAGCTAGTTATACAAGGAGATACGACGAGCTAATATATATGCTAGCAGCAGTTAAACCGTATCTCACCGGCAGGGGCATAAAAAGTCGCTGCTCCCGAATCATAAGAAAACTATCGGAACAGACTATCACGACGTCTGAAGACGAGCGAACTCATAGTGACGGCAATGTTTCCAAAACAAACTAATAAATCTCCCTAGTCCATGTAATCCTACATAGTCTGCAAAGTAACTCAAAATTAATTAAAATCAAGATGGTTGGAAAATCCTGTTTAAAGCAGTGGAACTGTCGTGGCTTTAATAACAACCGCGCTGAACTACTGCAACTAATTGCACGACATAATCCTTATGCTGTTTGCCTACAAGAATCGCACCTCAAGCCAAAACACCAACCAACAGTAAAAAATTATAAACTCTTTCGATGTGACAATACTCAAGGCACGAGAGCGAAAGGAGGAGTTGTATCTCTGATCCACACCTCCATCTCCGCGCACCCAATCCACATCAACTCCACCTTACAAATAGTAGCCGTCACTATTCATGCTCCGCTTTTATATAATTCGCCAGTTACACTATGCAACTGCTATCTCCCCCCCAACAGCATGGATAACTATCAGGAACTTGAGTCCATCATAACACAACTCCCTAAACCAATAATACTATTAGGTGACTTCAACGCCCATTCCCCGATATGGGTTCCAAAACACACAAACAAGCATGGAACAATCATTACTAAATTACTGTTAGACACCGATTTATGCCTTATTCCCCAACCCACACACACTCATTTTAACCTCTCTTACCATGTATTCTCTACTATCGATTTAGCGCTCTCTTCCCCCGTCCTATATCCTAAACTAGAATCAATAGTACTACCTGACTTGTGCTTCAGCGACCACTTCCCTATCATAATACATACAACAAATACTATATCAAACGTCTCCACATCAACATTCCCTCGTTTCTTATTCCATAAAGCAAACTGGGAAACTTTCCGTGATAAGATCTCTCTCCCACACCAAAACAAGGCCTCTGTAGTAGAAAACATCGAGATTCTTCTTGAGGCTATGTTTAATGCAGCGGAAGCGGCGATCCCCAAATCTACCCCCCTGCCCCGCCCTCGACGAGTACCCTGGTGGCACAGTGAAATCGCCGAAGCGATACGAAACCGTAAACGAGCCCTCAGAAAATACAAATCTACAAAACTGCTTACCGACCTCATAGAATTCAAAAAGCTATGCGCCAAAGCGCGGTACATAGTCAAGAAGAAGAAACAGGAAGCCTGGATATCCTTTATCGAATCTATAGTCCAGTCTACATCTAACAAAATGACGTGGGCAAAAATTAAAGCAATGAATGGTCTGAACCAATCCAACCCCCCTACCTCCTTAATCCATAACGACTCAGTCGTATCAGACCCAAGCAATGTTGCGGGTATCTTCGCTCAGTATTAGCAGAATGAGTTCTCCTCCCAAGTCTATCCCACCGATTTTTCATCTAAAAAAGCTTCCTACCAACAACATGAATTATCCTTTTCCCAACAGCCTACGGACGGTTATAACACCAAATGTTCAATGGCTGAGCTAAAATTCCAACTCAAATTTCATACTCGCAGCAGTTCACCTGGCCCCGACTCTGTTCATCCGTACATGGTCAAATATCTACCAGCACACGCTAAAGAGTTTTTTCTTAACATCTATAACCAAATATGGCTATCCGGTAATATTCCTCAAATCTGGAAAATGGCATACATCGTCCCTATCCTAAAACCAAATAAAGATCCATTCCGTCCTGAAAGCTACCGTCCAATTTCCCTCTTGAATGTCCTATCCAAAGTAATGGAGAAAATGGTAAATAGGCGCCTCCTCTATATCCTTGAACAAAACAATATCCTCTCACCTATCCAAGCCGGAGGGCGTAAAGCGAGATCGACAAACGACCACCTAATAAAGCTGCAACGGCAAATATTAACGGGCTTCCATCGCCAGCAACATACATATGCTATCTTTTTCGATTTTGAAAATGCATTCGATCGCATATGGAAGCATGGACTATTACTAAAGTTCAAAGCCGCCAGAATAAATGGCCATATGGGCAATTATATCGCTAGCTTTCTTAGCAACCGAACGATCCGGGTTAAGATCGGTACAACATTATCAGCACCAATTCTAACTGAGAATGGTGTGCCACAAGGCTCTGCCCTAAGTGCAACCTTATTCATAATATATATCAATGATGTAGTCGATTGCATCTCGCCGCCCATAACCGTCCGGCTCTTCATCGATGATCTTAACATCTCAATATCATCAAATTTTCCTCCGATTGCTCAAAAAATCCTCCAAAAAACCATCGATAAAATACAGAGCTGGTCGTGGAAAAATGGCCTAGCCATCTCAGCGAGCAAATCTGTATATGTTGATTTTTGCAGGGGGCGCCATATCTCTCCCAGTATATTCTTAAACCTAAATAACCTCCCTCTTCCCCAGAAAACTACTGTCAAATTCCTTGGACTAACCTTTGATTCTAGCCTTACCTGGAAGCCTCACATCGCCAACTTAAAACATAGCTGCACCAATTCCATTCCCATATTGAAATACCTGGCGAGTTCAAGATGTAATATCCATCCTAAATTTCTCTTCAATATATATAGAGCTCTAATCCTGTCAAAAATCCACTATGGGTGCCAGGTGTACTCCTTAGCCAGTAAATCCTTATTGAAATCCCTCGATCCTGTCCATCACTCCGCATTGAGAACCATTCTGGGAGTGCATCGAACCTCTCCAGCTACCAGCATGTGTGTTCTATCCGGGTGTCCTCCACTCCTTTTATCTCGAAAATACTTCTCACTGCGAAGTATGTACCACCACTTCAACAACACACGAAACCTTCCCCTAAAGTTGGAGCATTACCACCTCGAATCAAACTTTCCCGACGACCCATTACCAGAATTACTGATAGAACTGCGAAGATGTGGTATTATGTCCGTACAGTCGTCAACAGCCAGTCCCGAAATCCACATTTCTCCTTGGATCACGGTCCAAATAAATATCGATCTATCGCTGACACAAAATCCAAATACAACAAGCCCCCTATATCCAGTGGAAGTGGCAGTTTGGGCAATTAACAAGTACCACGACCATCTAATTTACTACACAGACGGAGCCAAGGCAGTCGGTGAAGAAGGTTCACTGCCAGCAGCCTGTGCATTCGAGGGTGATGACATCTTATACGAAACCAGGCTCAACGATGCCTGTTCAGCATTGGACGCAGAGCTGTACGCAATCGCACACTGCTTCCACCACATCACCACATCTCACACCAGAACCAGTAACTACCTCCTGGTTACTGACTCTTTACAATCCTTAAACATGATTAAGGGCCCAAAATACAATAACCAGCTGGTACAAGAGATATGGCACAACTTATACCAATTACACCTAAAGGGCAGTCATGTGTCGCTGATATGGGTTCTCGGACACACCGGAGTGCCTGGCAACGTGAGGGTTGACATAGCAGCACGGTCTGCCTTGCTCTCGCCAATGCCAGAAGACGCGGAACTACCGACATCAATGGAATACACATTATTAAGAGCGTGCGAAAAACAGTGGAGAACTGAATGGGCAGCTGCTACAACATTCTTAAGAAGCATAAAGCCCACAGTTGAACCATGGTGGCCACCAAAAGGAACATCCAGAAACGACTTTAAGATCCTCAGCCGACTGCGAATCGGGCATATCGCTATTTCCCACAAACACATAATCGATAAAACCCCGCCTCCGACTATGTGTCCCCTGTGCGGCCAGATAACCATACCAACAGTCTCTCATATACTGCTCACCTGCCAAAAGATGAAGGTATTACGAAAACAACTGGACTTGCTGGGAAACATAGAGTGCATACTCTTTAATGAATCAATAAACATCACTCGAATTATAGCCTTTGTTAGAGTGAGTGGCCTAACACAACAAATCTAAATAACCTCCCCTTGTGTCTGCTGTAATGACCGCAGTAGTTACAAACAGCACACACAATTTAAAAAAGGGAAAAGGAAAAAAAAAATACCGCCTTTTAGAAGGTAATATAAATTAAAAATATTTTCATTAAAAAAAACGTTTTTGCGGAAATTCCATATAAAACTGACCTTTTATTTAAAAATTAAAACAAGTTTCAATGTTCAGAATTGAAATAAATTGCACAAGTATAGCAAATAAAAATAACTTTATATTAATGCAGCAAATTCTACGTAATTTTAAAGTAATCTACTTGCCGGGTGAGCATGGAATTGGGAAATTAATGATGGACAGGATGCTAGGACGGTTTGTCCTGCATACTAAACAAGACTTGTTTACATTTGACTTCATTGGTGCGTATTTTCCATTTCCAATGTGTAACCGACCGTTGATGGTGGTCCGGTGTAGTAGGCTCTAGAAAAGGTGTGATTAAAAAAAAGGGTTAATGTTATCTTCAATTGTTCGCTTTTTAGAACTGGTGAGAATAGAATTTTTTTTCTGGTTAGTGAAGAAGTTACTGCTCGGGTTATTAAATATTTGTAAATTAGAAAATGTTAATTCTACGTACTTTTCACAATCTGCATAGTTTCCATTTATTCATAACTCTCTCTTTACGCATTGTTGTATATGTAAAACTATTTACACGTTGTGCCAGAAGACAAATACGGTGGAAAGATATACTTCTTTTATTGCGGGGCCGTGTCAACTATAGAAATTAACTGAGAGCAAGAAGTACATTTCTATACGTGTATTCTCAATTTACGGAATCGGGAGATTTTGTCTGAACGAAACATCACTGTTAAATACGCCAGGACGGAGTGTACGAATGATAAAGTAATCGTGAGTTTTCGACACGGCTTTCTGTGTCCTCATCTAATCTTATCTCTTCTTATCTTAGTATTAAAAACCAATGGCGATTTGCTCCTCACAAAATCCCAATCCTTTCTCTCGTAGCAGCTCGAGTCTCCAATTTTTCGCCTTATGTCTTTTCTTATTCCAAGCTTTCTTACTTTTCCCATGACTTTTCCAGCATTTGGCAGACTATTAATCTCTTCTCTCTCCCTCTCCAAACCAGCTCCACCGCACATTCTTCAATCCAAGCCGAATTCTTCCACATGCTGGACACATCTTTCCCATCTCATCTAACATTCTTCACTGACGGTTCTAAAAACGAAAATGGGGTGGGCGGCGCGTTTACCTCCCTCTCACTTAATCACTCTGAGTCCTTCAAGCTCCCTTCCTTCTGTTCTATCTTCACAGCGGAGTCTATCGCCATTTTACGCGCAGTCTCGTTCATTCCAGCCATAAGAGAGATCAGTAAATGTCTGATTGTCTCCGATTCCAAAAGTGTTCTTCAAGCCATCTCTTCTCCTCCTTCTCATTCCTCCAATTCTATCATTCTTTTAATTCGTTTTCTTATATCCAATTTACTTTCATCCCGTTCCATTACTATTGACCTTTTGTGGGTTCCTAGTCACTCTGGCATCGAGGGCAACGAGTTAGCGGACTTTTTAGCCCGTTCGGCCGCCCGCGATGGTCCTTTATTCTGCAAAATTCCTACCTCGGACATCCTCCTTCTTTCCTCAGCTAATCATTCCCGACTATGGTCGGACATCTATCCTTCCCTATTTTCTAATCCCGCCTCTCACTATCTTCAAATTCAACCGGTTCCCTCTTCCCAGCCGTGGTTTCAATCCTATTCTTATCAACGCTCCGCGATCATTTCCTTAATCAGACTGCGTATTAATCACTCACTTCTGCCCTCTTCACGTTTTCGTTTTTCCCTGTCCCCTTCTCCCGATTGTCCCCTTCATAATTCCATCTCTCCTCTCATATGTGATGCAAACCACATCTTCTTTGAATGCCCTGCCCTTGATTCCGAGCGCTCTGTTTTGTACTCGAAAATCTTGGCACTGGGTCTTCCTGCTCCGTATAATTCTTCTTTTGTCCTTTCCTTTCCATCTCCAGATATAATCCCTGTACTCCAATCTTTCCTAAGCTCTATTTCTAATCGTCTTTTTATTTAACCCCTTCCTTAATTTCTGTTGTTGTTGGGTCAATGCCGCTGGCACGCTCCAAAAAAAAAAAAAAAAAAAAAAAAAAGAGTTTTCGACCGGTTCGCAAACAATTTTTTTCAAAAGTTTCCGTACGCGGGTAGGTCGTCACGATGTGTCACCGCACCTGATCGGTGTAAAAATGTACGCTTAGAATTTCACTTTTTTTTTTATTTATTTAATTTTTTTTGGGGTCCTTCACATTCAAAAAAATCTGAAAAAAAATGAATTTTAATTTTTAGGACGATTACGACAACTTCCATTATTGTGAAGTTGAAAGTTAGCTGTGAAACCGGGAAAGCTGTCATGGAGTCGTGATACAATTATGAGGGAAGCGCGATATGGATGTTGTCTTACGACGGTGATTTTATCAATCGAACTAAAACTGTGAACGAACTGTCGATAAAGAACTGGTTTTAAATTCGCGATACTGTTTTTATCATACTGTTTATATATAATATTTACTTTATCGATTATTGAGAATTATCTCTGTTATCTGAAAAAATTTTTGCTTTTCTATGTGGGATTTTAACTGATTATGAACCGGTTACTAGAGTAATTTTTTCCTAAATGTAAGTTATAACGTTTTATTTATAACAAACGGTTTTTTTTGTTTTTTTCTTTTTACTTTCGATTTATTGTTATTTTTTTTTTTTGTATATGCATTTATACAATTCAGAAATAAGCGTCAACGTCACATGAGATGAGAAAAAAATCGCATCTATACGATATTTTAGCGGAACAAAGAACAGTTGCGCACAATTGAAGCGAATAAATGAAATTTCAATTTCGGTCAACGTGAAGTATTTGAAGGGAAAAATTTCGTAATATTTATTTATTTAACAACAGCCGTAGGCCAATTACAGCGTCAAATATTAAAATTTTACCAACATAAAATAAGAAAGTATACCCACTATGCACACACTAATAAGTCTAGATATGTATGTTCAAGATATTTTCTTGTAGGTAATTCTTAGAAAAATGCATTACATAAATATGCTTTTTCAAATGAAATTTAAACTAAACAGTTCTTTCTAGAAATACTATTCAAAAAAGAAAAAAAAAAAACAAACAAAAAAGCAATCTTTTTTGCTATTGAATAATATTTAAATTCTTTATTTTCGTTACGAAATATACCAGCATCATTAAACTTCGCTTAATTTTAAACTATCTAAAAGAAAGTAATTAGCAAACCGATTTGACTCGAAAAACGGTACTTAAAAAAACTGCCTAAATCTAGAATTTAACTTAGAAACACGAGAACTCGGGAAATATTCATCAGCATTTCTTTCCGTAATTAATTTCCTCACGAATAAAATTACAGTCTATTTCCCTCCACCGGCCAAAGAAGATAATCCCGGTTTTTCTGAAGAGACTTTGTAATTATAATTAAGAATACGAGTTGATCTGTTTTTTTTGTTTTTTTTTTTTATAAAATAAATATCTGGCAAGATGTTTTACTCCCCCCCCATGCCTGTCTGTCTGTCTAATAAATTCATGTTATTTTTTAATGCTAAATAATACTACTGTATACCAACTGTGAGAGTATAGAACCAACTCTAATAAGAGTATTGGTATTACTGAAATAAAAATAACACAAATATTTATTTTTAATACGTCGGTCGAGGCATGGAATCTATAATTCAAATGTTTTACCTTACCTTATAATATTGTTTTATTCATTAAGTGTATACTTCGAAACAGAATTCATTCATCTCAAATTATGCAATTGCATTTTATTATTCTGAAATTTATTTTGAATGCTATAAACGCTGTTAATGTCTTCTAATTTTTCTACTTGTAGTACAATTTTACGTTATTAGTATAACTAGATATACACTTTTTTCGTGTAGCTGCATGATTTATAAATGACTGGGAAAACATCGGTTCTCAAAACCTCGAGGCATTCTGAAGGATCAAGCATGTGTAATCGAGCATTAATAAAAACAGAATATTGTTCTCCATTTTTTAAATATGATGAAACGAAATTTATCAGTTGAATTGAAAAATTAAAATGCGATTTTAACTTCTTTATTAAGGTGATTTAATTAATTATATCAAACGCTTTCTTAAAATATGCGTCATCTTTCCTTAATAAATAACTTTATTAAGGGAGATGCATCAATTCGTAAAACTAATACCAGTAGATTTACCCTCCGCAAATGATAGAAACGTATGTTGCATTTTAAACGTTAGCCAGTCGGACCATAATGTTCAAGATTTCGCCTATTTCCAGAGATCGAAGTAAGTCGAAATAATCGCCGTTCTCCCGGGGGAAAAGTTTAACTGAGAAGCTCTACATGTATTTTAATGACCTGCGGTGATCGGTCAGCGAATGAACCGATTAGTATTCGGTTGGAATAGCGCGAAAGAAAAAACCAAATAAAAATATCGAGACCGTATTTGTCAAGACACGGAAAAAGACTATTTCGAACGGTACCTGATGCTAGGATAGTCGAACGGAGTCACGATCGAATAACGCCAAAGTGACCAGTTGTTCGCATAGAAAGTCAATTTTATTATTTGCGACGTTCACCCACCTGCCAACAAGGAATTTTGATCACCCCAGTAGCCGCAGCAGAGTGACATGTACTAAATATATTTATAAAATTTTCACGTCCTGTATATTTTGTATATGTGTATTTGTTTATAAGAATTTCCTTATTTGAGGTCGAACTGTAAAGATTTCAGTGCCTTACGAAAAATAAAGTTAAACAATAAAAATATTAATTCGAGAACTCTGAAGGTTTAATAGTAAACGTTATGCCGTTGCATTTGGTTTGTTTTGGCTTTTTAACAAATCAAATACTGCAACTTGAGTGAAATTATGGATATGGAGTCTCGTGCAAAATAGAAAAAAAAAAAAGAAAAAAAATAAGCCATATCGCTTTTAGTAAGCGCTACTAAAATAAAATACTTTTTGAATTATTGCTAATATTTCTTGATGTATGTGAGCAATTTGAAGCTTTATGAAGAGGTCTTAAAAGTACAGCTGTGTTCAGGAAGAAATCAGAAGTCAAAGAGCTATGGTATTAGAGAAACATCCAAACAACTTGATCAGACAACCGTGAAGACTTCAAGTTAAATGTACTAAAAGGCCTCATGCAGCCAAATAACACTTCTTACGTACCAGTTGGAACCTTTATCATTAGATGAGGCCAAATTATTAATCCAAATTATAGCCTAAGTTGCGAAATAATAGAGAATTTAAAAAAAAACAACTTAATGTTTATACAGGAAAATTTAGAATTCAGATTGGGAAACGGTCTAGGTCTCGTATAATATTTCTGAGCAGGCTACGGTTTGAAAAAAATATATACACGTATCCATAGAGCATTTAACGAGTTTATACGATTAACTGTAGATGAATCCGCAACCTGCTTGTTAATATTTATAAATATACGATAAATGAATTCCCCTTATTTTACAAACAAAAATAAGTATTAATTTATATTTTAATAAATTCAAATTAAAATATTTCAATTTAAGCAAACGTTTTCGGGCTATATAATCAGCTAACAATTACACCTTTTGGTTTATTTGAGTATATCCTGCGTTGTTAGTAATTGTTTTATAGCCCATCATTTACTAATAACGCAGAATGTACTCAAATAAACTAAAAGGTGTACTGTCTATTGTTAGCTGATGATGTAGCCCGAAAACGTTTCCTTAGATTGAGATATTTTTAATTTGAATTTATTAAAGTATAAATTAATACTTATTTTTGTTTGTAAAATAAGGGGAATTCATTTATCGTTTATTTGTAAACTATTAGTATTCCCATTTACAACATGCCTCACGTAATTTAAAACCTGACTACTGAAAATGTTTCTCCTCATATACACGCATAAATGATCGAAACAAAAGGAGCAGTATGCGAGATATTAATAATATCATATATAAATAAAATTAGTCGGAAATAAAAAATTTTAAATAAAAAAAAAAGGTAGAAAAAATATTGCCTCAGCATTGAAAATTTGATTGACGGTATAATATTTTTTCGTATTTAATCAGTTCGTTAAAATATTTTTCATGGGTAGAAGAGAGAGCCGATTCTTTGGCTCGTTCTGCTAGTCGCCTTGATTCATTCCTCAACTATTTTCCTTCTTCAGATATCCTTTCCTTATCCACCTCCAATCACGCTAGACTTTGGCGGGATATTTATCCCCCTCTCTATTTTCTAATCGTCATTCGCATTACCGTTTTATTCGGCCGATTCCTCGTTCCCTGTCGAATGGAAAATCTATTCCTTTCGGTCGTCGCTCTTCTATTGTCTCCCTAATTCGTCTCCGGATCAATCATTATCTCCTCCCCTTCTCGCGCTTTCGATTTTCTCTGTCGCCTTCTTGTTCTCTTCACGATTGTGATCCTGCTCCCGTATATGTGATGCTGATCACAATTTCTTCGAGTGTCCTGCTTTTCGTAACGAACGTTCTCTTTTATACAGTCAGCTCTTGTCTTTAGTCCTACTTCCTATAACTTTTGGTTTATCCTCTTCTTTCCTTCATCGTGATTATTCCCAAACAGGAATATTTCGTTCATTTTTCACTCGTTCAAGTAGAAATTAAGAAGAGCGAATGAATTCTCATAACCTCGAGCGGAAAATTTACGTACAATTGCACTCGGTCTACATATGTGATTCGGGAGGTAGGTGTATTCTGATAATAGCACTAGATGGATGTTAACACATGGTTAGAATTTATTAATGCGTGTTTGATAACGCGGATGTTTATTAAACAACGTGTTTTTTATTATATACATTTCTTTTCGAACAAATCTAAGTAAAATACGTATAAAAAAACTTGAAACGACAGATTTTGTTATTTTCTTTGCTATTTTATATTTTAATTACGTTAAGTTTAAAAAAGCAAGACAAAAAAAAAACAATAGGTAAATTTTGAAATAAAATTTTTCTACCGGGTCCGAATTTGAATAGTACGTAATATCAGCTTACCTGACTGCCACTGCCGGTGTTGGTGGGACCTTCTTCTATAAAACTCGAGCCGGGTGCCGTGCAGGGTAGCAATGAAGTTGTGCCGAGGGTAGTCTCGGCTAATTTTCGAGTTTGAGCGACGTTTTCGATGACAATTCCTGGTCGTTCGGCTGGGCGGGGTTTTTTCGAACTGACCTTTGATTTGGCCCTTAAATTTAAAGCCTGCAATAATGAATAGATCCGGTGAGTAGAAATGAAAATCAGCTGATACATTTTATAAAAAACTTTCGCGATTAATTGAATAACATGCACACAGTTTTCCGCACATTTAATGCTAGCAGGTATAGTGTTTTCGACCGACATATTTTAAAATTTGAAATTGTTCAGGTACTTTACAATGAGAAGCATAAATATGAGAATGATTAAAAAGAACATCTGAAAGTACTTTTTACCAAAGCTAAACGGGTAATGTGTTCGGTAAGAAATTATCCCTATCTATCCTATTCATCTGAATTCTTTGTTTTCAGTTAAAGTGATCGCGCGCAATTAAACATTCTTTTTGCTCTGTTACGTAGTAAATGCACGAAATGAATGTCCATCGCATTCCGATTGCAGCGTAGCTGGCTGCAATATCAATAATTGCGTTTTCTTCTTTTTTTATTTTACCATTATTAATTTATATATTGAAATTGAATTGGTTGAGAATTGCATTAACACTGCGTGCGTCGCGTTTAGCAGTTGAACGGAAAGAGTCACACGTGTACGCTCCTCCGCCTGAGAGAAAAAAATCTTTATACGATCTGTATTTTCAATTCATTTTGATGATCGATTATATAACATATTGCACTCATTTTTCGTTAAATTTTCACCAATATTTCTTCAAACTCGCATTTTTAACAATGACGAACGGATCGCCCTTATCCCCTAAGCAAACTGTAATACGGTTGCCAGGCGTATTCCTCAGCTAATCAAACACCACTTCTAAAATCGATCGATACACAATCCGTAATACTTCTTTACGTGCCATTCTTGGGCTGCACCGGATCTTTCATTTGTTCGGCGTTTGTGCTTTGGCAGGCGTTCCTCCTTTATCTACTATTCGCGATTATGTTACCTTTTGAGATTCCTTTCGTTGTTCCTTACCACACCGGTAAATCCGATGAATGAAGTCTTTCAGATGAATAATATGAAAAGAAATAAAAAAAAGAGACAAGAGGGTTACGAGATGCAGTAAAAAAGAACTCGACAAAATAATAAATATCAAAATAGACGGAGAAATAATAGAACAAGTAAAAAGACAAAGATATTATTAATCAGCATCATAACGGAAGATGGAAGATGTGTGCAAAATATAAAAGAAAGAATGTTAGCTTTCACAAAAACGAAAGGATTACTAAAGTCAAAAAATATAGTAACATTTAGTTAAAGAAAAAATTTATTAAAACATTTATACGGACTGTGTATTACTCTATGGATCAGAGAGCTAGACAACAGATAAAAAAATGCAAAAACAGCTGAAAGCATTTGAAAAACCTGGTACTGGAAAAGAATAGAGAAGATAAAACGGACCGACAAAATAGAGAACAAAAAGAAATTTTTAAGTTAATGAAGAAACAGAAACTTACTGAAGAAACTAAGAGAAAGAAGGCTCAAGTGGATTGGCCTTGTATATAGAAATAATGAATATTTAACGAAAATAATAGAGGGCTCTTTGGAAGGGATGAGATATCAAAAGGAAGGCCGAGGCAGAATTATATTAAACAAATAGTATATGAGGTACAAAAATGCTATGGAAGCATAAAGAAAATGGCGCTATCCAGAGAATTCTGAGAGACAATTTTAACTGTCCACCAATCGTTTGAGGAATGAAGAAGAAGAATCAAATCCTATTGCCATCCTTTCTGGGCGATCCATTAAGGATTTAATTTTTCTTTCTAAAGTAGGCATAAATTTAAGCGGCCATCATGTTAATCCGACCACCACAGCGAATCAATTTCCAACATCTATAAACTTAAGCTTAGCAGGGATTCCTTGAGAACACCTGAACTTTCTCTATATCCATGTCTCAATTAGTATTAAATAAACTCACCTCCTTCCCTAACTACCTACACATGTGCATACAGATAAAGCGAATCCCACTAATTCTCCTTCACTAATTGAATGCGCTTATGAAATTGAAAGCGTAATGTACACCGAGCGCATAAACGACCATTCTTCTGTTTTAAAGGCAGAAATGTTTGAGATCCTTCTTTGTCGACATACTATTCCAGCATAGTGTCTCAAAATCCCCTTCTTATTTCAGACTCGCTTCAATCTATCAAAGCCATCCAGAGCCCAGACAGTTCCAACTCTCTACTAACTAAAATAAAAAACCTGCGCTATTCGAACCTTCGCGATCCGATGCATAATATTCTTACGGGTCCTGGCAACGAGCGGGTTGATTTGGCTGCTAAGGCAACTCTATCTAGCTCGATGCCGTTTAACGTTGTACTGTCTCGATCGGGACCGTCAGTTTTTCTAATGCATTTTTCTGAAGAGTGGAGCAAACTGTGATCAGAACAAGGCTTAGGTTCATAAAAAATCAAACACCGACCCATGATGGCTGCCGTTCCCCACCTCACGTAGGGATTTCTCGCTTCTGTCGAGACTGCGCCAGGGGCACACTATACTGTCACATAATTGCGTCCTTGAAGGAGCTCCTTCCATCGTTTTCCTGTCCTTTTGATGGGTTCATGGCCTCGCCAACTGTGGAGCATCGGCTGAAATGGTGCCGGCATACTTCCCGTACTTCTAGCTATACCTTAACCCACCGTCTGTTGTCGAACCATCCGGACTGTGATCGGGTACTGCTGCATTTTTTTAGCATCCAATAGACTGCATCGTCTTCTGCAACGTCTATTGAGTCTAATAGCCCAGGTAGAGTTACATACGGCGCCTAGATTTATATTTGTAAACAGAAAAAAAAATAATAATGACGCATTAGATATTCAGCTACCGTGACGTGGTTCATTAGTTGTGTTTCGTTCGGCTAGAATATTATGCTGCCCCACATTGTCACTTCCAAAAATTGACTTGCGCTGGGTTAATGTGTGTTCATAGTTGACTCGCCAGAAAAAAAAAAAAAAATGAAATCCATTACTGACATACATAAAGCCCATATTGAATTTTAAAAATTATACGCGTTTTAAATTACCCGTTCAAAACATAAAAAAAAATCTGTTTTTATTCACTTTTATACAATAGGTCATACAAAATTGAGTTGTTCTCAAACTGTTTATTTTTAACATAAATTTTACTCTCTATTAATTTTGTTTAGTATCTGCGTGTCCGAAATATTTTTCTTCACAAACTTCAACGGGATCACTTTTATCATCACAATTTCTACACAGATAATCTGCTTCTGCTGCAAATTTTTAATCATTTTCACAGTTTAATACGGCGAATTTTAAAATGTAAAACCGTATATCAAATCATTTAAAAAAAAAAAAAAAATAATAAGATAGTAATTTTATAGTAAGAAAACAGACGAAAATCCCTTCAGCAACCAAATGAGTAAAATGACGACTGATTTTAATAAATAAAGAAACGATGTATCTGTCGCGTGGTACGATAGACGAACGTACGATTTCCGGTGAACAAAGGTCGTTTGTATTTTAATTTTTGAATAATGTAATAAACATAAGTTTATACAAAAAACCAAAAAAAAAAAATATTATTAAATTATACGCAGCAAAGAAAATATAATGCGTGGTGTATATTTTGACAGAGTGTTAAGCACGTTGCGTGTTGGTAGGTTTAGTTCGAATTTGTTAGACAATAGGTGAACGAGAAGGTCCATCTGAGGTTCGCGAGGGTAATCAATTTGGTGTTAGAATGATTGAAGATTTCCGGTCTGTGTGGTGCGGAATAAAGATTAGCAATTGATGACTGGTAAAGGGCAGCCGGGTGCATTTCGTTTTAAATCTATATTTCGAAAAAACATTTCTTTAAAACTGTTGAAGAGAATATAAATAGGAAGGGGAGAAAAGTGGTTCTCGGTTTCCCTTTGGCTGCTGTATCTATTAAGATATCTTCGAGGACGTTCGACGCAGTTGTTTTATCATCGGTTAGGTTCGATTACGTTCCGGAAAATTTCAAATAAAACGATTTTTTGCAGCTCTGTACGGTTTTCAGAAATAAAAAATCCTCACATCGAGAGCTTTCCCATTTTCGTGTTATTTCTTCCGATGATTATAAATGCGGTAAATATTACCACTCGCCTGCTCTTCTCCATGGCCACTTCCTTACTCGACTCTTATTTCTCATTCTTCTGATGAAAATATTTTCTTTACAATGAACCGGTTTATTTTTCCCTTAACCGCGATGAACCTGCAAATCAGCGAAACGTTGTTGAAGTGAGTAAAACCTGTGAAAGAGCACGAGCAACAAAAAAAAAAAAAACCTTACTAGGCACATTTCTCATCGACTTTTTGAATGAGTTTGTGAACTTTTGGCACGCTTGCCGATTTGACAGATGCACATACGACGTACAGTTAACACACGAGAAAATGTAACGAACCGATTTCGTCATGGTTTAACCGCTTGGATGTTTTTAAGAAATTTTTTTACGGTGTTTATAGAGAAGTAAGCTTTACGTACGATGAAGAAATTTAGAACAAAGCACACAAGAGAAGTCTATTTACTTGACTGCCTTTTAAAAGATAATTCCGTAATAAACAAGACTAATTAATTCGCGCAAGGTAATGCGGGCGATAAAAAAATTTATAATAAAAGTAATTAAATCTCTAATTTCGCGGAGATTTACACATAGTTAGTTGTGTCAATTTCCAAAATCGTATTACAGTTGTTTGTTTGTTTGTTTGCTTGTTTGCTTGTTTGCTTGTTTGTTTGTTTATTTATTTTTTATAATTATATATAGTTTATTTAAAGTAATAATAGAATGTTTTATAAAAATATGTATATCGTTCACCTTAGGTGATAAAATCGAACACGATATAAAATACCTCATTATGAAATTACATCGGTGAATGAAAAATAAAGCTCTTATAACTGTGAAATAAAAATAAAAACATAAACAAATCGAATTAAGCTGTTACCGGAATTTAACGTGGAGAATTTGAACATTTTTGATAGTTTTGTATTTTTCCTCTATTCTTGCGACAAGAATATACCGATCGAAAAACGATCATCGGCTATGGAATAATTTTTTCAATTTCTTCGTGTTGCAACTTGGTATATCGATTTTTCAAAATTTTGCTCTTTGAATTATAAAATTCTGAAGGTTTCATAGTTTCTCCATATTGCAATGCCGAAAATACGGCGATTAAAACAAAAAAAAATCACCTCTCTAGCTACCGTATAAAATAGATTGTGGATTTTTTGTCTATTTTGTATTTTTAGGCTTTATGGTATAGATCTAGGAGGTATAGGCGTCGAGCGTATTAAACAATCGGATGATACAATGTCGTTATTAGTAGTGTGGTCTTTAGGAAGAAATTTAAATTTCACAGAATTTACTAAAACAAGCGTGCAATCATAATTTATCACCGAATAATGCAAAGAAATAACTTAAGGTTTTCATGATTTCTTATTTTCGTTATTCATCTACTTTCGAAAGGTCGAAATGGAAACACAATATATGTATATATATATATCAGAAACGTTGTGCGGCAGAAACTGTGTAAGAAAAAGTGATTGAAATTTCTAAAAAATCTCGAAATAAAAAAAAAAAAGGAAAAAAACAATTATTTTCCAAACGCGCCGAATGATATTGGAAGCGTTTCAGAGAGAATAGCGAATCGGAGCCAACCAAAAAATTAAGGAGTATTTTAAAAAGCAATTAGCTCATTTATATTCGGCTGATATCCCCCCTGTTCTTGTGATTTATGTCGGACTAACTAATAGTAAGTCGATGTAGGTTCAGGTTGAAGAACTTGAATCAAATTACTGCGACACAAATGTTAGTATCCAGCCGAAAGCGAAAAAAAAATTCAACGCTAAATTATTACGTCCGACAGCATCGAATGTGTTAGCCCCCGGTCGAAAATTTTAAAGTCTGGAATGTAAGAATTTCAATATAGATTCCAAATGCCAGTTATTGAATTAAAACTAAACGCGATTCCATTAAGCGGTCCCATTAGCTCGATTACGTTGATTTATTTTAAATTATTTAAATAACTTAAATAATACGACGAAGTGCATTAAATTGATTACCTATTCGGACGAGAGAAATATTTTTTATCGATATTGTTACGCCGATTATTAGTTTGCTTAGTATTCCTTGACAAATCAAGTGAAAAATCTGTTCGCATGTTTAAAAGTGCAGTGGGATAACATACGACTAATAAGTAATTAAACATATGATACAAAATCGCGCGCGAAACTAAAAGGAAAAGAAGGCTAATGAAGTAGGATAAAAGAAAATAGGAATTAACAGTTAAATAGACAAATACTAGAACGGTGTAGAAATACGTATAAAACTAGAAGAAGAGATATTTCTTGTGCACGGTCATCAAAACCAAAAAAAAGTTGCATAAAAAACGCATGGAAAAACAAAGAAAGGAATAAAAATTGGTAGACTAGGTAAATCGGCTCCTGCTTCTGTAATCTTTACTGAATCTAACGTTCCTCCTTTGCAAAATACGGTACGTTTCACTTAGATCATCGTTTTCTTACAATGCGTCTTCCGATTTCTTCTTGAAAACTTATTCTTCTTACTTGTTCGTACTACAAAACTGGCGATTTACTTTCAAAAAAAATAAAAAATAAAAAACCCCTTCTATTCGATTTATTAAATTTTTTTCACAAATTACGTCTCACAATAAATTACCTTACTTTACTCTTAACTTTACGGACATTTTTCTTCCTTCTAATTTATTTTCGTCGTTTCTTCATTCTAGAGCTTTTCCGCAGGATTTCACTAATCGTGAGTTTCTTCATGCTATTAATTCTTTATTTCCTTTTCATTCTCTTCCTTTTAATGACAGATCGAAGGGTCTCTTAACAGCGTGTTGAAGCATTCGTGACAATAATAAATTTCTAACCATTCCGGATGCTAACAATGTTTTGCAAATAATCTCATCTTCACTTCCTCATTCTTCCCATAAGTCTATTATTTTCCGCATTCTCTACTATTCTTCGTATTCGTTCAGTTATCTATAACCTTTCCTAAAGTTATCGCATTTAGATTGATTTTTTTCAGATCCCATGTTGGTATAGAGGGAAATGAAAGGAATGTGCGACCACTTATGATACAGCTGCGAAATGGACAAATACATTGCCAATAACTTTCCAAAAGTTCCATTTTAAGTTTTAATGCTATCTCCTTTTCTAATCAGCTTTCCTTTTATCTTTCTATTCAGCCTTACTTTTGGTTTCACGATTTTTTCCTTCCTCGCTGCGTTACATTCATGTCACTAGTGTTTTTAACTCGCTTCCCTCATCTCGTTATCGTTTTTCATTTACAGACTCTTTTTACTATCCCCCCGCTGATTACATCCTTTTCAAATGTTTCGCGTATAAGTGAAATATTAAAAGCTCGTTAATATAGTCTATTAGATACAAACTGGGGGGGGGTGTAGAAAAAGGATATGAGTTATAGGAAAAATAAATTTATAAGTTGTAAAGGCTTAATATTTTATTAAACAAGGATGAAATCTTAATTAAAACATAATTTTCGTGGGTTTTTGGCAAATTGTTCATGATTACGCACCTATGTATACTCATCATGGTCAGTTGATTAAAAAGTTTCAAGGCTCCAGGGGGGCGGCTGCCCCCCTGCCCCCCACTGGCGACATCCATGTATATATGTGTATATTTCCATTGTAGTTTAAGATTATTCTTTAAGGTATATTTACTTTCTTACAAAAAATCGACGATAGTACGGGAATCAATCTCGAGGCGACTAAAAACGAGTTGTTAAAAAAAAAGAAACAAAAAGAAAAGAATGCCGTAAGATAATTTTTTATGCCGGTTTTAAGTTTTGTTTGTTTTCAATAATATTTATAATTTTTCTTGTTCTACTACAAACAAAGCCGATTAAATTTATTGTATAGATCGGCGACGTAACATAGATATTAGCGGCAAAAATAAAAATGATGAACTTGTTCGACGATGACGATGTGTTAACAATGGAAAAAATGACGATTGTCGGACTCACATCAGCAACTCCGTAGGAATGATGTTTATCAATTAAGCAGAATTATACGGAGCAGAGATGAAAGGCCCTGCCTGAATAGCAAACTTGACGAAAGTTTTAGGCATTAGCAGGGCAATCGGTACGATTTCGGTTCGTTCATTAATCAAAGACGACACTAGTTCGTTCGCTTGCACCTGTCAATCAGCACTGCTGCCTTCTTTTCATCAGTCATAATTCCTCCGCTCTCCTTGTCGTTCCGTTTGTTTTTATCTTTTCAAAAATATACTCCGCCGACTCGCGACGAAAACCTTCGTCCGACATGACTCCTGTTTCGCTTTATTCAGCCTGTCCCAAAATGGCTGCAGTTGTGTTTGTTTTGAAGATATTCCAAAGTTCTGTAGTTACTCAGTTCATTCATGTGACGGTATTTTCTTTTAATGGCGAAGAATTTTTAGCTAATTTTCCCTTTTTCTTTTTTCTTTTTTAGTTTTTACTTGAAACAAGGCTTTAGATCTAAATCTCATGATATATGACGTAATAAGTGCTCATCCGTTACAATTAAGTGAAATCGGTTATTTGAGATATTGATAGCCGTCCTTTTCGGAAAAAATACAAAATATTTTAGTGTTACACGAAATACTGTAAAATAACTTTAATCAAGCTGCATACAGCCAGTAAGTTCCTGTTGAAAAATTATTAGTTGTTAGTGACGTTATAAAAAAATTTGTATATTTTTTGCGAAATTATACGCGAACTATTGTCGTTTCTCACTGCCGCTTAAAGTGTTTTTTTTTAAATTGATGTCAAATAAACTGAAAATATTGCGAAATAAACTTGACTCAATTATTTTAAAAGTTTGTGCTAACTTCGGCTCTTGTAAATAAATTGAAATTCGAACGCGTTAGCTATTCCCATTCAGACTAAGGTTTTTTTAAGAATTAATATTAAGAAATTTTTTTTAAAATTGAAATACAGAAAATTTAAGAGCAAACGAGTTATATATTTTTTAAATGATTTTACATTAAGCCTTTATAATTATGCCTGATTTTTAACAGGTGTTAGCATTTCATTATTGTGAATTCGTAGTCACTCCTTGAAAAATTATCAGCGGCATAACATATGAAAAGTTGCAAAAGAGGGAGTAGTAGTCATCAACGGTCGTATCATCAACAACATAAGATATGCTGACGATACGGTTCTTCTTGCTTGCAGATAACGGCAGCTACAAAGACTCATAGATGCAGTGGCTGCGGCTGGCGAAGTTTTGGAACTTATTCCTAAATGTAACCAAAATTAACGTAATGGTATTTCAAAAAAAAATACGTATCGACCACTTGCATGTCTAATAACGAAATAATGAAACCAGTATCACTTTTCAAATATCTGGGAACCCTAGTTGACGAAAGCTGTAGACCAGAAAAAAAAAGTGCGGTCAAGAATCGAACAGGCACGAGCAGCCTTCATAGAAATGAAGAATTTCTTCACAACTATTGATTTGAGCCTCTATCTACGCCTTCGAATGATACAATGTTATGTTATAACTGTTCTTACGTATGGATGTGAGGCATACACCCTCAGTATTGGATGCCTTCGAAATGTTCCTGTACAGGAGAATGCCAAGAAAGTAACCAATGCAGAGCTCTTGCGGCAAATTGACCGGAAAAAGAAAAAGAGAATATAGTTTTGTGAACTTATAAGTTATCAACACTAGTATCCCCATTACTCCTCCCGAAACTTAAGTCTTTTATCCATGACGACCTTTGCTCCAGTGATCATTTCCCAGTATTCCTACAGTTCGCGGGATACCATCCATCACCGCTAATTCCAAGACCCCCACGATTTTTGTTCCACAAGGCGGACTGGGCGGCATACGAGGCCGGAATCAAAATCCCAGCTCCTAGCGAGTCCCTACCAGACAATTTAAGCACGTTTCTTAATGCCATTCTACACACCGCCTGCTTATCAATACCCATCTCTCACAATTCTCGAGCTAAGAGAGTACCATGGTGGTGCAAAGAGATTCATACCGCAATCCAACAGCGCAAACGAGCACTCAGAAAGTATAAAACGTCTCGGTCGCTACCTGACTTAATAGCCTTCAAAAAGTCCCGAGCTCTTGCCCGTGCTCTTATTCGCGGCAAAAAACAAGAATGCTGGGAACAGTTTATCGCATCGATCTCTTCGTCAACGTCAAATAGGACCATGTGGAACAAAATAAAATCCATCAGCGGAATTAACAGCGCCCCAAAACGCGTCCAACTCAGAATCAATGGCAGCCAGATAACGGATGAAGCGGATGTCGCCAAAGCGTTTGCCAGCTACTTTGCCGCAGCATCGTCGTCAGAAAAGTACCCTCCCGCCTTCCGCAGTATGAAACACCAAGCAGAGCAGCAGCCAATGCACTTCCCATCCGAATCCAATGAAACATACAACAGTAACTTTACCATCTCAGAATTAAATTTCCAACTCAACTACCACACATCCAACACTGCTCCTGGCCCCGACTGTATCCACCCGTACATGCTAAAGTATCTTCCAATTTCCGGCAAACATTTTCTCCTACATACAACCAAATCTGGAATTCCGGAAACATTCCGGCACAATGGAAATCAGCCAATATCATTCCAACACTAAAGGAAAATAAAGATCCTACTCTTCCCGAAAGTTTCCGTCCTATTTCATTGCTTAGTGTCATTTCCAAAACGCTGGAGAAGATGGTTAATAGGCGCCTCATGTTTTTCCTAGAACAAAAATCAGCTACTTAGCCTGCAAAGGCAGATTTTATCGGCGTTTCATCGCCAACAGCACCTCTACGCAGTATTTTTCGATTTAGAAAAAGCATTTGACCGCCTGTGGCGTCATGGCTTACTACTAAAACTGCGAACGGCGGGAATCGCCGGAAAATTGGGTAAATACCTACACAGCTTCTTAGACAATAGAACGATCCAAGTTACGACTGGTTCGTCAACGTCTGAACTTATGCTGTTGGAAAATGGCGTACCACAAGGCTCTGCTTTAAGCGCAACCTTGTTCATATATTATATCAATGATATAACTGACTGCCTTGCCACCCCAGTAACGTCCCGGCTCTACGTTGATGACCTGAATATATCCTTATCGTCCAACCATCCTATAAACGCTCAAAATATCCTCCAAAAAGCCATCGAAAATTTACAAAAGTGGTCCAATGATAACGGTCTGACCTTTTCCTTAACAAAAACAATATGTGTTGATTTCCACAGGGGACGCCAAAACCCACTTCCCAGCGTATTCCTGAATGGTTTTCCTATCCCAAATCGTCCATCAGTCAAGTTTCTAGGCCTAATATTTGATAAAAAACTTTCTTGGCGCTCTCACATAGCTGAGCTCAAAACCAAATTCCTAAAATCCTTGTCTATCCTGAAATATCTATCAAATTACAAGTACAATATAAACCCAAAATTACTTCTTACAATTTACAGATCGATTATCCTTTCACGAATCAATTACGGGTGCCAGGTGTACTCCTCAGCCGCTAAAAGTGTGCTAAGATCCTTAGATCCTATACATTCTGCTGCCCTCCGATCTATCCTTTCTGTTTATCCCTCTTCTCCGGTTATAAGTTTGTATGCACTGGCAGGTTGTCCCCCGCTGTCCTACTATAGGAAGTACTATAACTTTAAAGAATTGAGCACCCTCCTTAGTAGTACCAAAACCCCAACAATATCTCATGATATGAGGTTTGGGAATGATCCAGTGCCCGAACTTTTTTCGGTAATGGGTCGTTTCCAAATCTTTTCAATCCCAAGAACTCTGCCAGACTTCGCAGCAACCGCACCACCTTGGAGTCAGCCAATCACAAACATCAACATATCGCTGAAAAAATTTAACAAAGCACAATACCCCTCAAACATAGCACAAATAGCAACAAATATCATAGCGAGTTACACAGACCATGCATGCCTCTACACAGATGGAGCGAAGGCAATAGGTTATCAGTCACCGGCGGCATGCTCCTTCGAAGTCTCAGGGGCAGCAGAGTCAGTTAGACTGCACGATTGCTGTACAGCACTGGACGCTGAAATATACGCGATGGTCTTTTGCATCCAACACTATACCGATAGCAACCACCAGTCCCAAAAGGCCCTACTCATAACTGACTCTCTAGACTCCCTTCAACTCATATCGGGGATTAAATCCAACAACCCTTTGGTAAGGAAGGTCCATTACCTATTATACGGGTTATCACATTTAAACTCCGAAATGTCCTTCCTATGGGTGCCGGCTCATGTTGGGATTCCAGGCAACGAGCGTGTCAATCGAGCAGCTCAGGCGACATTGTTCTCTCCAATGCCACACAACCCCCCTCTTCCCCCTACATTGGCTCATTTATTTATGCAGCAAACTGGAGAAGAATGGCAACAGGAATGGAGATCTTCAAGTACGTTTCTCCGAAGCATAAAAACAACCACGGAGCCTTGGTGGCCCACAGACGGAGTTTCCCGCAGAGATTTTTCTGTCCTGAATCGTCTCCGAATAGGACATACAACCCTCTCGCACGGCTACATATTCACGAGCCAGGTACCCCCAAATGTCTGCCCCTTTTGTAGTCAACCGAGCGCCCCATCCACCTATCACCTACTTCTCGAATGTCCCTCTTTTGCAGTACCACGATCCATGCACTTCACCACTTCCTCTAGTTCTACGATACTGTCAAACGCTCCTCCCGCGGTCGCAGCTGTATTAGCTTACATGCGGAGCAGCGATCTGTACTATCGCGTTTAATCCCCTTAAGTAGGCTCCATGTGCTGTAATAGCCCCAGTAGTTAAACACGGCACATGGAAACCCTCATATACAATCTTATATAAAAAAAAAAAACAAAAAAAAAAACACTAGTATTGTAGGTTAATAATATAAAAGTGTTCTTACAAATTTATATTTAACTTTTCTCTAAATTTTTATAGCAAGCCGGTTAATTAAATAAGTAAAATTATTTTTATTTTATATCGCTCTTATGACTGATGGTGAAAATTAAATAATGTTTTTTTTATTTTCAGTTTCAAAAAGATATGCTGGTTTTAACATAATCGTCATAACAGTAATAAAATTTTCGGATAAATCATACTAATACTCAGTAAAATCAATTTTGCATGTGAGTTGTATTCATTAGCAAAGAAATCCATATTAAAGTTGCTTGATCCAATACAAAACTGCGCTCTTCGTATTATCCTGGGAGCCAGTTTGTGTTCATTAACGGAGACACTACTTCTAAAATACAGTTGCTCTTTATGTAGTTATCGTAGTTTATTAATGTGGTGGTCAGTAGAGAATAAATTGTGTGCCACTTCATGTCTGCGTTTTTCAACGATTCGCTAGTAAAGGTAAACAAAATGCTATATAAATACAGTATTCCCCTTCCATGTTTTGCACAATTTAAAATAGGCTGCTTCTGTTCTCACCATGGGAACAACACTTAGTAAATACAAATATCACTATTAAAGTACAGTAATTTACAAACATTACCAGAAGATCTTGAATAAACGGCTATTGCGATAATTAACAGATATAAACGAGTTCACAAAAGCGTATAGAGACGGATCTAAGCCGGTTCAGGTAAATTATCCCCAGCAGAATGCGCGCACGAAGTTAATGATATATTAGTGGAGGTTCGATTAAATGATGCTTGTTGAGCGCTGGATACAGAAATGTTTGCGATTCTGTTTTTTTTTTTCTAGGATTACTATGAATCCAAGTTGTAATAAAAAAAAAGATACTAATTTTTATAGATTCTCTGGCTACGATATAAAGTTTATAAAAGAATAATACAAAAGAATCAGTCGCGCAAAAAATTCAAAGAATTAAACCAGATGGACTACCATATTGAGTTTATATCGGTCCTTGCACATACCCAGATTCTAGGGAATGAGCGAGCGAATTTAGAAGCACGTTCTACTATGTTATCCCCGGTGCCGCATTGATCTTAAAGTCCAATAACGCTATTTAAAAATATGTTTAAATGACAAATAAAACCAATGATTGAACACTATGGTGGCCGCCGATTAGTAGTCTGCGTGCTGAATACACTACTATCAATTGGCTAAGAGTAGGACATTTAGTTAAAAGCCATGACTACACACTACAAAGGACAACTCTCCCTGACACGTATCCTCACTGTGCAGAATTAAAAATCTCCCGTACAATCTGATCCATTGTCATAGATTTATTGCAGTTCGTCCAAGCACTTTCACGTCGTTAGTAGAAACATTGGACAACAAATCACATCACACCTTAAAGAAATACCTGCACGATGCCATAGATCGTCTTTAAAGTAGCTTAGGCACCTTTCACTGTGATAACCGTGGTTAATACAGTGTCAAAAAAGAAAAAAGGAATATATATTTAAAAAAGTAATTAATTCACAATATTATGCCGAACATAAATAATACACAAAACATATAAAAACATTCGAGTTGTAAATAATATTGTCCATTTTCTGTTATTACTTTATTAAAGATATTACAAAAAACGTGTACTACAGAAATTATATTTTAAAAAACATTAAAAATAGCCG
Organism: Icerya purchasi; assembly: GCA_039619475.1. Taxonomy (NCBI): domain Eukaryota; kingdom Metazoa; phylum Arthropoda; class Insecta; order Hemiptera; family Monophlebidae; genus Icerya; species Icerya purchasi. The sequence goes on from CM077115.1 coordinate 179,463,146, forward strand.
ACATGTTTCAGAGTGACGTACTCCATAATCATCATATTAAAAATTATTAAAAAACATCGACTAGTTTCAACGAAGTACCGTCATTATCAAGATGTTAATTAATTATTTGGCTGAAATAAAATACTTTTTACGAAAATGTACTAATGAATATAAAATAAATTATAATACATTAAACGAAAATTATTGATGTTTTTTTTTTTTTTTTTTCTCTTAGGCACAACTATAGCGGATCTTAGCACAGAAACTGAGGGAGGAGAGTCAGTTAGACGTAGACCCGGTCAGATATTGATTAAAAATGGAAGAACTAAGGATTGGAACAAGATCGACGGAAATGATAAGATATAAGAGACACAGTAATGATTAGGGAACTTAAGAGACAACAAAATACGAAGCGGCACGTTTATTCAAGGGAGAGGGTATTCGAAGAAGATATCGCAGACGGCTTCGTCGTTAGGAGAAGAGGATTATTAAGGAAAAGTGCGAAAAAAAAACGAAAATGTAAGAAAGGAAGGAGAGTATGATTAAGGCATACGCGAATAATGTAGACGACAGCGGACAACGAAGCTAAGATTGAATAAATTAGTGGAAGGAAAGTTGGTTGGAAAAGGAAGAGGCATAAATGTCTGATCAGAATCTAGTATGAAATGTTTTACATAGTGGAAGCAAATTAGAAGCAGGAATTTTTGTGAAATAAAAACGGCAAGGCACAACAATCTGACCCAAGGAATGTGCCATTTCATTATCCTTTATTGCCATATGTCCGGGAACGCAGAGAAAATCGATGTGGATAGAATGAAGTGAGAGGAGAGTGCGAAAAAAAATGCGAATACGGTGGATAAAAAGTCCGAGGAGTGAGCGGAGAAATGTGAGAAAATCTCTTTAAAAGCACATGTGGAATCAGAGATAATCAAATATTTGGAGGAGGATCGATGGGAGAAGATATAAATAATAGAACGTGAGATGAGTCATTAACTCGGCGGTAAAGATAGTACAGAAAAAAGAAAGATGAAAAGAAAGAAGTATTTGTCCGGAAGGATGAAATAGGCCCCAGCGGCACTAGTCTTCTTCGAACGACCCGTATAAATGGTCTTGTGAGAAGAAAATCGGGATTTGATAAAACTATGGAATTCCAGTATAATTGCTGTATTGGAAAGGAATTTGGAGGGAAGAGAAAAAAAGAAAACATTGGGCGGATTGGAAAGATTTGCGAAATTGAAGGAAAAGTAGGAAAGATTATTATAGGAAAAAATAATTCATTCGCTAAGTGGGCTAGGATAGGAATTTTTTTTTGGACTAAAGCGTCAGTTTTGCAGAATAGAGAGGAATGAAGAAATGAAAAGAGAAGGTGACTCAGCGAGAACTGTTGGTATTAGAGGGGAACTGAAAGCACTAAGGCGAAGACGAATATAAGAATTTTGGATTATATCCGGCTTGGATAGAGGTGATTTTAAGGCAAGTTATTTCGTTCGCGTCTATAATATCGTGGCACGAGGAAAAGAGAAGAAAGTCATCTGCAAAGAACGAGGAGGAGCAATTCGTAGAAGGAGAAGATTTCAAAGGCATTCATTAATGTGGATTTCGGTGTTGGTTATTGCATTTTTCTACATGTTTACTTAGAATTTTGCAGAAAATTCATTTATAAATAGTAAACTGTAGTTTAAATCGAAAATTTTACTGATGCAGCAGATACTCGTAGCTTTAAAACTTTTTTGTCATTAAATAAAACAACAATTGTAAACTATTCGTTAATAATAGCAATTTCGCTACACAATATTCAATGTTAGACATTTGATTTAATTTTTATTTTTTACTGTTTAAAAGATTTTTTTCACTCTAATATAATGTTTAATTGCCTGTAATTAAAATCAGAAAATTCTTGTAGAACGTTTAACTATCTGGAACCCCAAGGATGGGGAGGAAGAGAATGTTGAATAGAAAAGTAAAAGAGACCAAAATAAGAAAATAAAGAATAGCAGGAGTTGAGCCATAGTCTGGAAAGAGTCAGTTAGGGAAAAAAGAGCAATATTACGAGCTGCGTCCGGGTCGAAAATCGAACATATTGTTAGGTAATAGATCACTGTGATCGAGCCATCGAACAAGAAGTTTGTTAAATTAAACTTTCGAAAAGTTTCCTGACGTACGAAACAAGAGAAATAGGAGGGCGAGACAAGGAAAAATAAAGTTTTGGGATAGGAACAATAATAAAAGTATTTCAAGATAGAGGAATACAACTGGAGCTAAGAAATGAGTTGAAAATGTTTAAAAGTATCCGGAGAAAAAAATCAGAAAGATTTTTAGGAACAGAAAAAATGATTCGATCTAATTCTGAAGAGGAATTAAAGGAATTGATTAAAGATGAATGGAGTTCTGATAAAAGAAAAATTAAGAAAATGTGAAGAGTTAAGAAAAGACGAGAAAGGACAGGATTCCCGGAAGCTAGAAACATAGCAATGAGGTATAGTATTAATAAACGTTATTAGTTTTTCAGGAGGAAAACTATGATTGGAATAACGAAAGGCCTTAGCTATTTTGTATACATGAGAAATAGAAATGGATCGAGAAAAAAGGAACAGAAGCTTTTCCATTAGTTATTTGCTGTTTTAAAAATAAGTCTGGCTTTAACATTGGCATTCTTATGAGCCAGAAAGTTAGAAAGAGACGGACAGAAGTGACAAGTTCTCTAAGTGGACATATTTAAATAAAGGCCGCTTTACATTCCTCATTTCACCACAATGAGAGGGACGTTTTGGGTTTTTTGTGGGGGGAATTAGGAAAATAGAAGTACAAGAATGAGTTAAGGCGAAGGAGATTGATTCAACAAGAAGTCATATTGGAAAGATGGGTTTGAATTAGGATAAATTGAAGAGGACGAGCGGCCAGCGAGAGAGTGGAAGATGACCCAGAGGATTCGTTTGGGAGAGTAAAAAGGCTTATAAGAAGCTTAAGAAGGAAACCCGTTAAAAGAAATGTCTGTAGGAGTATGATCATTTCCGAAGGTGCCGTTTACAGTTGACCATGAGTACACTTGAGACTAAGATTAGGAGAAGTGAAGACTGATCGATAGAACTGGAAGACAAAGGATTTTTAACACCATTATTATTATGAAGGATTAAGTGATTTTTTAAGATAAAATTTTTAAACACGAAACTATTACTGTTGTGCCAACTACACAGCCTTAAACATTGCAATCGTCCGTCTATAAAAAACGGAGAAGGGAGTGAATTAATAGATGATTGAAAACGGAGGGGTTACGTAGATCATAGTTAGGAGGAATGTAAGACGAGATGAGATTAAATGGCTTTGAGGAGATGTTAAGTATTGAGATGAGGGCAAAATTTGGATTATTATTAAAATGGTTCTCTCTGACTATCTAGTGACGAAATTTTTACAGTATTGCCCTATAAAAAATGTTTTTTTCAAAAACGATTTTAATGTAACAACCGGGGTCACTACTAATAGCGGTGTGGTTATTTTACTACATATGTACATATAAAAGTTATTATTATGAACAAAAACAACAAAAGAGAGAAAACATTAAAATTGTTTTAGTCGCAGGAACTCGGCAATTAAATATTTTTGATACAATTTGTAAAATGAGACTTTGGAAGATAATATTAGTCTACAGAAGAAATGAACGTTGTATATATGTATGTAGTAACAGCGTTAAGATTATATTACTGAAATCGGCTGATATATCATTCGGAAATGTTGAAGGGAGGGGAGAAATAATAGGGTCTTGAATGTATATTGTGTACGCAGTCCAGTGCGTTTGTTCACCGTGCGCTCTCCACCGTCGGTTCCGTTTGTATATATATATATATACATATATATATATATATATATATATATACATATATATATATATATACATATATATATATAAATATATATACTTTTTGGTTTTGCATTATCAAGTTAAACACACGTTAATGTGATTTGAGTGACGTATTTAATATATCTACAGACATACAGAGTTTTCCGGAGTCCGAATAAAGATCAGTAGTCTGAATAAGACGGGGAAAAAACTAAATTCTTTGCTAGTTTGTTTAGTTTAAAGTTTGAATAATGGCACGCTTCACTAAATGACGAACGCATAGAAAAATCCGCTCAAGTTAAATTCGTAATCGTTGACATTATATTATTATTTCGTTGGAGAGCGTTATTTAAATTTTGTCGGAAATTCGACGCTAAGAAACGATAAAAATAGCGAAAAAATAAAGTTTCAACTAAAAAAATGCGCGGGAGAATGTAATTTAAAAGAAAAACTGTAAAAATTTATTGGCTATGAAGAAGAGCGCGTCTTTTGCGCACGTAGATGTTATGAACATTAAGCAAAAACGGGCAAACTAACTGGAAATAATACCGCTGAAAGAATCAAATGATGATAAATGGAGCAAATGGAAGAATTAAGAACTCAAAAGATGTGAGAAATAAAATTGGAAAAGAGTAATTGGAAAACAACAAGCAAGCACCGAGCTGGAAATGGCTGCAGTAAAAAAAGTTTTTATTACTTCAGCACGGAGAACACATATCAAGACAAAGTGAATTCTGAGAAAAATTGAAAAAGTTGCAATGGTCGTCCTCCTAAGGGAAATTTCGCTAGTTGTGATGGTAAATTTTTCAAGCGCGACTATCAGTAGTGATCAGAAATTTTATTAGAACTCTTTTATCTTCTATTTGTCCGTTTTCACTCTTCCCCCGTTCCCTGTCTGAAGACAATTTTATCCTTCTTATTTCTTCGGTAATGACGAAATTTTTCATAAAAAATGAAAAAAACCCGCAGAAACACCGAATGATTAAAAACGGGAAAAATGCGAAAAAGCCGATTTGATTAAAAACTGCTGCTACACGATACGCTTTTGACAAGTTCGCAGACCGCACTTGTACTGGTAATTAATCAAAGATCGCAACATGTATTTATCGTTCGTTTTGAAGCAGTAACGAAATCGACCGGACGACATGGCGTTGCTGTGAATTAAAAAGCTTTTTTGAATTACATTAAAACGGTAAATTTTCGTATTTAATGGTAGGATGTAGACGGTTGGCGATAACTGTATATTTAAAAGTCTTATTCGTTTCTTATTTTATGGCAAATATGTCGGTATTTCGACATGTTCATTATTATTGAACACGAGTGATGGAAAGTAGAATGAAAATTATCGACTGTATCTTAAAATTGGAATCTATAGGCAAATCTATATTATTCCACTTAACCTTCTTATTATGCGCGTTGTTCCGTTTACACAAAAACAGGTAACAAATGAGAGAAAATTCGTCGACTTTGTTTCAGAATAGGTCGATCCGGTATATAACTGCGGTTAATAGAAAGCATTTTCTGAAAGAAAAATATACCTGGTTTTCCGTGCAGCTTGAATAACGGCTATCATTCACAACCGCTCTGAACTTAAATTCTGAAATCGACTGACCGTTCGTTGATGACTGATGGCCTTTCTTGTGGCCTATAGGTTTCTCCTTTAGTCTGTAGTTACACTTTCCCATTTGCATTATTTTAGGGTCCGGATGGTGTAGGTAAGCACTGTCACTACTAGTATTTAACAATGGCTCAGCGCATTATTTGTTACAGTGTCGATGGCCTTCTCACGTCAAATGAACCAATCTATTCAGTGCTAGCGTATTATCCACACTGCTCAGCAGAACAGGTATCGTAGAAGATTTCACATTGCTTCTGATACTGATCATTCCCTGAAGTACTAGTAATGTAATTTTGGAGCTATGTACAATATTACGAATATTAATGGTAAGAAATCTTCTCACTAGTTTCCAGTGCGATCAGCATACAAACGGACATAAAAGCGCGAACGCAAAAGAGAATGAAAGGAGGTATCGACCGCATTAGGTAATCCCCCTCCCCCCCCGTAAAGAGATCGTTTTAATTTTCGTCGACATGTTCAAATTATCGTTTCTAGGAATACCCATCGTCGTGATCTTTTGTGATAAGATCTCAAAGTTTTTCAGTCCAATGAAGGCGGTTAGTAATACTGCCTTATAATTATTATACAAATCCTTGATTCTTACTCAACTGGACTATTGTTGCATAGTACTGAAATCGATCCTAAAAAGAATTCGATATATCGTATTATTTAGACCGTTGACTGATTATGGTCATGACTACAATCTTTACCGAAGGAAAAAAATATTCACATCCTTTACCTGTAAAAAGAATTTTTGGTATCGGATATGTTCATAATTAAATATCGCACTATAACTTTCATTGATTTATCAATTCCTTTTTATTATTATTCAACATCTACGGATTTATACAACTTTACTGGTCAATAGAATAATGAAATACTATACGCACAGTAGTATTAAGCTTTTAGTTCTTACTACACCACTCAAAGTAATATCAACCTAAGTAGTCTAGACATCAATATTTTCAAACCATGAAATCAATTTTTTGTCTCATGTTTATTTTTTAATAATTCTTTTTATCGCCCTATACTGTGCATTTCTTTAAATATTCACGTATAATTTTAAATTGAAAAAAAAAAAAAAAAAAAAATAGTGCGATTGTTGGCAATTTGTATAATGTCTAATATTATCGTTTAAAAGTTTTTCAACTTTTTTCTTGAGACATCAGTTCGCGTTGCTGAACCAGTGTGACCGTAGATAAAGTTTGTTATTTCATTTCTTAATGATTGAACATGGTAGAGTTTTAATAGGTGTACGTGTAGTGGGATTTCTGGTATAATTTTCATCTCGTAATCATTGACGTAAGAACACAAAATCTCTTCGCTATGTAGAAAATAGTCAAATTTTGTTGGGTACTTAATTGGCGCAGTGTAGTCTTGACAACTGAAATAGAGTGTCCGGAATGTATGTATAAACTTAATACACATCCGATTCTAAGGATATTATGTAACGGAGATGCAACACAACTGACAGATGCAATTATGTAGATTGTTGGAGAAAGTAAGGTTAGTTTTTAACAGGTATACATTCAAGTTATGCTAATAATAATGGTGATGTTTATGCGTAATCCTACGATGGCATATGCTGGAATAGATAGTGTACGTCTGCTGAAGTAAGGTCGTATTTGGGAATGATCGGTGCGTGCCCTCAAAGTTTGTCGGTGTTACGATCGCTGATTTGGGATTTTTTAATATGTACGGGGGTGAGAATTTGCAGTTAGCCTCCTAAAGGATTATCGGTCGGATTATGAAAAACAAACGCAGGAGGGGAATGTTTAATGTTTCATACTTTGGATAGTTTGGGTAAAGACAGAAAATTCAGGTTAGATTTTGAAAATGAAAGTCGTGTTTTAAAGTTAGTTTCAAGCCCCGGGCACTTTCGGTTGTGACGTAAGAAAATACAGTGTAAATCTATACAGACTACTCGGCATGCAATTCGGACAAAGCCATAATAATAAATAAACGGTATACTTTTGGAAGGCAACTTGTTGGCTGTCCAGCGTTAGCGCACTGAACGTACCGATATTATTATTCTAGCAGCGCCACATTGCAGCTTCTGCACTTAAAATAGCAACGTCAGTCGCGTCAGTGATTTCAGTATCCTACTGCAACCTAACTATTAGTAAAGTGTTTTTTATCGTGCTTGAAATTATTCATCATTTAACGTGGTCGTTCGAACGTTAAAGTACTAAGCGAGAGGTCTGGACGTTACGATTAATATTAAATCGGACTACTATAGCAGAAGCGATGAGAAGAAAAAGGTCATTCGTTTTAATTTTATTACCGTTGAATGGTATTCGAGAATGAGCCAGTTAAGTTTAAAAATATGCGAATTTATTTAAACGGGGTTATCTCTAAGGGGTGTTACGTTTAATAAAATGACACTGCTAATTCGATAATAAAATGCACTCGTAATGAACGTAATTCAGAGAGAAGTACTTCTTAATATAATTTTGAAGAAGAAATTTTACGAAGAAATTATCCGGGACCATGATGAAATTCTTTTTAAATTGATAGTGAAATTTTAATAAAACTCTTCAAGCTGGAAGCGAGATTCGGAAAATTCGCACCTGAGGCAGGCTGCGTCAACATGATGGATATTCGTTTTTGTACTGTCAGCGAAGAAGGGACGTCCAGTTGAATAACTAAGCTCAATTTGATTACACTAGCCCGCGTGCTGCAAGCGTCTACATGTAAGTCACTATTGGACAAGTGTGTATGTTTGCGCGCGGTTATTCTAGTACTAATTTCGTAAGAACGTCGTTCGCTTTTTCGATATTGGTTATCGGTTACAGCGCATCGGTCAGTTTGAAAGATGTATCGTTTTTTCATGACGCCAGAGAATCGTGCCGAATCAAAACTAATGCGTAACCTCGTTTTTTTCTTTTTATTTTACTTTGATTTTTTCAGCGTAAAAATGTTTAATCAGTATTATGAAAAAAAAAAAAAAATCACTTACTATATAAGATAATATTCATGTCCGTGGATATACTGTTTTAAAATAATATTTTGTAAATAAGGCTTGATATTTTCAGTCATAATGAGGGCAGACGCTTCAGTGCTAGCGATTTATTGATCTGAGCAAAACAGCTAAACTGTTCAAGTGACTTTCAGGCTTTTTGCGCATTTCGGAAAAAAATTTACAATATCAGCTACATTTCTTAAATCTTCACGTAACCATCACTAGTGTTAGAGATATCAGAGTGTCGCTGTTTCTCAGTATTTTAGATTTTTTATATTATTTTTATATTTCTTGATTCAGCTCAGTTCCATAAGTAGCTGCACGTTCAAAGTGGTCTGTTTTTTTTTTTTTTTTTTACTTTCCGCTTTTTTAAAGTCGTAAATCAATGAGGAATTTTTCCCGTTCGGCCCATAGGAGGCAGAAAAAATACATATTAATGTGAGTTTTGTATTTTTTTCTTTGTGTCTTTTTGCAAGAAACGATAATTTTTTTTCCATCCGAGAGAAAACAGTTACTAGAAACGTTTTACGAGAACGAAGTTGCCTCGTAATTATACCCGATTTCGATCGAAATTCAGTCATTGTTTCGTTTCGGTAACAGTGTCGTTTAAATAATAATAATAATCGAAAGAAAAAAAAAACTTTCACTCTCGGCCGCGACAAATTCGGATTTGTTCATTTCGTCAACACTGTCATTTTTCCGTCGTACTTCCAGAACTGGCCTATAGAGAGGGGCTCGATTTTAAAATAAGAAAAAAGAAGGACCCACGTCGTCGATTTCTTAGTTTTTAATCGACGCGTCTGACAAATTGCCCGGGTGGTACAGCGTTAAATATACAATTATACCCGAATTTGGCTTATTTTTCCGACGGAACGATGCTAGCGAAATTTAATAACTTTCTATCGATGTTCGAAACGTAGGTTTAGTTGTTTTTTTTATCTCTTGTATCGTTATTTAAAAACATTATAACCGTCTCAAATCCGGACAAAACTATCCCGTCAGCAGCCGGTTTGATACTTTTTCGAATTGGTCTTGTTTTTTGCTGCGATGATCCTCGTCGCATCATAGGCGCGACCTTTAATTCCGGCAAGATCATCTCCGTTTTGGACACTGTCTCTGCTGCCTCCATCGGGAAATAACGAGTAAAACCGTTTTTTTTTTTTTTTTTTTTTAGCGCAGCGAGCGGAAATGGGTGAATTTATCGAAGATTCTCCTTAATGGCTAATTCATAGAAAACAACTCCTTATCCTTTTCTATTTTAAAATCGAGCTTTACACACTTAGTTCTGCACCGGGGACAGATTTATCCGGAATATCAAGAGAGAATACGACCGAAAATAATTAAATTGGAATGTAAAAAGTATACAACCTTCTTGAGATGCGCTCTGTCTAACGAAATCCGATTCTTAACGAGGGAGGAGGTCTCGGATGGAAAAATTGGAAACGTTCCGACGGCCAAGTTATCAGAAAACCAAAACTCAACTCTAAGCCTTGATTGTTCAGACATTCAAGTTGTCAGATAAACATACAGGACGCTTCCGGGACACAGCAGAGGAACGTAATTTTCCGTCTCCGGATAATTACTATGCATTAAAACTGTTCGGTTGTTTGCAATTAAACTATGCGTACAACAACAAGAACAACAAGAACGGCAATTTGTATGCGACCGGAGCAGCGATTTTGAAACCAGGCGACTGTTGCTGCATGGGCCGGGGCAAAAAGAGACGAGCGATGTAGAGGGCCTTCGGGCCAGCACTCGGCGATGACGATTACTATTTAGCCAGCGAGCGCGTGAGCCACAAGCGATATTAGCACCGCGTGAAAATTAACGCGTCTAATTATCGCGTTGCGTTAAAGTTACGCGCGGCGACGCTGTGACGGAAGAACTGTCGGTGGCAGCGGAATTGTTCGTTTCGGCGTTCGCTTCGGATGATACAATTAAGACTGGCTGTATGCCGAAGGCGTTCTTTAGCTAATTTCCAGCCTTAATGCAGCAAAAAACAGACTGCACAAGACGGCAGAAGCAATTACTGCAGAGTCTAGCACAGTTTGACAGCGCCTTCAAAACCGCCTTCACGTCAATCGGGAAAGAAATTTTAAAAATCATGCCGGGAAATGCTCCGAGACGTGACTGGAACCAACTGCTCTCCTCGTCTCTCTATCCGACCTCGCTAATCGAACGCGATTATTGTTATTTCGCGAGAAATAAATTTCGAACATTTTTCCGGTTCTGGGTAGCAGCAGCTCGAAACGATTTCCTTCTTCAGCGTTAACGATGATGAAGTCAACTTGGCCGCATTAAGGAAAATGAAAGAGTGCACTTTAAATTAAAACTGCCTAATTGAATAGAAACTAAAAGCGGGCCATCTTTTGGCTTGTTTCGGAAAACCAATGACCATCCGTAAAAATACGGTCCCTACCGAATTACTGATGCAAAAGCGTTCCTGCAGCCGCCTTTTCTATTGCTGCACTGGTGAATAACAGCGCCGTCGGTATGTTAAACGTTTTTTTATACGGGGGAAAGTTATGTAGGCCCTATAAGGACTTTATCGCGAGGCACTTTTGTTACTTTTTTTTTTTTTTTTGTCCTAGTAAATATAACTTGGTGAGATTTTATTGTAAAAAAGTATATTTATAATTCGAAAAAAAGGAAGAAAAACACGCAAGAAAAAAAAGGAAAAAGACGTGGGTTTTTGTGACACTTGGTGTATTTTGGAAAAATTGCCCGGGCGCTTCATTTTAAATATAAGACTTTTCAAAAAGAGTCTCCCGTTCGCAGTAATAAAAGGAGAATGAAAAAAGACAAAAAAAAAAGTACAAAATTTATATTAGAAGAAAATACTGTTAAAGTAAAGAAAAAAAAAAAACACGACTCAAAGGGACAATAGCTGCTAAAAAGATGATAACTTTTCATTTCGCTTAAAAATAAAACTGCGCAGCAAAAAAAAACAATAATAATAATAATCGGAAAAAGTTAGCCTTTGGCATCATGGCATATTTCGTGGGGGCGAGAAAAAAAAAAGAAGCAGAGGTAAAAAATCGTTTAGAGAAACAAAAGCGATTGACACAAAAAGCCCAATTGGAAAGTGCACACATGCGATTACTGTAATTGCCATCGCTTGATGCCACATCACCGCATCTGTGCATTATAGCGCGCTGTTAGTATAAAGCAGCTATTTGCTATTTGCTACTTGCTATTTGCTACTTGCTGTTTGCTATTTGCTGTTTGCTACTTGCTATTTGCTATTTGCTACTTGTTATTTGCTATTCGCTACTTGCGATTTGCTATTTGCATTAGCATGCTAGAGGAAACTGTTCATGCCTTTTTTTGTAAATTGTCACTCGCGATGAAACAAAAATTTCGCGGATCACTTTAGTATAATAATGGATGCATCGTTTATAACAGACGCCGTTAGTCATTCATTAATTTTTAATGCTAATTTCGAAATAGATTTACCAAAAAGACCGTTGCTACACGGGCTAGTTAGTTAGTTAGTTAGTTAGCAGGCGATAACCGCAACATTCGAAATATATAAAGAAACAAATGGAAAATTTAATTAAAAAACACACTAATATTCAGTAATTAGGAGTTATTTCACGAGCTGCATTCTCACTGGAATAAACTATTTTGCAGTTAAATTAATGAATATCGTTTTATGTTAATCGATGGGCGGAATATTATTGAACATCCGGTTGCGTATGCTCATACGAATTATTATCTTTTATTATCTTGGAAAACGTAACGAGAAACATTGCAAAAGAGGCGATTAATTTAAAGGTGGTTCGACTTTTCAATTAGCGCATAAAAATGTTCCTGCAGAGTTTCATCGCGTTTAGGGATAATAATTTTTCACCTATTTAAAACGACGTTCTCATTTCTTCGTAATACACGTGTAATGCAACTACTTTATCTCACTGTGCACTATTTCGCATTACTTCTTAGACTCGACAAATATTTTTCCTCGATTAAAAATGTTCATCCCCCCGAGAATTTTTCAAGTATTTTCAAATGTAATTAACGTTTTCAGAAAATTATGCCGAACTCTTTATCGCGAAGCAACGTTAATCGGAAAATACCGTGTTTTCAGCTCGAATTATTGCTTCAAATCAGGAATGCGGCAGCATAACTTCAAACCATTATACATTCAGCGTGTTATATCGATTTGTATGAGAAAAAAAGAAAAAAAGAAGTCTGATCGGTAAGAAAATCCACTATTAGGCTTATCGAAAGGTACAATATTACAGCGAAAAGTATGTGCAATATTGCATGAAATTTCGAAAAATACAAAAGCGAAAGTTACCACTTTTCACGATTTCGCTACAGAGGACTGAAGTTTTTTTCTTCTATCAGACACCGGTTAAGTGACTCGGTTGCAAGCAATTATCGATTATTAAACGGACCTAAGAGGGCAGCCAGCGCTCATGGAAACTTTGTAGCGGTTCATGAATTATTTATCAGACGGAAATAGTGTGAGAATTGAAAATCTCAACGGTGAACCGGGTTTCGATAGAATTTATGATGTCCACGAGGAACGTTATTCGGAATGCATTTAAGAATTAAACGTCGACCTTGCGATTGGCGCCGTACATGAATTGCATTATTCGAGAAAATTCGAGAATAACAGGTTGCACGATAAAACTGAGATAAAACGAAACTCTTAGGCTACCTGTCCGAGACGAGTAGAAGGTTTTTTCTTTGAACTAGCCGAATCTTTGAACTACGTTCGAATTGAAATAAGTTACGCGCACGTGTGTTTTACATGGTGCGACTGTTCATTTCAGAAGCAGAAAACCATATTATTTTAAGAAATAGCATAAGGAGAAAAATACTCAAACAGTTGTCGATATCGAGATAGAGAGACTGCTTATAAAATTATTCGACCGAGCTATGCGCATGTACGACGATATTTTTAACGCATTTCAATTCGCGGATCACTTCTCCGTATAGTACCAGAAAAAGCCGCGCGAATATTGAGCTCTATGTCGAATTTCTATTTCGAATCGATTCGCATCTTGAGAGATTGAAGGTTTGTTTACATCGGCAAGGGTAAAAATAGGGGGTCTGTAAAGTACAGGATGCGCTACAATTCGAGGCAAGGTTGATGCAGAGAACATACAGGCCGCGTTTTGTAGCATCTCTAAATGTTTTTATTTCAAAAAAAAAAAAAAAAAAAAAAAAAGGAAAAATAGATAAAACCAGTATAAACAGTGAGTTTCATATCCTTCTTCGGAGACTGCAAAGTTCACATTCCTAAAATTTTAAATCACCTTTTAAACGAAAAAAATTAACATTATTCATCATCGCCGAAATATATACTAAACAAAATGTTACATTAAAAAAAGTATAAAAGCGGAAACGCGAAGAATTTTCCTATTATTGACGTATGCGCATGCGCGGCAGCAGTGAGCCCGAAATAAATATACTTCAGTCAATATTTGAATCTGCCTTCGGCAGTTCCCATAGAAACGAATGTTTAGCATGCAAAATTCGTTTCGAGTTATTTATTTTTTTCCCCGGACAATGCGAAAAAAACAAAGTCGATACAAAGTCGAAACAAATTATTCTTTCACTTGCGCTATTTCGCTTAAACATCTCGAAGTTAATTCCTGGTTAACTCATTCGGAATCAACGTGCCTCTACAACGTCATAGCAGTGTGACATCACTTAATCGGATTTACACAATAATGATATGACAACCGATTATTTGTATTTATCTAATAAATTAAGTACCGAAGCGTTATTTAAAGATTAATTTAAAATGCTGCCTTCCTCCCGCTTTCGCTTCTCATTAGCTTCTTCCCCATGTTGTCCTCTTCATTCAGATGACGCGGTTATTTGTGACGCTGATCACCTGTTTATTAAGTGTTCATCTCTTTTGGTGGAGCGTCCGGCTTTGTACTTCCGTTTGCTTAAGCTTGGGCTTCCTGCTTCTCTTATCGTCTTCTTCTTCTTCGTTATCGTTGCTCGATTCCGAGCGTCGAGATCTATCATCTAATGTTATGTATGATTAGTCTCCAGGCTTCTCGATTTTCCGCCGCTCGCATCAAATCCTCGATTGATAAGCCCGTCCATTTCTTCATCTGGTCCACATATCGGTTTAGAGCACGTCCTCTTCTCCTTTTCCCGTCCACTTGTATAATTAATTTTTCTATAGAGTCTCTTCTGATCACATGTCCGAAGAACCGTGGCCACCTGTTTACGTATTAAAGGAAGTAAGCGTTCCTGTTCTCTAATATCAAATTCATTTAATACAGATGTGCTGGTTTTCCTCCCTGTCCGTGGTATCCGTAGCGCAAATCGGTAACATATCATTTCGAAACCTTCAATTCGTTTCTGGCAAGTGACGTTGATGGTCCATGACTCAGATCCGTAGGTGGCGACTGGAAATACCAGCGTCCGGATCAAATGCAGTTTCGTATGTCTGCTTATTCCATGATCCTTCCATAACTTTTCTAAATTAGCTAGAACACTCTTAGCCATCCCTATTCTTCTTTTTATTTCATTTTCACATTGACCTCTTTGCGATATTTGGACTCCAAGATAGATTACCTTTTATTGCAATATCTGTTAGGTATTGTAGTGGTTGGGGGATTTTATTTTGCCTATCGATTACCATTAAGCAACATTTGGATCGGTTCAGTTTTAATCCTGTTTCTTTACTGCACTCCTCTGTCCGATTAAGAATTTCCATCATCTCTATATGTCTGATGTTGCAAAAAGCACCGTGTTGTCGGCATATCTAAGATTCGATGTCTTCCTGCCTCCTATCGTGACACCGTCCTTCCAGTTCTCCATGGCTTTCCTGTTTATCCATTCTCCGTAGACATTGAACAGAAGTGGCGACAAGATACATCCCTGTCTAACACCCTTTCTTATTTGCAATTGCTCTGAAATAGCTTCTTATGGATCCTGTCTTTTCCTTCTACGCTTACTATCCCTGCTACTATTCCTATTAACGATATCTGATTATCTTATTATGTAACTTTCCTTTTTTATTTTTAATTATTTCTAGGTGATTGGTTGACGAGCCTATTTTTTTTTTTTTTTTTTATTAATTATTTTAAAGGAAGGCGTACGACTTATTTGATATGTTTTTATGGAAATAAAACTGATTGTCTTGTCTAAAGTACTGATGTCCGCCACTGGTGGAATTAAGATTTTACATTTTAGGAGTTTAATGGATCTGAAGAGAATGTCGGAGACGGGTTCCCGTTTCTCGGCCGCATTCACCTTCCCCGATTTCTCTGTCGTAAGTAATAGTTGATTCCGGATTAGGAGTATACCTGGAAACAGCGACTTTAGTAACGGCAAAAGTCTGTGACACCTCCAATTTGGTAGCCAAACATCTTAACTACCGGGCTACAAGCTCGTATTAGAATTAACGGAACTTTAAAGCGCGCGACTCACTTCAAAACGACTCAAATTGATCTGCACTACTTGACTGAACTAAATTAAGCGAAAACCAGGGAGACAGCTTTAGTTCGAAAAACTGTTCTAAAGTTTAAGATAAAAAATGCACTGTCGAGGGGCAGACCGTTTAAAAAATTGATGGAAGTCTGTACGAAGGAACCGAAAATTTATGCCGCTAGCAAAAATTTCGTTCGGTTTTGTAGAGCCGATTTCGCCGATTTCGCCGTTTTCGCCTAGACTGATTTAATATGTGCGCGTAAAAGAAAAAGGCGAACGAAGGCGAAAGAACGTCGAAGCAACAATATTATTTTTCCGTTGGTCCGAGAATGGCAAATTCGATAAATTCAGATAAAACCAGCGGCAAGACAGGGCAGGGCCGGCTTTTGCATAGTAAACCGGATAATTTCATAAAGGCGCGTTGCCGAATAAATTATGCATGACGAAAAATTGGAACGGATCATTACTCGGTCTAGTTCGCTGTTCGATGATGCAGATTATCATTGTCATCAGCAGCGTTATTATCATCATTTAACTGCTTGCCATACGAGGCCGGCAGCAGGTACGATCGTTTGCTGCTTTATTTAATCTATTGCTTTACTCATTTGCAATTTCCCAGCTCGCATATTTCCCATCTTCCGTGTTCCTTTCCATTCTAGAAGGCAAATTTACTTGTACAACAAGTGCTCTGTTTTTGCGTTTCCTCTTTCGTTTAACCTCTTCGTACGAAGTGAAAAAAGACGACAAACGAAAAGGACAACAAAGGAAAAGGACAACAGGATATAAATAATCCGATTTCAGAGGTCGCGCTCTCTTCTAATGAAATCATCTATTCATCCTTCGATGAGGATAGGTTATCGTCGCTATTATTCATTCGGGAAAAGTTATTTTTGTCACGTAAACGCGCGCATGCATACAACTCTTTAGTCTAATAGACGAAATGCTACAAAGAACTTAACTCATCCGTGTAATTTATTTTGCTTTTTGCCCGACAACGGCTAGCGGCAATTAAACGATTTCCCTTTTGTTACGTTTTTCTTCATAGTTTCTTTTTTAGATATGAGATAACAAGTTGAAAATTTGAATAATTTTAAATTGTAAAATTTGAATAATCGCCCGTTTTTTCGATTATGCTACAATTTTTTTCGTTCGCAGTGTTACTGTGCAAAAGAGAGGCCTATTTGGCTTAGCTTGGCCCAAAAACAAACAGTGTGCGATTCGATAACTAGTTTAAAAGATGCAAGGCGATGCAAAATTTTTTTCGATAATTACTTAGTAGAAACAGAGCGTAAACATTTTTTCACAGTCGGATGTGACGTTCCTAGCGAAGGAATTTTTACACTTTTCCCTGAAAAAGATAATTTATTATTTTTAGTCTACACGGTGTATAATTAAGAATTGTTGTTTATAACAATCGGCGATAACAAAGTGCGATGAATATTTCCTACTATCCACTTACGAAAGGTTTAAATATTTTGTAATAATGAAGGAACAGCACAGTTAAGATCGTTTCGTAATTACGATCGCTTTAGTCAGCTAGCAGAATGATCGGCAGGGGATTCCTGTTTGAAAGAGTTCATCGATAGATGGATTCAACTTGTTTGAAGTCAGTTTATCGAAGAACCTTTTTCTACTTTTCAATTTAATGACACAAATCGATCAGGTAGATACTACCGTTGACTGCAATTAACGCACATGAGAAGGTAAGGCTCGGAGCTTGATTAATTGTGTCCAATAATTTTTGCGTTGTATAGCTCATGGATATCGTTTAAAGACTTGCGAATGTTTTACTACTCAGATATGACCCCCCCACCGGTTTTTGTGAGATAGCGCATTCTTATTCACATGTAATAGTAAAAGTGAATCGTAAAACTTAAGATGTATCTTAGATTTGTTGAAAATCGTCCACATGAGTCTTAGATTTGTTGATTCGAATCGTCCACATAGAAGGGTTAGCTTTCTGAGAAGTTTATGCGAGTTTTCGTTGGGAGCTTCACCAGATGCAGGATCTAGATTGAATATATGATTCTTTTGTCCGAAAATGTGAATATTAACGTGTGGTGTTAGACTTTAAGCTTGCAGACACACTTTAAGATGTTAGAAACTGAGGAATACGGGGAACCATCGAGTAAGAACTTCTTGTTTAGGTTTAAAAATTTTTAATGATCAAGCAAAACTTTTTTTTTTTTTTTTTTTTTGTTTATCTATATATTTAAGGGTCGGACTGCATTTACAATTGAATTCCTCGACTGTTTGTTAAACTTTAGAAATATCTTAATAACAGTGAGGAATATGCGACGTCGAATTGGAGACCGGTCGGTCCGGGAAGGAAAAAGTGATTCTTAGGGAGAAAGAAACTAACCGAAAAGTTTTAGTTCCATAGTTGCTGAAAACCGATCAAGGATAGACCATTTACTCGTTTTAGAAGTTGAAGAATGTTTGTAATGAAATCGAAACTCGGGACAATTGTCTTGAGTGAATGCGTAGTTTTTTCTTTGATTGAAGCTGGCAAAATTGATCCTGTCAGAAAAAGAATCAATCAAGTGAGATCGGCATGTGAGGTCGGTGAGTACATCCAGTTTCTTTTAGTAAGATTTTTCGATCACACGCACTTCACGCGCTCACCTCTACTAGTATTTCTTTATTTTTTTTCCGGCCGGAAATAAGTGATTTGTGTTTCTCAAGAATCTAACACCGTATAGCCAGCTCATCTTTACTAACTTAATTCGGCTCAATTACTCATCTACCGTTAATATTTTTTTATATACTATTATATTAATTTTTTTTCAAATTAAAATCAAACATTTAGTTTCAAATAATATTCTTTGGTTTTTTGCCTCCTAATTGAGGATAAATCATTTAGGTCTGTTCAGATTTCGATATACAGTAGAAATCCTATTATCCGAATTAATAGAGGATCGGGCCGATTCAGATAATTGGATATAGCTCAGGAATGAAGAAAAACAGTGTACATACTTACAATCATACATTGAAATGAACGGAATTTTATTGATAAAAGTAGAGTAATGTATAAGCAACTACATATGTATTGCAAATGAAATACATAACACGTATATCTCACGCCCCGGGATCTCTCTGTCGCAACCACTAACGCTTTCGCTTTAAAATTTTATTTTCTTGATTTCGATTCGGATAATCAGATTTCTACTGTGTATATATATATATATATATATATATATATATATATATATATATATATATAAATATAAACTAAATTTATCTTTAATGTTATTTTCTTTTCTGTTTTCTAGAGCTAGACATTAAACGCTCCTAGAATTTCGCTTCTTATTTGTAGTCTTAAGATGCTTGTTATTTTGTTTCCAGTTTTATTATTCAAATTTATGGTATATATAAAAAAAAATTAACATTACATAATTTTCGACATTATTTAATTTTTCGGAAGAAAATCCTTTGTATTATTTTTTTTCGCACCCGTAAAATTTACTTCCGCCTAATAAGTTTAATATTTATGAAAAAAAAAAAAATCTTTATGATTTTCAATGATAAGATAAACAAAAAGTAATTTTTTAATAAATAAATATAATCTTTGAAAAGAAACAACTAAATTAAAACGATAAATTTAATTTTAATAATTCATAATAAAATTGGGCGATCTCCTCCTCACCAAAAACACTCAATTAGCGGCCTGATGTAGTAAAATCGTTTTTTGTTTAAAAACTTTTTCCAATTCCTAGAAAAAAGTATGTTCCTGAGTTTTATTAAATTCTCTAAACTTATATCCGTACTTCGTTGTAATTTGAATTTAACCTATTCGCTATAATATCGACTACACCGAAAGCTCGCGGTAGATTTTTAGCAATGTCAAGCCGATGCAGAATAAAGTTTAATTGTTACTTTTGAAGTTACGACAGAATTAAGTTTTCAGCTGTTAATACGTGATAATTATACCATACATGAGCAAAAATATTTGGAAAATTTAAAATACCCCAAAAATTGCATACGGTACAGAATTACTAGTTGTCGCGATGGCCTAGTTGCTAGAGCGCTTGACTTCGATTATGGAGGTCACGAGTTCGATACCGAGCGACGACAGAACTTATTACAAGAATTAAAATAAATAATCGCTAATAATCACGTGGAAGACAATGGCAAACCACCATGTACGAGTACAACATCATATGCGCGCTAGGTCAGTACACAGCAGACATAAATAGGACTGCATTTGTGTAAATCGGTAAAAATCAAACGATTACAAATCAGTTCCGAATGTAGACTTGCGTGTGTACATCTGCGTTGCATATAATAATTGCCTAATTCACTATGCCTGTGTCTGTACAGCTGAGATGTACGAATAGGTAGTCGCCGACGCTCAGGAATTAAGTATGGCACTATAAAGAAGAACAGAATTACTATTTTGTGAAAACATTCCGTAAATTGTGCCTGATTTGAAATCTATTATTTACATTACATGCAGAGCTAATATTCATTATTGTTACTGCATCTTTCGGTCGATAGATTGTGTCAAACGAACATCGTAAATTGCGGGGTATCTGGCTTGTTTGATTGAGAAGAAAAAGTTTTGAATTCCCGCGCTTTTAATCGTCTCTTTTTCTTCCTTTTCGAGCTTCCATCATATTTTTTCACATGTTGACCGCGTTTATTTTTCCCTTGTAATCTTTATCTTATTGTTCGATAACGATATAGTGCGGATTCTATTCTCGGATCTTCAACGCGTTTGTCCTCTCATATAACTACCAAAAGAAGAACCGGAGAGCGCAAGTCATCCTATATTATTACAGGCGAGACTATTGATTGATGCGCTGCTTTGAGTACATCCGATAGATACACAGCGTTTGAAGGATTTTCTCGATACGTCATGATATCGAGAAAAAAAACTCGTGTCGTTAAAATGTTTAGCGAATGTGGCCGAAGAAGAGTTTGCGATAAAAATATCTGAAAATTTCACAAAAATAAGAATTTTATGGCCCGTTCACGTTTACCTGAAGTCTTATATCTGCTATAATTAAATCTTTTATCACAAAAAAGAATTGGACAAATTGAGAAAAATTGAGAACGTGTGACCAAAAATATATATTGCAAAATACGTATATTTAACATTTTTTTTTTTTTAATTATCTTGTTTGAACGTTAGGATGGGCATTAAATTTTAAAATCTCAGGAGGACGTTTTTTGAGAATGGGTGCACGGGACATTTAGCGGTTCTCGCATTTCTTTAATATATCTTCTTCTTCTTCATCCGTCGTCTCCGTTACGAAGGTTGGCGATCAACACGGCAATGTCGTTTCTAGACATGGCAGATCTGAACATTTCAGTGGGTGAACAGCGGAACCAACGAAGAAAATCATTTGTTCACAAATTTTGTGGGCGCCCTTTTAATCTTTTTCTTATTTTTTGTGGGCGCGCCAGCGGCATTGACCCAACAACAAGAAAACTAAGCTAAGAAATTAAATAACTAAGCGGTCTGAAATGGACGCAACAAAGGACAGCAGTGCGGACACCACAGAAGATGAAGGAAAGGAGAGGATAAAGGAAGAGTTATAGGAAGTAGGGGGACCTAATGACAGGAGCTGACTGTATAAAAGGGAGCGTTTGAATCTTTTGCACAAAAGCTTTCCTTCCATAATGAGACGTAAAATCTCACATTTTTGGCCTCTCATGATGTGGCCTAGATAACGTAGTTTACTTTCCTTAATCAAATGTAATAATTCCGGGCGTTTATTGATTCTTTTGAGGACTTCTTTATTAGTAACTTTTAAGATCCACGGAATTTTCGATGTACACACGTATAAATTAATTCTTTAGATACACGATTTCTATTCTTCCGTTTTTTTTTCTTCCTGTTTTTTACCTTTTTTATGATTTCATCATTTTGTTTCATTTACCCTGCAATACCGTGTTTCTTATATGGGGTGTGGCTGCGCGTAAATAATCGCGCGTATTCTCAATTGGAATTGTAACGGTTTTCATCGGCATTTCGAACATTTAAAAAATTTAGCTTTAAAACGAACCGAACATGATACGTTTACGAGAAACGAATTTAATACAAGAAGAGATATATCTCAAAAAATTAAAACCTTTCGATATAATAAAATATTCCCCCCAGTGCAGAGTACATCGGCAAGTGTACACACTTATGAAACACATTATACGAAGATTAATACCGTCAGCGCATACCTAATAATATAGAACTATCATCGGAACAGGGAAAGAAAATTCACCATACGCAATATCTGCTATCGCCATCACAACAAATAACGCAAGTGACAAGTTAATTAACCGGTTATCGAAACCATTTATAACCTTCGCAGTCATAAACACGCTCCCAGCCTTAACTGACTAGCGTTGCAGAAATTGGAATAAAAGCCGGTAATCATAGAATGTTATTTATAACCATAATTTTATACTCTATAACCCGCTCTAGCGGTCGCAGCAAAAGCTTGGTCAAACAGACGACACTTAATTACGAGTACTGCCTCATTTGGGAAGATATTAAATTTTGCAGAACATTTCGATTTTGACGAAATATCCGCCGCTGATAATATAGATCCCGGAGAACCTGCGTATACGTTATTTTCGATCGAAATAGAATTTTAAGAAAGCCGACCCCGGGGTAAGTACTCTAATATGATAATCCGTATTATTTTAATGCAGACACAAAGTGACATATGTATTTTCTGTTCGATAGTTTAATAAAATATCGGCCAAAACAAAAATATCTTTTAAAAGACATTTTGTTAAAAGTAACTTTTATTTCGCAATGGAATGTGTAAAACTTTCTTTAGAATAGGAGAAAAGCTCCGGGGAAATTAAAAAAAGAAAACCCGTATTAATTTCCCGAAAAATTCGAGAAAGATGAACAAATTTAGACAAATGAAGAAAAGATCTTGGGTCGCGTGTTTACTTCATCTGTAAACTGAAATGTACTGCAATATGGAACAAAATGGGCCACATGAAAGAGAAGCGTCAAAATCGGTTTTATAGTCTGCATTAATCCTTCAATCTTGACCGAAGCTCCTTCTAGTTAAAATCTTAAAAACCATTCACTGTCAGAAGAAGAAGAATATGAAAAAACACGCTTCCTTCAGAAAGCTAAAATTAATCGAAAAAATCGTGCAACTTTCACTATCAAAGAGTTGAAGGAAGCTTTAGGAAGTCGCAAGTTTACCGGGCCAGATGGCATATGTGAATTTCTAAAACATCTAGAACCAGTTTAAAACATTTATTAACGATACCTATATATATATATATATACATACATGGCAGTCATAAACATTTACAAAAAATCCGCTCGTATTTGCAAAACAATTTATCAGTTCCGTTTCATCTCAAAAACGCTTTGGTCATTACGTGGAGGCGAAAGATATTAAAACATCGGAAGACCAGTGGAAATATTTTTTATTTCATGATAAACTTTTTAACTGCCAGAACATACGCACCGGAAGTTAACAGAGCTACTCGTATATCTATTTAAGAATGAAGTACCACACGGGGGGGGGGGGGGGGGTCGGTTGTAAGTGCTACGACGTTATTTATTATTATGTCAAATAATATTACATCGTATTATCAAATCCAGAGTTTTATCTGCCTGTAGACATTTTTCCCCTTGCCAAGGTATTAGTATCAGCGAAAAAATATTGTAAACACTGTTCCAAACATATCTTAGTGGATTACGGAACGGCGATTCATTCGCGTAAAAATATGCCCTATATCCCCATCGATAATCTCACACTATCGAACTGAAAGATTAAAATCCAAGTGAAATCGAACACGAATCGAAAGATTGACGAAAAAAAGACGAAATTATTACGAATGTACGACATTATCGGTATGATATATTTTAGATAATTCCGATGTTACCATTTTATTGCGATCGACTAATGTAAATTGCGTAACGTTTTGCATATTCAAAGTTGTCATAAAGTTACCTCTTTTCAGTATACATTTTGACTTCAAAAAATTTAATAAAATCCGAAGGGGACTGACTACTTTTTTTTACATTATTTGATGGCCACTCCGTAAATAATTACCGTATCCATCGGTGCACGGATTCGAATGAGCAAAAGAATGTATCAATGAAATGGGTGTAAATAATCAAAAGTTACGTGTAAACATACATAAATAAAATAAAATAAAATAAAATAAAATAAAATAAAATAAAATAAAATTAAATGAAATATAATAAATAAGCTCACTTCCTATGGAAGCGGGGCTGACAATTTTCGCGTGGTGTAGCATTAACAGAGGACCGATTTTTTTTTTGGCTCACAGCGGAATGGAAAAATGTATATGTGTATATCTGCAGGCGATTGTTTAAGCGCGTGTAATTTTGTTAATTAGCAGCAGAGAAGAAAATCGAGAATGTACAAAATGAGGGAATGATTAAAATGATGCGCTGCGGCTTGTGTACATTTGATTAGGCAAATCGAGCCAGCTTGAGTGTTTGCTCGGGAATGAAATCAGCCGTGGAGGTGTGGAAAAATTGCGGTTTTGTTCGGCGCCCGGTGCAGGAAAACTTTTTGACATTGTCTCATTATAATAAAAGGAAGCGAAAAAACTGCAGAAGTGTCCTCGTCCGTAACAACCGTATTCCATTGTTTTTCTTGTTGGCCGAAGCGGCTTCTCCGTTGGAATATTTTTCTGCAGATTTCGTTGTTCATTTCGCTGAAGTGTACACACTTCCAACGAATCGTTTCATTGTTAGCTTTTTTGAACTTATTCTTTTTCTTATGCCTCTTTCGCTTTCCGCTTCTTCTTTCCACTTTGATCTCGTAGTTATTTTTCAGGCTGCGCGCAGTCAGGTTGGCAATTTCGAAAATACAGACCATTCGCTGCCGCTAATTAGCTACACTTTCCCGAATCAAACCTTTCCTTACTTTCCTTCACCGGTCGTGTCGCTGTAGTTCTCGTGCTCGGACCGGTTTTTTCATTTTTAATTACACTTTTTCAATTCTTCTTGGCGAATTCTTATTACCCCGGATGTGCAAAAAAAAAAAAAAAAAAAAAGGAGTTGATAATTTTTACATATTTGAATGTATCTTAGTTGTCGCTTAATATGTTTGCAGTTTTTTTTTTTTTTTTTGGTTTGGGAAGGGGGGATAATTGAAATTTTTGAAATTAGCCACTTACACACTGATCTCAACCGGATTTTATTTATTTACCTTTAACCATACCGTGTTGCATTTTTAATGTCAGAAAATTGGAATTAACATAGGGGAAATTCCTCTTGCGCTGGATTAATGTTCTTAACCGGTTCCAAAATAAAGAAAAAAATTTTACTGACAAATTCTTTATGTTCTCTGATTCGTTGAATACGCGGAATTTGGCGATATGCTTGAAGAAATTAATGAAGAAAATACGCACACAAGTGAACTCCTTCCGCGATCATCCCCCTTCCGCTGTTAAATTGCGAGCCGCTGTGAAGTTTGCTTCTGCTGGATCAAACGGGCAGAGAGGAGACTGACTAATGTAGAAACGGAAGAGCGAAGAAGGAAGCAAGCTGCGATTAAACCGAAGCCTAATTATAGATGAGATAGTTGACCGCCTCATATTGGGGAAATTAGGAAACCACAGAGATTGGGTTGTATGGATAAATAAAAGGAAACAGGATTAGAAAATGAAGAAGGATAGAAATCAGAAGTTGCAGTGGGAACGAAAGGAAAGAGGAAGAAGACTTTGGGCTGGAAAATGATTAATAAAGCGACCGTCTGAAGCAGCCGAACGTGCTAATGAGTCAACTAACTCGTTTCCCGAAATTCCACAATGACTAGGACAATCTATAATAGATCAACATGGACAGAGCGGGAATGAAATAGATGTGAAATTAAGGAGCGTATGTGAAGCACGATAGGAATCGCGGATGGTTTAGGAAAGGGAGAAGCAATGGCTTTTAAAACGCCTTTTGAATCGGAAGATAGGAGAGCCTTGGATATAATATTGTTAGTAGAAGCTATAAAAATGATTGCTTGTAGGATCGCAATACTTCAAATGTTTGTTTGGTATATCTCTGTGGGCTGCTTGTAATTTGTAAGCTTTACCGCACATTTTTATCATTGTTTTGTTTTTTTTTTCGATCTTTATTAGTTGCATGTGCATTACGTTTGAGGATCTTGCCGAGTCCTGCAGCTTGTCGGCAGGGTCCTAAGAATGAACATCCCCATTCTTTACTTGTTAATACAATATAATTATTACTTGTACTTATAGCGAGTTTGGAGGCGCGTTACATCAGTGATACTTATGATTAGTTTTGTTTTTATAATTCTATGTATTCTAAACGTTCGTTTCAAATTACGAATATTTTAATATCGTTATTAATATTAAGTATGAAACATTACCTATTGTTAACCTGAACATTCTTTTATAAATAGATTTTATAGTATAAACGTGTAACATTTCATAGCTCACATATATACATACCTATAAACAACGTAGACTCCTACATAAGTGTAATATACAGTCTTGTACATATCCCACATATTTTCACACATATCCGGCACACACACACACAATATCCATTACTAAAACTCTACACTTTAATATATGTTCAATAGGTGATCGTTTTATTGTATTTTAATATTTCTAATTATAGTCCATTTTTTAAACTCCAATTTAAAATGTTCTTTTTTTTTTTTTTTTTGGTGATTGTTTAATATGTTGAATAGTTTGCATAGTAAAATTTTAATATTGTCTTCATGTCTGTTTAAGTTTCTGAATTTACGGATTTTATAATGTCGTATGATATTACAAGTTGGTGAATTTCTTTTTTCTATTTTTATTTAATTATCTCTCGTGCATCTGAATAGTTATTTCCCTATTAATCGGGAGATATTTTTCCGTTTACATGTAACCTATCGAATAATTAACATCCATTCGAACACGTCTATTACAATTAAAGGTGTAGTACAACTGATTCCAACAGACACGACCCTTCGCTATTATTTATACAATTTTTAATGATACCCAAGCGGAAGTTTAATACTATACATTTTCATTCGGTTCAATGATTTTTTACTAAGCGCGAATGCGGATTATTTTTTACTCGGTACATTTACAAGTCTTATACGATCGAAAAGAGCGAAAGTTAAATATCATCGAAAACACAACACTCTTCGCATTTAAACGAAATGAAGCGAACACGTAATCGCGGAAAAGGAATGAAGATGAGATTTTTTAAAGATCGTTTGCTAATTAAAGATGAAAAATCTTTTTATAAAAGGCCATGTTAGTTTTTAGTAGGAGTTCAAGATAAATATCTTTAGTAAACAATGAAAGATAGAAAAGTTAGAAATCGACTCGGTAACAGAAAGGGATCGTTGAAGGAACGACACAAAGAGAAAAATGCGTGCATCGCGATCGGCGCATAATAGGTAACGATTAGAGATTTTGATACGTACCTTAAATATGCTGTAGTATAAAAATAACATGATGCAGCACGGTACGTAAAACGAGGTTAACGAGGAGCATATGACGAAATACGGATTATAAAAAATGCATAAATCTGACACCCTTTGCGGTGAATTGTTCAGTCCTAGAACAATCGGAGCTCCGACTGCCCCGCTGATAAGCCAAACGATGAAAATTGTAATCATTCCTCTCTTGTTATTCTTCCGACTAGCGTAACTTATTGGTCTCGTTACCGCTATGTACCTAAAGAAAACCAAATCCGTGCTTTAAATAATTATTTATTAATAATTTTTTTGACGAAAAGCGAGCGTGTTTTTGTTAAAAATAATTATTATCGAAAATTCTTTCGCACCCGATGCGTAATAAATCGGCTGTGTTAATTTTCCTTAAAGGAAGAAAAAAAAGCAGATTTTCGAAGTGCCGGGAATTTTCAGATTATTAAATAAAAAACAACTAAAATGTAATGTTAAATATTTCGTTTTGAAAATGATTCCCGGATTGTACTTCATCAGTCATAGGACACGTGAATGTAGCGGATGCCTAAAAAACAAAATGAAGAGATCTTTTTTGGAGACACTATGGATTTGTTACCTTTATTTTTGCCTAATTAAGCTAGCGACTATAATCAGTGCTGCCATTTGTGAGCCCGATTAGTATGTGTGCCGCCGATTTTTTCTATACTTCCGATAGCCAATCTAGAGTATCGTCCATATAGAGTAAGCCAGATAGTGATTGAAAGCTCTGAGGTATTTTTTATCGGTATGACAACTTCGAGACAAGTGTCACCTCGATCTTTTCCCGCCAACGTGCTTTGTAGAATCTTCCGCTTGTTTCATCGAGTCCGCGTCGGACGAAGGGAAAATTACTTAAAATACTACGGATGTTGTTTCGTTTTTCCCATAGATCTTATTCGGTCAGGTGGTTTTAGTGACACTACTTTGTGCACTCTAGTAGCGGTAATGTGGCATTTTCTTTGAAATCTCGACTGGATCGTTGCAAACCGTATCGCGCGTTATTTACTGATACGGCAAGTGAAATAACTTCAAAAGGATTTTTTTTGTAACAGATTTTTCAGACAATCTGTACAGCTCGTTACTGGCAGTGAATCTGACTAGTCTGAATTTAAAATATTTATACAGCCATAAATACAATATAGATCCAAAATGCTGCTACGAGTACACAGGCATATTCATCTGCTAACAGAACACTTCTGAAATCAATCGATCCAATCCACAAGACTTGTTTAACTTGGGGCGCACAGGACTTCTCTTTCGCTGTGCGTTTGCGCTTTGACAGGTCCTCCTCTTTTACACATTATCCGTGATTATCTCACCTTTCGAGACTTCTTTCCTTGCAATTTTCCACCAGTAATTCTTAAATTCCATTGTCGTCCTTTCTAAGACGATCCATTGATCGAGGCTTTAACCTTTCCCTCTAAAGTAGACATAAATTAGAGTGTCCGTCACGTTGATCCGATCACTACAGCGCCCTGGAATCATGCCGAATATTCGTAAACTTAACTTTAATAGGGATTCCTTGAAATCACTTAACTTTTCTCTATATCCATGTTTCAGTTAGTATTAAATAAACGCACCTCCTTCCCTAACTGCATACACATGTATACAGATAAAGCGAGTTCCACTAATTTTCCTTCACTAACTGCATGCGCTTATGAAATTGGAGGCGTAATGTGCACCGAGCGCCTAAACGAC
The DNA here is from genome assembly GCA_039619475.1 of Icerya purchasi. NCBI lineage: Eukaryota > Metazoa > Arthropoda > Insecta > Hemiptera > Monophlebidae > Icerya > Icerya purchasi. The sequence continues at coordinate 179,492,062 of CM077115.1, forward strand.
TACTGTTCTGTTCTAGGGGCAGAAATGTTTGCGATCCTTCTTTATCTCGAGGCATATTCTTTCAACCCAGCGTTTTAAAATGCCCTTCTTATTTCAGACTCGTTTTTAATCAACGTCATTCAGGATCCAGACAGCTGCACTCCTTATCAACGAAAATAAAAAACGCGGTATTTTCACTACCTAATATATATATATATATATATATATATATATATATATATATATATATACACGCCACATTCTTATGGGTTCCCGGTCATGTTGGGGTTCCAGGCAATGAGCGGGTTGATTTGGCTGCTAGGGCAACTTTATCTAGCCCGATGCTGTTCAATGTTGTTTTACCTCGACTAGGACCATCAGTCTTGCAAACGTACTTTTCCAAGGAATGGAGTAAGTTACGGTCGGATTAAACGATCTCACTTAGATCCATGAAGTCAAATACTAATCCGTGATGGCCACCGCTTTTTATCTCACATAGGGAATTCTCAATGCTAACTAGATTGCAGTTTTGGACATACATTATTGTCTCACAACTACGTCTTTGAGGGAGCTCCTCCTCCATCTTTCCGCCCTCTGAGTGGATTCGCGGTCTCCCAACTGTAGAGCATCTGTTTATATGGTGCCAGCATACTCTCTCAGTGCTTCGAACCATACTACCCCGCTCTGCTGTCTGTTGTCAAACCATACAGATTGTATTTGGGCGATTTGGAATTTTGTAGTATCCAACGGACTTTACCGCCTATTGTAACTTCCACTGAATCTAAGTGCCGCAATAGCCTAGGTAGAGTTACACGCGATACCCAGATTTTTATTATAATTAAAAAAAACAAAAAACGATGACGAAACAACACTAGCTCGCCTGCGCATAGGTCACTGCCTCCACACATACATAGCCGCCTGTTTTAAAAACTACCGCAACCGACATGTGAAATTTGTGGAGTGCCGGTTACGGTGAAACATCTCCGCACCTTGTGTCGCAAATTTCGGCAAGAGAGAGCCGCCTGCTTCAAGGAGGATGCTGGTCTGGCCGAAATTCTGGCGGACAATGAAAAGGCCTGCGGAATCCTTTTCAAATTTTTAAAGCTTACCCGACTTTTTCCTTTTATATAGTTTTATTATTCAGCAGCGTTTACCTCCTTTCTTTTCCTTTCCTTTCTTTTCTTTTTTCTCTTTCTATTGTTTATTTTAATTTCCTTTTTTGTTCTTTTCATTTATTAATATATACTTATAGGATGTAACTTCTCGGCGTTGTAAATGGCCTTAGCTGCCGAGCGACTTTAAATAAATAAATTATATATAGAACAAAATTGTAGGGAGCAATAATTATTTAAATAAAAAAAATTTTCTTAGACGATTCATAACACCGTATAGATTGTCTTGAAAACTAATGAGTAAAATTTAATAGCTATAAAAAAAACCTACAAGATTTATAAAACAAAAAACGTGAAGCTCAAGCAGTCGATAATTGACGCTTGAATAGTTTCCCTGAGTTACTTGTAATTTTTTTGTACTGCAAATGGGTTATGAACTGTTGTGTGATTTTTCTCAACGACAGCTATACACTTTTCACTACTGCACGCGTATTTTTCATTTTATAAATCTTACGGGGTTTTTTATAGCTATTAAATTTTACTTCCCAATTTTTAAGACAGTCTATACGGTGCTATAAATCTGAATGGGTCTAGGAAAAATTATACTTTTTAGTCTTTGTTTTTATTTAAATAATTATTTTCCGATTTTAAGTCTTATGTGTGTGAAATTTCACTCATCAATTTCAAACATCTCGATGAGAATATGACAGATTCAATAACAAATACATTTCAGAGTGATATACTTTAAGGTGGGTATCAAATTCATATTACAATAATAATTAAAAACTGCATTAAATATTCATTGAACTGTTAACATTCTCCACTTGAAAAAGTTCCACCTGAACAGACAGAAATGAAAGCGAGTTAATAAAAACGCGGTAAAATTACGTAAGCAGAAGCAAAAGCAGTAAGACTATGTCAGCGTGACAAACACATTCACTAAACGCTCATGCGTGCCGCTCATCGACACGTTATTATTGCTTGAACTTATGCCTATTTTGAAAAGAGTTTACGAGACAAAGAATACGTTGGTGCACGCGTGTATGTAAAAGAAAAAGATAGAGAGAAAACAAATAGCAGTGTGACTTCCGTTACGGAGGTCACGGGTTCGATCCCAGGCAATGACAGAACTTATTACAAAGAATTAAATTTAAATATTCGCTAATAATCACGTGAAAGGCAATGGCAAACCACCACGTACAACATCATATGCGCGTTAGGTCAGTTCACAGCAGACACACACCGGGGACTGCACTTGTATATGCCGATATAAATCAAACGATTACTATCAGTTCCGATTGTAGACTTGCGTGTGTACAGCTGCGTTGCATATACTCGTAATAATTGCCTGGTACACTACCTATATCGGTACAGCTAAAAATGTACGAATAGGCTGCGCCAACGTGGTATGTAGCGTACTGCACCTGAAGAATGAGAATATATATATATATATATATATATATGTATAATATTTATACAATAATGAATTGTCATACAGTTCTGAGTTGTGTTCAAAATTTCAAGAGCTAATCGGGAAGTTAAATTAAAATCGATTGTAAAATTCTACCTGAAAACAGACAGTTGTTGAGTGGAAGAGAAATTATTATCATCGGTGAAATAAACAAAGGAACAAAGTACGAGAAAACGATGAAAAATCATCGAAAGGACAGAGTTATTAAAATTCAGGGTAAACGATTAGGAGCCGATTAAAATGTGCAAGAGAGTAAGTATAAGATTCGAGATCGAATGAAATCTTGAGATCTATAGGAGGGTATTTTAAAAATTTAGGTATAGGAAATGTAATGAGACTTATGAGCTACAGAAAGGTGTCGTGTTGAAATTGCGAAGTATTTAATTGCTGCGAGTTTAACCTTCGTTAGGCCGCACAGGTGTAACTTTTGAGTTTTTTATTGCCATAACTTTTTTTTTTATGACCTAGAAACCTGAACTTTTGTGACATCTTTGCATTTATCCGTTAGATTATGCGCGCCAAATCTAAAAAAAAAAAGCGTTAACCCTTTTCTAAAGGCAATTTAAAAACTCAAAAGTTACAATTGTACCTTGGTTTTTGCTATCTTTACAAATATTTTTCAATTTATCAGCGAGCAGGTAACAAAGGGTAGTTGGTGTAAAATTTAGGTGACGGGAGAGAGGTAATGAAACAAAAAAATGATACGACATAAGCCTGTCCGGTGAGCTTTCGTTCTAAAGCTGAATGATCACTGTTTCATTTCCTTGCTGTCGAACATTGCGGGCACTGTTCTGCAAACGGAACAGTTGAGATACCTTGACCCTTATGTTGATGCAGACCGTTTTGTATGTATATATATATATATATATATATATATATATATATATATATATATATATATGTGCACTACGGCGAAGTACGTAAAATCATTACCGAAGGCGTAAAAGTTTACTTTTATTTCCTTACTCTACACTGTTATTTTTTCACAGTCTAATAGTTCCATGAACTTTGAAAGCTACTTCTTTATACTCTAAAAGTTTGTTTTTTTTTCAGCAGAGTAACTCTTCTTGCAATTTATCTATCGTCTCCCGTGTTTTCTCTTTTTGATGGGTAAAATTATCTGACAAACGTAATGAAATAGAAAAAAAAAAGTGTACCGGATAAGATTGAATTCGAATGAAATCGAAAAAAAATATATTAAAAGTATATGCAATAAACAGGAGGAATGATAAAAGTAAAATAACTAAAAATGTCCGAGAAAGAACTTGTTGATTGCGATAAAAACCCAAATTTATGGAATTAAGTGTAGCAATATTTATGAAGTAACAGACTCTGATGAAAAATTAAATATCAGACAGCGAAGCGCTACTAATTCTAAGTTCGCAATAATTTATTTTTCGATAGTTTTTTTGTTTTTTTTTAATTATTATTTTTCTGTATTTTAATTGGTTTTCATGACTTTTCAGAAAATGTATCATCATACCGCAATTGTCGAAGTCGTTATTCGTACGAGAGTAATAATCTTACTGTGTAGATTCAGAATACATCAGTAATAGTTCGATTAGGAGTCTGAGAATCGTTTTACAACATTTGTCCTGGAATAACTGAAGTTTGTCGGCAATGGATTTGATTACTGAACAAAGCAGCTGCATTATAGCCGGGCGAATAACATTTTTGCAACGCGATAGTTTATTAAAAACGCTTTTTTCCGTGACTTTTCGAATTCATTATATTATTATTTTCGGTAATTAACGGCTAACATTTCGTAATACTCTGTTAATCGTCAGAGCCGAAACTATACTGAGATAACACGGAAAAACCCAAACTATATATGACACGCCAAAACCCCTGTATAGTTAGTTTATTTTTTCTTTGCACACCTTTCGTTAAATCAAAATGATGAATTGTAAACAACGTAATATGAGTTTTGGTTAATTTGTTCAAAACTTTTTTTTTTTTGAGCCAATAATATTCAAAGCTGCCACCGGAGGGGGAAACAGATGGGATACGGTGGCGTTATTTTCGTACAACGCTATCGCTTTTTGATGATCAAAGGTGCAACAGAGTACGTATCAATAAAATTATTCGTTAAGCCGAAATTACGCATTTTTCAATTTATCCGGTGCCTTCATCGCTGTGCAGTTTCAATGAATTTTATTGAAATTGTTCAAAATTGAAATGAGGATAACTTTAGGGGATGAGAAATGGGGCAAAAAAAAAAAAAAAGAAAGAAAAATAGAGCTAGGATAAAACGTTGAATTTTAAATTTTTGTCCAGGCAATGAAGCTCTCCTCATGTGGAGGGAGTAAGCCTGAAATAATATTTTAGCAAGAAAATTTTATAATTTAATTTCTTTGCAAAAAGAAAAGAGGGAACATTTTTAAAGAAATATTGTGTTTTTTTCTTTAAATTATAGTTTTTAGTTAAGTCTGGGACGTAGTCCTCGATATTTTTGAAGTGAAATCAGTTTAAATTTAACAGGTATACCCTGAAACAAAGAAATAATCAACGATACGGCCAAAAGTTTAATTTGGGAAATAATGTTACGCAACACTAAACGAACGAATTGCGTAGTGAAGGAATTTTCGAAACCTTAAAAAAATGTCTGTTCCCTCATTATTCCGCACAGAACACCTGCATGCAGTACAAAGCCGAATAAAATGTATACGAAATTTTACTACACGATGGATTTTTAATAGTAACAATTTTTCGACACAGTTGATGAACGCTTTCTAACCGAAATATATTCGACAGTGTATCGACCGTTGTTTCGATTCGGTCGAATTTTATTCCTTTCTTGTACTGCTAGCGTTCATTCGATCGCAGTTTATCCAGATAATACGAAGAGGAGGTCTGGCGAAGAAAATCCTCGTAGTGTTAAATTTAATTTGGCGGGATCGTAAGTCTTTGTTCGATTTGTCGCTATTTTTTCGGACCAAAGGTCAGTTATTTGATTTCGAGCCGGATGAAATTCGAGAATACGAGAAAATTTGTCGGTTTACGCGAATTAATTATTTCCGTCCTATTCAGAAAAATCCCCCCCCCCCACATATAAGCAATGTAGAAAAGTAATAATTGCGCCTTTCAGTTCGATTAGCGTCTATTCAACCGAGTAGATCGCCTTTTGGTTCCGTAATTATCGGCTAATATTTGAGCATTTATTCGAATAAACGTTTTAAATTGAAAAGTTACGTAAACTGGCGATTCATTATTGAATCCGCTTCTTTTTAATTTTTTATGTGAATAACTGGAAGTCGCTTATTATCTTAATTACGATGATTATACGGCCCGATAAATGAATCTCGGATTATATCAAGCACCCGCAATGTACACCTTTAGTTAATTAAGTGGCTGCTAAGAAGGGTTGTAAGTCCATGTGTCCGTTTAAGGGCTTACGAATTCTGCCAACGTTGTCTGTCCACCTACGATTTCGACGAATAGGTCGTACGGCTGTTTAGCATTCACAGTGTATTTTACCTTTTCATGTTTCTTGTCCGACCTGTCGGAAGTTTGCTGACCACAGTTAGCCGATTTCTGTTTATCGCAATATGTGGGAAAAAATTTTCCACCTATTAACGATGGTCCTAGGACCCCGGCGTCGTTCTACCGCTAGGAAACTCTCCGCTGAGGCTTGTCCCCGGTAATCTTTATCGCCGCACGCAGTATGTGACGCGAATAATTTATCCGCCTACCTCCGACGGTTCCGGCATCTATTTAATATTATTTTTTTGTTTTTCTCTCCATTCGATATTTCTTCTATAGCTGCCTGTCCATTTCGAAAATTTTAGCTGTTGTCGATTTAGTTGCCGAACAATAGCTATTACGATGACAGTTGTTTTATCGATTAGGGACACCTGTAATTACACGTCTAATTACCGCGCACCAAATAAAATTACGAAAAAAACCTCGATCTACTATAGTCTCGCTTATAAATAATTTTACTATTTCTAATTAACGTATACTATCGCTTTTTCTATGTGTTAATTATATTTTAAGAAAAGATTCTTTGGAATACTCAAATCTTCGCAAAAGTTCGATTATGAAATTAAACGAGATAAAATAGTTTTCGAATAGGATAATTGTAAAAAGCAGACCGGAATTTGCGATGGAAAATGAATCGAAATTAAGCTGAAAATTTGTAAGATTTGAAACTTTCTAAAACAGTAATAAATGTAAAAATCATCATCTGCTGAAATTCGTATCCGACTGAACTGGTTGCACATTCATAGCTACTGCTGAGGGTGGGTGCGAAAATAGTTGATGATTCCAATCCTGGAAGAGCAAATGCGATCAAAATGATGATGACATTCGATCCATTATGCTGACAAGCGACCAAAGTCACAGGCCACCTTGCGTGCAGAAATTCAGCTAAAGGCTTCTAGCTAACCAGGTCTACCTCCGTCACCGTCTTTCCATCGCTGCAGGACTTGAGATGTGCAGCTTGCAGTGCGCGAAATTATCGAGAAAGCGGTTGCACATCCGCAATCGCGTCTGCGAGTATTAAACGATGCCAGTTCCAATGTGGTAGGCCGAAGCACAACAATCGGAGCAATCGCAATACGACTAGACATAAGGACAGTTGAATTCGGACCGTATAATGAAGTTATTTATTTATTTATTTATTTGATAATTTAATGGTTAGTATCTTGAATGTTATTGACTGCACAAGTGAGGTTGTTATCTCCACTTGCCTCCTTCCGCATTTATCGTCGCCCAACTATGTTGCTTGACTTAACAGGTCCGCCACGGGAAGGCTGCAGATAGGAGTTAGTGCAAATGGTGAGTGACACCACTTCTGGCGTCATACCCGTATGAGAGTAGAAAACTACTCACTCCGGTAACTCACTACACGCCTCATTTGGACTCAAATGTAAACAAATAAGGAAACGATAAATATATACGGATAATGTGATAAATAAAAGGAATTCATTTCAGTAAAATGTACGTCGAAAATTAGACGGTTAAAATTATTTATACTTTAATCTGAAATAAATGATCGCAGGCTGTATTGTTCAACGAATTTAGTAACGTTGGTTGTATCGTTTATTCGCTTAAATTTTAATATGCGCCTGCAATCGGTATTACCCCCCCCCCCCGCCCCCCAAAAAATATATATATATATAGCCAGACGTAATTCGTCATCGGGCGAAGTACATAATTTTAACTAAAATATATTTAACTATATAACGTACTTAAAAGGATGCGTGTGTGAATTACATTCTCGAATTTGTTTTACGAGAAAAGCCAAATAATAATTCTGACGGTAGAAAAGAATCCCGATCGCAGCCCCCCCCCCGTTGTGAAATAATGTTTCGCCCTACTGGGAGGAAAATTACTTAAGAAATATTCAAGTTACAAGGTTGTAGCTTTCGCGCGCGTAAAATATTAATTTAGCTATTTTTTTATTTACAGAACGTCCGGAAATTGCAACGAAAGTTTCACCCTTCTCCCCATTTATACGATGTATACGCGTTAAGCATTTGAGAAATCCGAATTCGGCTGTTCTCAGAGTTATTATATCTGTTAATTTTTTTTTTTTTTATTTTTTGGGCGCGCCAGCGGCATTGACCCAACAACAAGAAAACTAAGCTAATAAATTAAATAATTAAGCGGTCCGAAATGGACGCAACAAAGGACAGCAGTGCGGACACCACAGAAGATGAAGGAAAGGAGAGGATAAAGGAAGAGTTATAGGGAGTAGGGAGACCTAATGTCAGGAGCTGACTGTATAAAAGGTAGCGTTCGTTACGAAGAGCAGGACACTCAAAGAAAATGTGATTAGCATCACATGTACGAGGAGGATCACAATCGTGGAGAGAACAATCAGGAGAAGGCGATAGAGCAAATCGAAAGCGAGAGGAAGGGAGGAGAGAATGATTGATCCGGAGACGAATTAGGGAGACAATGGAAGAGCGACGACTGAGAGGAATAGAATGGAACCAAGACAGGAAACGAGGAATTGGCTGATTGAAACGGTAATGAGAATTAGGATTAGAAAATAGGGAGGGATAAATATCTGTTAATTACACTGATTGTTTATATTTATTGTACAGTAAGCAACATTTTAAATACACCACTACAAACAATTATTTAATTTTTATTAAATACCCGACGCGTTTCGAAGACATTATTATAATATATAAATTTAACGAAGACAGTGACTGAAAATATTTAAATTTATATATTATAATAACTCCCGTGATCATGTCGAAACGCGTCGGCTATTTAATAAAAATTAAGTAATTGTTTGTAGCGGTGTATTTAAAATTTTACTTACTGTTCTCAGTTTTATCGATTTGCGATTACATATGGACGCTAAATAACAGGGCCGCTATAATCAGAGTGTGGCATTTTTAATGGGAACGCGATTCCTAACGATTTTTTTTTCCCTTTTTTTTTGTGTTTAAAAATGTATTTTTTACAGATGGGTACGGATGGGCTGAATTTTAAGCGCTGTTTGTAACGTTAATTCTGCACTGTGAACGAAGCGTACGTTGCAAAGTGTTGAGAAATGATAATTCATATTTATAAATATAGCGGAGGAACAGTGTCACAAAATCTTTAATCATTAAAAACTACTCTTTGATTTACGCAGGTATATTAGAATTAATTATTTCGTTATATATTGGTAGAATTCTCGCTTTACTCTACGTTTAATATTGGTTAGAAAAAAATCAGTTTTTACCTTGTGCTTTTCAATTTTTGAATTTAATTTTGGATCGGTTTTTTCGTTATAAATTTAAATATCGGTATTACATCGAGCTCTATATTCGAAGGAAATTTAATATCTTAGTTGTAATTGTATTTACACACACTGTATGAAGACTGAATTTCGAAACATATGCTATGTAATCTTATATATAAAAAGAAAATATCGAATGGTAATGTTGAACTATCGAAAATCTGCATCTAATAAAAGTCGATTTTGCGGAGATTAATAAGAATATAGAATGAAAAAAGGATTTTACGCTTATTTTGCTTGCAGACTTTAAATTTACGCCAGGTGAAAATAATATTGGCGGTAAAATAAATCTGAATGGAGATAACTTTGTTTTTATATAAAAACAAACTAAGAGATTAAATGAAAAAAATTTCATTTGTTAAATTTTTGTTTGAGAATTAATAAATTAATCCGTTTCGATTCCGTGATTCATCGCTTGTTCCTTGGCTAACCACGAAAACAGTTTTAAAGTTTTATATTTTAGTCGAATAGGAAACGCATCTCTTCAAAAATGTTCGTAACCAGCGCGCCTAATGATCTACAATGTATTTCATACATGTTTTTTATTGTTTTGTTATTTGTTTAACTATTTATTTATTTATTTTTAAACTGCTGTCTTTAGAACTTCACTCGAATCTAAACTACCGCGGGATTCTTCTGGTTCTCAAAATAGCTAAAAATAAAAAGTCGGGTGATTCGAGAGATTACTGCGTAATTACCTGTAGCTCATCAAATCACCGAACGGAGATCAATTAATCCCCAGTTCTATTGCTAATAAACGATTTATCGCTAACAGAAAAAGAAAAAAAATCCAATTGATTATTATTGTAATTTTGCGATTGAGATCAGTTCCCATAATTGAAAACAATAATCATTGTAATAATGCATGGATAACGCGTATTTTTCTTCATTTGTTGATTTTATTGTTTTTTTTTTTCGAGGGCGCATTTTTTAACAATGGCAAATTTCTTTAGAATACCATTTTGTTCGCATAAAATGCATTGTACGCCGGTAAAAAAAAAATTATCCCTACTACAAGTTTATCGATTTGAATTATTTTTAACACTGATTTTTTATTCGTTTATTGTTTTATTTTCATCTCCCGATATTTTTTTCTCACTCTTACATCCTTTCTTTTTACTAGCCATAATTTTGGGCGTTTTTTTGTTTAATGATCCTCTGGGAAATTGATCGAACAAAAATTTACAAAATTTTTATTTATACTCGCGCGGAGCGATTATTTATTTACTCGATTAACGGAATTAATTCTGCACCGTTTAGTTTCAAATCGAAAAAATTATAGATACCGCAAGAGTGACGTTCATATATATATATATACCAATGGCGGATCCACGGGAGGGGATAGGGGACATCCTCCCCCCAAAGAACCAATGTCTCTATGAAAAAATTTGTTATAACAGAGAAACTTTTTTTTTTTTTTTTTTTTTTTATAATACTAAATTTACAAATATAAATCTAGGCGCCGTGTGTAACTACCTGGGCTATTACGGCACCTAGACTCACTTGAAATTACAGAAGGCGGTGCAGTCTGTTCGATGCTGCAAAATTCAACACTGCCCGAACACAATCCGGGTAGTTCGACAACAGACGGTGGGGTGAGGTATGACTAGAAGTACGGGAAGTATGCCGGCACCATTTCAGCAGATGATCTATAGTTGGTGAGGCCATGAACCCGCACAGAGGGCAAGTGACCGGAGGGGGAGCTCCTTCAAAGACGTGATTGTGTGATAGTGCAGTGTGCCCCAGACGCAGTCTCGATAGGATCGAGAAATCCCTACGTATGACGGGGAACGGCGGCCACCATGGGTCGGTGTCCGACTTTATGGATCTGAGCCAGGTTGTTTGTTCTGACCATAGTTTGCTCCACTCCTCGGCAAAGTGCATCAGAAAGACTGATGCGCCAAAACGAGGCAGTAAGGCGTTAAACGGCATCGGGCTAGATAGAGTTGCTTTAGCAGCCAAGTCAACCCGCTCATTGCCGGGAACCCCAACATGACCAGGAACCCATAAGAATGTGACATATACCTCAGATCGTGAAAGTTGGAATAGGAGGTTTTTTATTTTAATTATTAGAGAGTTGCAACTGTCTGGACTCTGGATGGCTTTTATAGATTGAAGTGAGTCTGTAATCAGAAGGGCATTTTGAGACGCTGGGTTGGAAGAATATGTCTCAAGGCAAAGAAGGATCCTAAACATTTCTGCCTCTAAAGTAGAGTAGTAGTCGTTTAGGCGCTCGGTGCACATTACGCCTCCAATTTCATAAGCGCATGCAGTTAGTGAAGGAAAATTAGTGGAACTCGCTTTATCTGTATACATGTGTATGTAGTTAGGGAAGGAGGCGAGTTTATTTGATACTACTTGAGCCATGGGTATAGAAAGGTTAGATGCTCCTAAGAGATCTGCTAAAGATATGTTCATAGATGTTGAGACATGAATCCAGGGCGCTAAAGCGGTCGGATTAACATGGTGATCGCTCCAATTTATGCCTACCTTAGAAAGAAAAGTTAAAGCCTTGACCAATGGATCGCCAGGAAAGGATGGGAATGGGATTTGCGAGTTACTGGTGGAAAAATGATCTGGTAAGGAATAACGAAAAGAATCTCGAAAGGTGAGATAATCGCGAATAATAGATAAAAGAGGAAGGCCCACCAAAGCACAAACGCCCAACGAAGGAGAAGTTCGGTGCGCCCCAAGTATGATATGTAAAGAAGTATTATGGATAGGATCGATAGATTTTAGAAGAGTTTTATTAGCCGAAGAATACACCTGACACCCGTATGACAGTTTACTCAGGATAAGAGCTTTGTATACTGATAACAGCAATTTTGGATCTATATTGTACTTGTGGTTGGATAAACATTTCAAGATGGACAAGGATTTCATGCAACTACGCTTAAAGATAGACATGTGTGGAGCCCACGATAATCTCTCATCGAACGTTAGACCCAGAAACTTTATGGAAGGAAGGAATGGGATAGGTACATGTTTTAGGTAGAGGATGATATCAGGATTGGAAATAGGACGACGCTTCTGTAGGAATTCGACACATGCAGTTTTTGAGGATGAGAAATCCAAGCCATTCTTTTCCGCCCAGTTTTGTAATCTATTGATCGTTGACTGTAGGATAGACATCGCATTAGCGGGGAAGTTTGAAGGAAGAGATATGTTAAGGTCATCAATGAACAAACGGGCTGTTACCGGCGGCCTTATGCACTCTGCTATATCGTTTATATAAAGGATAAACAAGGTTACGCTTAAACGCGAACCCTGTGGAATTCCATTTTCAGTCGTGAAGGATGAAGATACTGAAGAGCCTATTCTTACTTGAATAGTTCTATCAGTGAGGAAGCTCTGGATAAAATTGCCCATATTACCGCTAATTCCGGCGTTCTTCAGCTTTTTAAGCACTCCATATCGCCAAATGCGGTCGTAAGCTTTCTCTATGTCAAAAAAGACTGAGTAGAGATGCTGTGAACTACTGTGGGCTGTTAGGATTTGCCTTTGTAGGCTAAGAAGATGAACGAGTGCAGATTTATATTTTCGGTCGCCTGCTTGGATTGGAGAAAGGATTTTCTTGGATTCAAGATAGAAATAGAGGCGTCGGTTCACCATTTTCTCCATTACCTCAGAAAGGACTGAGATCAACGAGATGGGTCTATAGCTTTGCGGAAGGAAGGGGTTTTTGTTCGACTTGACAATCGGAATAAGGAGAGTTGTTTTTAAGGATTGTGGGATAAAACCAGAAGACCAAATTTGGTTATAGATGCCGAGCAGGAATAATCTAGCAGATGTAGGAAGATGTTTGAGCATAAAGGAATGTATAGAATCCACTCCAGGTGCGCTATTCCTTATGTTGCAGTTTAGTTGATAATTTAACCCGTGGATTAAAGAAACTTAATTTATGCTATAAAAGATTTGTATGAATTTTACATCTATGAATTTTACATCTATGAATTTTAATAATTAATATTTAATATTGTTTTCTAGTAAAACTATTAATGTTCCTTTTTTATTCTATTTTAAACGCAGCTGTCATCGATCTTTTGCCTTTTTCTATTTATTTTCAATTTTTATTTTGTAATGCAAATGAAAATAGAATTCAATGAGAAATATATACTATATTTAAACTTGCTCATGAACAAAGAATTCAGATCGGATTACTAACAAAAATAAAGAAGAAATGTAAAGTCTGGTTAGAAATACTATCTTTCTTACTATTTCTAAACTACCATTTTTGCTAGAATTTTATAATTTCGTTTTATTTTTTTCATAACTAAAAATAAACTTAAATTTAAATTAAAAATTGTAATAATTATGTATTTTTAAAACATTTTTAAATTTCTATAATTTGATTTTCTTTATGAAACAAGGGGTATCTTTCAAATCTACTGCTTGCCATAAAAAAATTTACGTAATTATGTAATTTCCCCGACCATAAAATATCTCTCTGGATCTGCCCCTGTATATACACATATATAGATTTGTTCGAATTGAGATGGTATTGAAAGTTCGAAAAATTTCCGGACCATCACTTCTAGAACCGGTGACTTTTACGCTAATGATTTTTTTTTTCTTTTTTTTTTTTTTTTCCGTTCTCGAACAATTTGCCAAACGGACGAAAAGCTGATTGCAGTAATAGGCGGACATGTTTGCCGTGTCGTCCGGTTTCCAATTGCGAGATACGTCGTCGGTTTCCTGTTTGGTAGTGGTAATTATTAATTTGGTATCCGGTCTTTACGGTACACGTGTAAATAAAGGGAGGCAGAAGTGGTCAACTTAATGAAATGAAATGGAGGATATCTTTCGAGTGTTGTAGTTTGCGGAGCGATAGCTTATTGCGGGCTAGAATAAAACAATTTGTTAAACGAGCGTTGGAAGTCTGAGCATTATTTCTTTATTATTCTCCGGGAATAAGATACAGTGTGTTTTCGTTGCAGCGGTTATGTAGGGTGTTCGAACAGATGGAGGCTGCACTGAATAGTGTCAAGTCGAGCTGGGGTCGCATTGTTTCCTGAAAATGGACGAACCAGAGCCGATGGGAATTTCCAACAGCGGTGGCCGAAATTCTTCTTCTGACTCGGCTGAGATATATAAATTTCGACGGCGTACCGCTCTCCAGATTCGATGCGGCTATTTCCGATTCGATCGGGTCTACTCGACGGAATTAACTGAAAACCAAATCGAGTACACGTCAGCTCGTTCTTATTCAGTTTGTTTATCAACCTCTTCCAAATGATAAATTTAATTCCGGTATCCTCCCTCTTTCTGTTACTTTCTGCCTATTTGCTAAAATCCGATCATTATTCGTTTTTTGATAACTGTCGTTTCTGTTTTTACGAGATGCTAAGTCGGTTTTCAACTCCAGCGATCCGGCTAGAGCAGCAGGCAACCCTGTTTAAAATTATTGCCGGCTTTTCCTTGGTACCGATGAGCAGTTGTTCACATGAATTCAATTAAACACCAAAGACCCAGTGGCAGATCCCGGGGGGGGGGGGATCAAAAAATCCTCGATGAAAATTTTTTTTACAACAGAGAAACTTAATTTATACTATAATAAAATTTTTATAAATGGTATACCTGTGAATTTAATTATAACTAATATTTAATACTGTTTTCTAGTAAAAGTATTAATGTTACGTTTTTATTCTGTTTTAAATGCAACTACCGTCGATCTTTTGTCTTTTTTATGTATTTTTAATTTTTATTTTGCAATTATAATTAAAAATAGTTCAATGAGAAATATTTATACATATATATATATATATATATATATTTATATATCTGTTTTACTTGCTCATGACAAACAATTCGGATCGGATTATTAATAAAAATAAAAAAGAATTAAAAGTCTAATAAAAATACTATCGCTCCACTTTTTTTGAGTAATTTACTATTCAAATTCTAAACTACCATTTTAGCCACAATTTTATAATTTTTTTATTTTTCACCTAAAAATTAAACAAAAACTGTAATAATTATGTATTTGTAAAACATTTTTAACTTTCTAAAGAGGCCGCGCTATTTGATTTTCTTTATGAAACAGGGTATTTCTCAGATTTACTGTCTACTGTATAAGATATTACGTAATTATAGAATTTTTATATTCTTAGAGGTTTCTTTTAAAAAAACAATTATTCTTCACTTAAAATTAATTTTCTGCGGTTTAGGTCTGTATTTGAGTGAAAATTTTTATTTCGAAATTTACTACTGTACTATAAATGTATTTATATAAATGAACGAGTAAAAAAACGCGTTGAATAATAATCGAATAGATATTACAAAACAATTAATGTTGGGTGTATAAAAATCGGTAGTCGAAGAATACTTAAAATTCTTATCTAAATTCAAAACCACGCTTTTTCTGAAAATTTGTTTTTTTTTTTTACAAATGTTGAATTATGGCTACACTTCATATTCTATATAAAGGTGCTTATATCCACAAGCACTATGTTGCTTGATTTTCCTTATTATCCTTAATGCAATCATTGATAATATAGTTTAATGTTTTTTCTTAAAGTAACACATTTCGTTTTTCTACAGATTTAACTTTATCGTAAGCCGAAGGTATAAATTTCAATATATACTTTTACTATTATGTAATTGCAACGATTTTATTTGGCTATACTGTTTGCGTCCCCGAGGATCGTATGCATTATGAAAGTATTAAATTATTTTTATTTGAAATGTTAAATTTTATCTTGTTTTACACTATTAAAATTATTATTATTTTTATGATTAGCTTGGAAGATTTGATAGTAGTCTAAAAACCAGGCAGCTGGGAAGTCTGACGTCACAACCCCAAACCGTGTGCAGAGGGCTGAAAGTAACCTAAGTATTTTATTCTGGAGGCAAAAATTCACCCAAGTTTCCCCCAATGTCCCCCCAATTTTCTCCAAATTTTCTGCAAATTTCCCCCCAATTTTCACCGTACAGGTTCCGCGCATTCCCGATAGTTCGAACCGATTAAAAATTAACCCCAGTATATTATTTAACGTCTGAAACTAACCCAAGTCCCCGCTCACCCCTCGTGCCCACTGTGCTACTGCGATTTTTCAAAATAAAGGCCTAAGTATGAAAATCCCAAATTTAACCCAAGTATACTATTTAAAGCCCCAAATCTAACACTAATCTCCGCTCGCCCTTCCCACGATACCGCGCATATATCCAACATATCGTTAGCCGCCGCGAAAGCATACGTACCGTTCCCGCGCACGCGCTGTCCGTTCCCAATACCGCGATCTATTTTTAAAAAATATTTCGAAGCCTGAGTACAAAAAATTCCAAAATTAGCCTAAGTATATTTTTTCATTTTCGCGATTCCCCGTTTGTACAGGTAAATGTATAAACACACACGCCGTTCCCGCACATATATCCATCATAACGTTAACCACAGTGAAAGTGCACACCCATTCACACACATCGCGCCCTCTACTATCATGTGTATGTATTACACATGCCTTTGCGTGTAATATATGTAGCATACTTTTTAATTTTCATTTTTCGAGGTTGGGAGGGGTAAAATTTTGCCGGAGTGATAAAAACGTTTGAATCTCAACACTTAGAACCCAAAATTTAAAGGAATTTTCCGAGTCGCGCTCCGTTCCGGCATTTTTTTTTTTAAATTTTATTTTTAAAGAAAATATTTGAACGTTCCATCAGTCGAATGAGAGCGGGCGAGTGTGCTGCTACGAGATGTATTATGTAAGCGCGACCGCGTCTATAATGGAAATATTTAAATGTTCCAGCAAATAGTTGAAACTCGTCACCAGGTGAGGTGAATTCCAGTCGTTCGTTTTGAAATTAACCAGCCGATCATCTATGCACACTCTCACACGCCACCGATAGAAACCTGTTCACGATCGCTACACGTTCACACACACGCACATACACACCGCCACCTGATATATATTTTTCGCCTTTTTCCGCTTCCGACCTTATATTCAATCCGTTGATTTTTTTTTTTTTTTATTTTTCCGTATTCTCCGTTCGTTGCAAAAGCACACCGTCCATTCCTGCACACATATCAAGCATTGAGTTAGCCTCTACAAAGGTACACTGTACTATTCCATACGCGCTCCGGTCACCACCGAAATAAACGCCGCGATATCACCCCCCCCCCCACACACACACAACCACTTCATATATATTTTATTTTCGAGTCAAAATATTATAGAATTAGCCTAAGTATATTTTTCTTTTACGCTTCTGTTTATTTCTTCCGAATGTTCATAATTTTTATATTTTTTTTTGCTTCTCCGATTCTAAATATTAATCTGACAATGTATTAGCCACTCTCTCACTCGCACAGAATGTTCCCTCGCACTCATCTGCTACCAGTAGTTCTCATTTCGTTCTTATTAATTTTTTTCAAATCTAATATTGCACAATCAGCCTAATTATATTTTTTTCGCTTCCAATCATTTCCTCCGTCCGTTGATAATTTTCTTATTTTATTTTTTTCTCAGGTTCTAAAAATGAATCCATTGATATCTTCACTAGTATGATCGCGCACACATCTTCTGCCGGTATTTCTCATATTGTTCATAATAATTTTTCATGTTTATATATTACGGAATATATTTTTTCCTCTCTAAAGATTTTTTTTTTTTTTTTTTTTTGTTGGGACGCTTTTAATTGCCAGGATTATTGCGCCCATCGGATAAGTTTTAGATTAGGGAGTATAGGTGGGTTTTTTTGAGAAAATTGATCAATGAATTTAATTGTTCTGGGTCATCAGATATTGATTGAGGGGTTATTTTGTGTTGTAATCGTTGGACAGAGAAGGAAGGGCAGGAGAAAAGAAGGTGTTTTATTGTCATGATATCTGAGGAGCAGTAGGTACAAGTGGGGTTTTGTCGAATTCCTTGATATAGGTGACCGTGGGTAATTTTGGTGTGAATTTATCAAGCCTCAATAGGACCGACGAAATTATTATTACTAGAATCCGTATTGGTCACACCAAAGATTTTTTCCAAACGTAAGTATTCAAAAAATAATTCGAGTATAATTTTATATAACGCGGTTTCATCATTTCCCTCTCCCCTATCCACCCTACACAAATTTCAATTCTTTCCTATTATTTTTCATGAGTACATCACCCTGAAACTACAGTGAAACCACACCAACCATTCCCACGCACCCATCCGCTAACAATGAGTTTCACATCATTTATAATAATTTTTTTCCGAGTATGTTAGTTTAAGATTATTTCATTTTTTTCAAACTCTAAATATTTTATTTTTTTCAATATCTTTCATATTATATTTTTCTTGATTTTTTGTGGGTCCCCAGTCACTCCGGAATTGATGGCAACGATGCAGCCGATTCTTTTGCTCGTTCTGCTGGTCGCCTTGATTCATTCCTCAACCATTTCCCTTCTTCAGATATCCTTTCCTTATCTACCTCCAATCACACCAGACTTTGGCAGGATATTTATCCCTCCCTAATTTCTAATCCTAATTCTCATTACCGTTTCATTCAGCCAATTCCTCGTTCCCTGTCTTGGTTCCATTCTATTCCTCTCAGTCGTCGCTCTTCTACTGTCTCCCTAATTCGTCTCCGGATCAATCATTCTCTCCTCCCTTCCTCTCGTTTTCGATTTGCTCTATCGCCTTCTCCTGATTGTTCTCCCCATGATTGTGATCCTCCTCGTACATGTGATGCTAATCACATTTTCTTTGAGTGTCCTGCTCTTCGTAACGAACGCTACCTTTTATACAGTCAGCTCCTGACATTAGGTCTCCCTACTCCCTATAACTCTTCCTTTATCCTCTCCTTTCCTTCATCTTCTGTGGTGCCCGTACTGCTGTCCTTTGTTGCGTCTATTTCGGGCCGCTAAATTATTTAATTTATTAGCTTAGTTTTCTTGTTGTTGGGTCAATGCCGCTGGCGCGCCCAAAAAAAAAAAAAAAAAATATATCTCTCACTCGCATATTGCAACTCTGATCTGCTTGTGCTAGCTCGTTTTTTTTTCTTTGAACATGCTGTGTCTCGTAAACTACTAGGTTTTCTACCTGTTACTCTATTGATCAACACACCTCATAGACGATCTCGTATATACCTCGAAAAATACTTGTGAAATAAAAAAAAAAATTAAGTAACATGTGAACTTAATACATATTTTTATAAAAATGAGATTATGAAAGATTTTAAACAATTAGAGAGAACTCTCCGGGTCTTAGGTTGTGACTTACAAATTAATGAAAACTCACACAGCTGCGGAAAATACTTGATGTACGTGCTGTACATGAAAAAGTTGAACAGTTAGATTCGTTTGTTATAAAAAGAATAAAAAAACATAATTTTTTAATCTAGAAAGAAAATGATCAAAGTATGTGGGATTATATTCGAAAAGTAGACAATAATTATATGTACACTTTACACAACTGGTTCAGATTTTTGTAATATTCATCATTACCAGTACTTTAAGTTAAGGGGGGGGGGAGGATAGAGAAATAATTAAATAAACGGAATTGAAAAGGAGCGAAAAAAGATTAAAATTAATTAGGTAAAATATATACAATAGAATGAAAGATATGGAGGGATATTGAGGGAAAAAGAAAAAATATATGCAAATATATACAAACAAAATTTAAATATGTATAAAAATATATTTACAAAATGATTAACAAAACACAAAAAACGAACGGATGGTCGATTAGGGAAAAAAATATATACATTAATATACAAAAATATATACAAATATACACAAAATTGATAAACGATCGAAATAATGAATTTTTAATCCGCGCGAATTTTACATTGACAATCGATACGATCTTTTACTTTCATACAATTTCGAGTACTCCGTCGCAATGTATTATCATCGATATAATATTCTTCATCATGCTCATGCTCGTAACATGGTAGAAGTGATTTTATCGTATCATCCTGTTTTAATCTATCTGGTAGAAATGCATAAATGTCTCCAACACAACTTGGAAATAATGTAATTATCATTTCTTTGGTGGCTGTAATGAACAACTGACTTAAATCATTTATATTGAGATTATTCATAAGCTTCAGCAGATGGATAACATGATCGTACCAGGCCTTCATCACCATAACGTTTTTCGCTGCACAATGAAAACTATCATTCTCATTATGATGTTTACAGGTTATCAAATTGCTTATACCAAAATACTCTTCATGTAGATTCTCAATACTATGTAGTCGAAAGACTTGATCCATATTAACGATTTCATAGTCTAAATCACGCAACAATTCAGACTTTTCGTTAAGTTCCATTAGTGTAAGTTTAGCATATACTGTTAAAATATATATGCGAGCTCTCGGTTTTTGAGATAATATCGTGAATATATCGCGTGCCATAAATATTTCTTCCTGACAGGGAAATAATGACGTATTTTTCAAATAATGACTCATCGAAGAACATTGTAAATGCGGCATTTTTTATGCATGCCATGCTCTGCTTGGCTTATACAGCGTATGCAAACACTTTCCACCAGACATATCAATCATTGCTAGTTCAGTTACTCGAAACCCATAATCACAATCTATATGGAAGCTGATATGTACAAAATATTCCGCTATATCTGCTTGTTCTGATAATAATACAGGACCAATGATATTATGTACAGAAGGTGTTGATCCTTCTGCTGTATAACCATCATCTGACTGCGGTGATGGAGGTGATGAAGTTGTATGCGGGACACTATCACTCGAAAATGAATTCTGAATAAATTCGTCGACTTTAATATCAATCGAATCGGTAGTGTAATTCATGTTTGAATAATATTTTTAACTTTTTACTAAAAAATATAGAAAATTATTACTTTTAACGTTAGAGCAAACTTTTATTAATGCGTGAAGAACACAGCTTCAACAAATTCTACACGTTCAACATAGCACTAATACTGACTGCCTGAACAGATCCTTTCGAGATTCTAGCTCGTTGCAAGTCTTTGAAGAGGGCGGGTTGTACCAGAAAAACCACATTCCTTTGGTGATAGTTGGTTACATACGCAGATGAACGAAGTTGAGAGGTGTTCTTTGGGTTATGGATGTTTGTGTGTAGTTGTGTACATATGAACCGGTTTTCTACAAAAGATATGACAGGGAAGATCCGGGCAGACTCGATGACCTTGACACGTGATCGAAATCAACGGCATAGCAACATCCATGCATAGAAATAAGCAGAGTACCTTTGCACTATGAGCGTATGCGGACATAACGGAGGAAAAATATAATATGAAAGATATTGAAAAAAATAAAATATTTAGAGTTTGAAAAAAATGAAATAATCTTAAACTAACATACTCGGAAAAAAATTATTATAAATGATGTGAAACTCATTGTTAGCGGATGGGTGCGTGGGAATGGTTGGTGTGGTTTCACTGTAGTTTAAGGGTGATGTACTCATGAAAAATAATAGGAAAGAATTGAAATTTGTGTAGGGTGGATAGGGGAGAGGGAAATGATGAAACCGCGTTATATAAAATTATACTCGAATTATTTTTTGAATACTTACGTTTGGAAAAAATCTTTAGAGAGGAAAAAATATATTCCGTAATATATAAACATGAAAAATTATTATGAACAATATGAGAAATACCGGCAGAAGATGTGTGCGCGATCATACTAGTGAAGATATCAATGGATTCATTTTTAGAACCTGAGAAAAAAATAAAATAAGAAAATTATCAACGGACGGAGGAAATGATTGGAAGCGAAAAAAATATAATTAGGCTGATTGTGCAATATTAGATTTGAAAAAAATTAATAAGAACGAAATGAGAACTACTGGTAGCAGATGAGTGCGAGGGAACATTCTGTGCGAGTGAGAGAGTGGCTAATACATTGTCAGATTAATATTTAGAATCGGAGAAGCAAAAAAAAATATAAAAATTATGAACATTCGGAAGAAATAAACAGAAGCGTAAAAGAAAAATATACTTAGGCTAATTCTATAATATTTTGACTCGAAAATAAAATATATATGAAGTGGTTGTGTGTGTGTGGGGGGGGGGGGTGATATCGCGGCGTTTATTTCGGTGGTGACCGGAGCGCGTATGGAATAGTACAGTGTACCTTTGTAGAGGCTAACTCAATGCTTGATATGTGTGCAGGAATGGACGGTGTGCTTTTGCAACGAACGGAGAATACGGAAAAATAAAAAAAAAAAAAAATCAACGGATTGAATATAAGGTCGGAAGCGGAAAAAGGCGAAAAATATATATCAGGTGGCGGTGTGTATGTGCGTGTGTGTGAACGTGTAGCGATCGTGAACAGGTTTCTATCGGTGGCGTGTGAGAGTGTGCATAGATGATCGGCTGGTTAATTTCAAAACGAACGACTGGAATTCACCTCACCTGGTGACGAGTTTCAACTATTTGCTGGAACATTTAAATATTTCCATTATAGACGCGGTCGCGCTTACATAATACATCTCGTAGCAGCACACTCGCCCGCTCTCATTCGACTGATGGAACGTTCAAATATTTTCTTTAAAAATAAAATTTAAAAAAAAAAATGCCGGAACGGAGCGCGACTCGGAAAATTCCTTTAAATTTTGGGTTCTAAGTGTTGAGATTCAAACGTTTTTATCACTCCGGCAAAATTTTACCCCTCCCAACCTCGAAAAATGAAAATTAAAAAGTATGCTACATATATTACACGCAAAGGCATGTGTAATACATACACATGATAGTAGAGGGCGCGATGTGTGTGAATGGGTGTGCACTTTCACTGTGGTTAACGTTATGATGGATATATGTGCGGGAACGGCGTGTGTGTTTATACATTTACCTGTACAAACGGGGAATCGCGAAAATGAAAAAATATACTTAGGCTAATTTTGGAATTTTTTGTACTCAGGCTTCGAAATATTTTTTAAAAATAGATCGCGGTATTGGGAACGGACAGCGCGTGCGCGGGAACGGTACGTATGCTTTCGCGGCGGCTAACGATATGTTGGATATATGCGCGGTATCGTGGGAAGGGCGAGCGGAGATTAGTGTTAGATTTGGGGCTTTAAATAGTATACTTGGGTTAAATTTGGGATTTTCATACTTAGGCCTTTATTTTGAAAAATCGCAGTAGCACAGTGGGCACGAGGGGTGAGCGGGGACTTGGGTTAGTTTCAGACGTTAAATAATATACTGGGGTTAATTTTTAATCGGTTCGAACTATCGGGAATGCGCGGAACCTGTACGGTGAAAATTGGGGGGAAATTTGCAGAAAATTTGGAGAAAATTGGGGGGACATTGGGGGAAACTTGGGTGAATTTTTGCCTCCAGAATAAAATACTTAGGTTACTTTCAGCCCTCTGCACACGGTTTGGGGTTGTGACGTCAGACTTCCCAGCTGCCTGGTTTTTAGACTGCTTTTGATATTTTTACGTTTATGAATTTTTACCAAAGTTATCACATAAATCTTTCGGTACCGGTGGAGACCTTTGAAAGGCACAATTGCGGGATATCTAGACATTCGCACACGCGCGCGCACACACACACACACACACACACACACACACATATATATATATATATATATATATTTATATATATACAAAACCAAAATGGAGTGTTCATATCATTCTGGCTGTGCAGCCGGTTGGTTGAAACTCCTTGTTGGGAGGCCGATGTAAGTTTGTGATTCCAAACGAATCCATATTTGAATTAACACGCACTTTGCAAATCGCCAACCCGGAATTTATAAAAATAATCTGGTTTATAGGACCTTGTTGGATTGTCTTTCCTTGAATGTTCTTTTGGCGGATATCGTTTTTGACTCTTTTTGCTTATTCTTCGTAGATTTTGCATTCCTTCAGACCCTTCTCTGACGAGGACTCCTCAAAAACAAGATAAGATTCGACAAGAACTAAGCGAGACTCCAGTAGAACTGCTCCTCGATTTCTCTTTTTTTCTGCATTTTACCGTGATTTTTTTTCCTTCAAAATCCGTCTTCTCTTCCGTAGTTGATATACCAATCGTGTATTCACTGATGGATTACCGCGCGCATTCATCAGTAGCAACGATCAACATTGTCCGTTTACCCTCAGCCAGCAATTGATGCCCGTACACTACCGCATTCCTATCTCATCATGTTATAATCAATAATCTTTTTTTTTAATATGTATTTTTTTAAATTAATTATTAGTTTAAAGTAATGTTCATTGTTTTTTTTTTTTGCTTTTTCTTGTTTATTTTGAACTAAAATGGGATTCCTTTTTTTTGTTTGAAAAAATATTATTTACTATAAATTTGTTAATTTTCGATGTTTAAATTGAAAATGACTTTTTTTTTAAATTTTTGATATAGTTTTTGAAATGTGCTTTTAATTTGTTCTTCGTGTGTGGCAGTGCGTGTGTTGGATATATATATATATATATATATATATATATATATATATATATATATGTATATATATATATATATATACATATACATATATATTAGATATATATATATATATATATATATAAACTCGGCCATTTTGGCCTAGCAGGAGGCTGTGGCCCTTGACACCCTTGCTTACATTTCTGTCTCTTTCTCTTCTATACTTTGTATAAAATGATCACAATTTACAACGTTATTCCAAATCTGTTCATATGAATACAATAACATAATCACAAAAATCCTATAAAATATAACAAACGTTACATGGAACATTTTTTCCGATGGTGGTAGCCTAAGAATTACGTTGTAATTAATATATATATATATTAATTACGATGTAATTCGAAGTCTATTCCCTATTAGAAAAAATGTCCCAATTTTATGTAACGTTTGTTATACTTTATAGGATTTTTGTAATTATGTTATTATATTCATATGGATTGATTTAGAATTACGTTGTAAATTTTGATCATTTTATACAAAGTACGTGTATAAAAGAGAAAGAGGCAGAAATGTATGAAGGGGGTTCAAGGGGCACAGCCCCTTGCGGGGTTAAAATTGCCGAGTTATATATATATATATATCTAATATATATGTGTACGGGCTAGTTTAGTATACAGTAGTTAAGACACATTTGGGCTGCATTTATAGCACGCGACTATGTGCGCTAGCGTCACATAACAATATTCAGCCAGCGAACAATCGGATCAACATGACTAGGCAAGTCGTCTTGGTTTGCCTCGTCATTCACTGATAATCTTTCTCATGTTCGTCGACGGCACGGAAAGTAGATTGGGCTCCAGTTTCTGTGTTTCTCAATAGCGCTGCCACTTTATCCTTACGGATAAAACTCATAATCGTAAACGGAGGAGAATAATAATAATAATAATAATAATATATATATATATATGTATCCAAGTCGCTCCCAGGTTTCCCCAGCTTGAAATAATTGGTTACCAGCGAAATCTGGGAAGGTAAAGGCGGCTGGGAGAAAGGAACTGCCTCTCGCACTCTCATTAGAGTCGTTGAGCTTAGTACATTGTGAACCTTAACTTCACAATCCCCGACGCCCTGTCAAGGGTATGGGACTTGCTTTACTTTACATATAATAGGGATAATCTTTTCGAAAGTGTTCGATTGCTAAAAAAAAAAAAATCTTTACTGGCGACGAAAAATGCGTTTAAAATACGAGTATATAAAGGTAGATGTTGTAAGAATACTGCAACGAAATTAAAAATACGGATATCGTTCGGCGATTCTTAATTCTGAATAGAAAAATTTATTTAACGCTCAAAATATGTTTGTTTTTTATATCTATTTGGACCCGTTCGCCATGGACATTGATTCGGTGCAATGGTGAATATTGAACTTTTAGCGTGTGGCGGCAGCAAAATCCAAATCGAATTCTATCGAAACGAGTACGCTGCGACAGTTAACTCCCATATTTCGTAAAGACTTGAAATGTTTTGATTTTCGCATTATATTGCGATTGAGTGCAATAATTTTTCAATATTATTTACGTGTTTTTTTTATTATTTTCGAAGTAAAGAAAAAGTTAATATTAGTTCACTGTAACGGTGTTCGGTGGGGTGATAGGATTTCCCATTTCTTAATGTAAAATGACTATTCGGTATAATTTGGTGTAATTTGTTTTTATTATCTGCTCACAGAACGTTCAAAGGAATTTCGTAAATAAATGTTGTCAGTAATCGTGTAGCAGCTCTTTTTCGTTTATTTAGAACATTAATAGAACCACCGTTATATGAATTATTATCGCTTGATTAGTGCGTCGCTAAAGAAAGGGAGATTACACGTTGCTTATGCACATGTATATTCGTATGTTTATACATCTTCAATAATCCTACATTCGCGTATGCAACAATTAATATGTAAATTAGAATAAAACTAGAGTGATACATATATATATATATATATATATATATATATATATATATATATATATGTATATGTGTGTATGCATGTATGTACATATATGTATACTGGTATAGGCGCATGGATTTTTGACCTCTGTACCCTTTACTCGTTTACAAAAAAGGATAGCAACGGCGAGGATGAAAATTCGAACGTGAATTTCAAAGTACTGAATTAGTAGTGGGCTTAAATGATCGTTATCAGCCCTACCAACCGCTTAAAGTAGGTAAATAAAAACTTGCCTCTGACAAACAATAATTATATATCGTTCATTTTTTTTTTTTTTTTTTTAGAATGAAATTACAAGAAATTGTAAAATTAATAAAAACTTGACCGTGTTAGAACCAGAATTTCGAACTGATATGTTTTTTGTCACGATTTTCGTCACAGTCCGGTTAAACAAGCACTTTGCTTTTTGTTCCAACAAAAATAACGGTTTTTTTTAGCGTTCGATTAAAATTAATTTTCTAAAAAAAAAAAGTATCAAACTTTTTTCGTTTAAAAATAAATAAATAAAACATTTTTTCTTTTTTAAGTTAAATATTCACCTTTAAGCTATATTTATCCTTTTTCATTCCGTATGAAGTTAAAACAACCTATTACTCATCGCGACTATTTTGTATTCTACTTTTTGTACATCCCCGTCCGCGCTCGATATTATCTACTTCATAGTATCGACATTTGATTTGGTTAAGGTTTGTTGTAGAAGTATTATCTTTCTTCACAAAACCCTTAAAAAAAGAAACATTTTAAGCTGTTAAAGCAACAAACGAAATTCCGCTTAGATTCCTCTCTGTAGTCGCATGTTAAAGTTTCCTCATATTTGCTGACTTTACAAAATCAATGAAACTATTTTTTTTCTTTTTCTTTTTTTTTTTGGTGCGTAAATTCTGGAGATTAACGTAGCGCGAGTGAAATTTTTAGAAGTTTCAGTTCGCGGTAGCGGATTCGAACAACTTTGCTATCTTATTTATTCATGCCCTTAATGCTCTCCTGATTAGATTCGAGTAACAAATGCTGTTGGTGGAATTTCTGATGAGTAAATAAACAGTGGAAAAGCGTAGTTCAATGCAATTTTGTTATGTCACGTGCATGCGAGGAAAAACGCAAATAGCTGTATAGTTCTTTTTTTTGTTTTCTCCGAAACAAAAAAAGGTTTTCGGTTCAGTTCCGGTTTTCGATATGAGCAAAATTTTACTTTTTTTTCGGTTTTCAGTTTCTTTTCAAAGTCCTTATAAAAACACCGAAGGTCAGAAAAGAGCGAGCTCTAAAGAAATGCTAATACTTCGCAATACATTTTCGTTGTTTTCAAACATTGCTTTAAGTTTATCCGGATGCAATCATGCGTTTTTCCTACTTTTTTTCTATTTTTCTTTCTTTTTTTAACATTTTTCTTTAATTCACTTTCGCATCTGTTTGTTTGTTTGTCTGTAGTCAAAACTGAGAAGTTCTATTTAAGGCATTTTCCGTTGATGAAAAATTCTAAACTTTTGCACAGACCTTTGTTTTAGATGACAATATAGAGAAATCCACGGTTACTTTCGACCTATACGTGTTGTACGATTTGTAGGGTATGTTTAGGCCGAATATCTTTGTGTATATATTACTGGATAATACATAAAAAAAAAAAAACAAAAAAAAAACACGAGAATAAGAAACGAGAAAAAACATGTTTCTAATCTCGCTTGCTTAGCATTATCATTTTTACATTTACATTCACGTTGACTGTAATATGAAAAATTATTCACAATAATGAGAGGGGGAGATAAACGACGCTTGGAAAAAGTTTATAAAAAACACTATGAGAAGAGGAATGGAAAAAATGGTAATGCTTAGCAAGCAGATCGAAATGGAGAAGAATCGAAACGAAAGATCACCGTGGAATCCGATTAGAACCTGATCGTCAGAAACATTTAGAGCTACGTGCAAATAAAAGTTACGAAGAACGCGAGGGTCGCTTGGAAACTGTCCGCAATGCTGTCACCCTACATAGTGAAACTGAAAGCCAAACCGTTAAAGAAGCTCGTTTCGAGGCTGTTTGTAAATCTGTCACATAACATCTATCTCAAGAATGTTTTAATACAAGATCTAAATATTATCGAAGCACCACACATGGCTGAGCCTAACCTAATGGGGATATTCAGCATCAGTCGTAGCTATTGAACATCGAGGTCGAAATATCGGTAATGGCTCCAATCGACTGTGCACAGCCGAATGTTGATGATGTGTTGGAGGTTTAGTGATAATGTCAACGAGATCAAAAGAGAAGCGAGGGATAATATCGTTAATACCGAGTACGAATTAAATGTAGAAGAGCTTGCATGGTATTTTCTGTTTCCATATGGAATTTCCGAGACCATAACATCAGTCCTCTAGACTACTACCAATACCAGATTTTAGGAAGTAGTTCATGTTTTCAGCGAAACAATTATCTGTTTTACGCGCTTTGTTCAGGTATAAGAGAATCGAAGGAACGATACAGACTTGCTTGAAAAAGCTCTCGTCGGACCAGACGCGGAGAGATGAAAGATCTTCATTTGATCAGGAAAAGCTTGAGAGGGTCGTGTGCCTATTGTAGTGCATCTCTCGGCGAGTGTCTAGCAAAAATTCGATACCCTGGTCCGCTAACGTATTTTCAGTTGCAAAGACACTTGTATTGGATCGACATGAGATGAGCACTAAAATGCAAGGCACAACCGTTGACCATGCTGTCGTATATCTAGGCTCGAAACTTTTCGCCGCTCCAGAAAAGTATAGTTAGATTTATTCATGGTCTTCAAAGCGAAGAATTAGACGTTTTCAAGTTGATCGGTAATAAACGCTGCAACGTTTCCGCCTCCTTGAAAGAAATGAAACGCATGACAGCTATTCTTTCCAGACATGCTTGACCTCCTCTGATGATGAGCTAAATAAAGCTTTAATATTGTAGTAGAAAGAAAATGTCGCATTTTTAATTTATATAGATTGAATAAAATATGTATTATAATTTTAATAACTACGTTTACAAAAATTTCGGAAAATTCATTTATAATTAAAAAGTATAAAATAAAAAAAATTCACTAAAAAAAAGTAAAATAGATTCCTTATCACATATAACTTAAAAACATTTTCCCAACAAGTACAATAATTCCGTGAAAAATTAAAATAAAAAGATTGGGCGCTAACATTTCATGCTTTTTTTTTTTTTTTTAACATATACACCCTGTCAAGAAAGTATCGGGAATTGTTAAATAAAACGAACAATTTTTAATTTTCATCCAAATTTATTTTGTCACCTTCAAAATAACATCCATTCGAAGCGATGCACATATGCCAACGCTTTTTCCACTCGGCAAAGCACTTCTGATAGGCGGTTTCCGGGATGGCCTTTAGCTCTCGCGTCGCATTCGTCTTGATGTCATCAATCGATTCGAAGCGCATTCCCCGTAGCGGAAATTTGAGTTTTGAGAATAGGAAGAAGTCGCAGGGTGCTAAATCTGGTGAATACGGCGGTTGTTCGATGATATTTACCGAGTGTTTGGCCAAAAACTCATTCACAATTATGGCTTTGTGAGACGGCGCATTATCGTGATGGAGAATCCAAGAATTGTCGACCCACAAATCGTTACGTTTACGACGGATAGCCTCTCTCAAACGTCTCAAAACACTTAAGTAAAACTCTTTGGTGACTGTCTGTCCGGCTGGCACATATTCATAGTGTACCACGCCTCGAATATCGAAGAAAACAATCAACATGATCTTCACTTTCGATCGGCTTTGGCGAGGTTTTTTCGGCTTTGGCGCGCCAATTGGCCGCCATTCGGACGATTGCTGGTTCGTAAGCGTGTCGTACTCGTACACCCATGTCTCGTCACCAGTAATTATCTTTTCCAAGAAGGTAGGATCCAAATTGGCTCGATCCAGCATGTCTGCAGCTACCTGTTCTCGGTACTTTTTTTGAAAGAAATTCAGGTCTTTCGGAACAAGCCGAGCCGCAACGCGTTGCATACCCAATTTTTCGTGCACAATCGTACGTACGCTCTCGTGTGACATGCCCAATCCATGAACCATCTCTCTCAAGCTCACATGACAATTTTCAGCAACGATTTCCTTGATTTTATCGACGTTATCATCGGTCACACTCGTTGAAGGCCGTCCAGAGCGAGGCATGTCTTCGACCGTCTCCCGACCATCCTTGAACGCTCTGTACCACTCGTAAACCCGCGTTTTTGATAAAGCAGATTCACCAAAAGCCTTCTGTAACATTTTCAGTGTATCGGCACAAGAAATTTCGTTCGAAACACAGAATTTAACACAAGTACGTTGTTCAATATTTTCACTCATTGTAAAACTTCGACAAAACCTTCAAGGTCGACTGATTTTAACAGCTGCTGTAAACACACTGGTTGACAGATCGCGCTAAAAATAGGCATCATAATACAAAACAGTTGTACCAACCTGGAAAAAAAAAATGATCTGCCTAGCTATTACCCGGGAGATTTAAATTGACAATTCCCGATACTTTCTTGACAGGGTGTATACGGCGTTAACACAACTACGAGGTTATCAAGCCGAACCTATGATATTAGTTACAGAGTATAATATAAATTACAGTTTCTGAGGAATAGGAAGAAATCATTTATATGTGAACGACTATTATTACGCAGTAATTGGGATAGGTCTGAGGATAGATTAAACTTTTGGCGGGATTCGGATAAATTATTGTAACTTATTAGGATATATCAGAGTGTAAGCTGATAGGTGTTACGGAAGGAACAGGATGGCGGCAGTGCGTTATTGAAAAAGTATGAATGGGTTACACATTAGTATGGCCGAATCTTAATCTAGTTAAAATTATTTCGTCTTTTCGTAATTTTCGATCAGATGACTCCCACTCTTCGACCTTTTCTTTTATGTCTCTCAGATGGTTTGCGGATGAACCGATCTCCCCTTTCGCATTCCATAGTCTCATAATTTTCTCTTTATAAACGGTCTTCAGATCATCTTTGGTTATTATAGTTTCAGTATTAGTATCCTGGAATATCGAATTTGATCGTTTTGCTGCAGTTTCGTTGCCCTTTATGACTCGAGATCCATATGAATAGAATATGCAGTTTAATGGAATGTAATTCTGTTATGATTTCATGGATTCTTTTCACGATAGGGTTAGTGTTAAATATCATTTGGATATTCGTGAGGGTGCTAGCCGAGTCTGTTAGTATTATAAACTGGTGTTCTGTACGCGTTCGTGATGTTTATTGCAATGTAAGGTATATTACAGACAGTTCAGCAGTTTTAGCTGAGCTCCATGACGGCAGTTTTTCAGCTTTGTTTGTTGTGTTTGGAATGAAAATAGCTGTTCCCCGGGCGCTATTGTTGTTTTTAATCCATCCGTGTAACAACGTACTCTGTTTGGATACCGCTCTAAAATAGTGTTTAATCTTGACTGCTTGTCTAAAGTACAATCAGAGTTGTTCGATAACTTCAAAAGCTCGTCGATGATTTGATTGACGGTATTGACCATGGTGTAGGAAGTATGGAGATAGGGGGAAGCGAGCATTATGTTTTCGGGGTATAGGAGATTAGGATATTTTCCTCAAACTTCAACGCTTTTGGGTGGACTTGTACTTATTCCGATAATAGTCGTTAAATAGAAGGTTTCCTGTTGGTAAGTCTGGTATAGCTGCAGTGGCGACTAGGAGATTTTCGGTTTGGATCATTTGTCGATATTTCAGAGGGGGTTTATTGGCTTCTACGCAGAGGCTTGTCGAGGGTGTGGTTCCGAATGCTCTTGTCTCGTTAATCTAATGCCTTGGTGATGAATGCAATCTAGTTTTCCTAAGGTTGTGCGGCTTGCTGAATTATAAAGTTGAGCACCATAGTTCAATTTCGTTCGGATAAGGAATCGATATAAATATAATAGTGTTCTTCTGCTGCATCCTATATCAGAGTGGTTGAGCAACTTGAGAATTCCTAGAGAGCGGATTCATTTCGATCGTATATATGTACATGTTATATGGTCCTTCCGTGATAGCTTTTTATCAAGCACGATTCGTAAAAACT
Source organism: Icerya purchasi (assembly GCA_039619475.1). Taxonomy (NCBI): domain Eukaryota; kingdom Metazoa; phylum Arthropoda; class Insecta; order Hemiptera; family Monophlebidae; genus Icerya; species Icerya purchasi. The sequence continues at coordinate 179,524,699 of CM077115.1, forward strand.
TGACTGTTTATACTTCTGGAATTTGTTTGGAACGCAGAGTCAAAATTATATTTTGTTGTTTGCTTATTTGAGAAGATTATGTAATTTGTTTTTTCGGCGGATATTAGAAAACCGTGGTCGTGGCTCCAGGTGTTGATGTTGTTTTGTCGGATACTCTTCTTCTTGATAATCTCTTACAAAGTGTAGTCACATGTTCATGTGTACTAATTGTATCATGTGTAGTAAATTTTATTGTATGTTGCTGTAAATTTAATATTTTCTTTCGACTGATAAATTTTCTTGATTTGTAGCATAATATTTACCAGAAAGTTAGCATATGTACTATGTGATGTAAATAACGTGCGGTAAACAAGTGGATTAATCTCAGATCATCCACACCTTTGCTTTATTAAAGGCAACGTCTGTCCATGGGATCAATTTCCCTCGCATCGTAAGGACCAGACGGCTCTGTGTCGGCTTCGCATCGGGCACACAAGATATTCACATGGCCACATTTTCTCTGGACTCTGCGTTCCGCTATGCTCCTCATGTAGCGTTCCTATTTCTGTTATTTATTTTCTCGTCCTATGTCCATTACTTCAAAGCCTGCAACTCAAGCACATAACATTTCCTAACGGTAAATCCCAACTACAAGACGATCCTATAACTATCATATCCCTTCTATCCTTAAAGAGTCAATTAAGCAAATATGATACCTAACTTTCCGCACTTTTAGCCAAAGATGCTGTACATGGTGCGGTAAATAATAATAATAATAAAAAAAAAAGACATCGTGCGATGTAGAAATATTATCTACACATGATCAATTTTTTCGGTGTGCACTGTGTAATATTTGTCCAAAAATTTAATGGCAGCCCTCACACTTTTCATTTTAATTTTTCATGAGAAAATTTTTCACACAATTACTGTACTTGTTGAAGAAATATTTTTAAGTTACATGTGCTAAGGAATTTATTTTATTTTTTTTTAGTGAATTTGTTTTGGTACATTTTTTAGAAAAGTGTGTTTTTAAAAAATTCTTTAAATTTCTTTTTCTTTTCACAATTTCATTTTTTTAGTTCAAATAATTTCTTTATTCTTTGCGCGCTTGAACCGACTGTTCATGCCGTACAATAATTAGCAACGATGTATAATTTGGCCAAGAAGTCGGAGGAAGTTGTTTATTTAGAAAAAAAAAAATTCAAAGAATCCTGACTTTGTAATGAAACTACAATTTCTTTGCTCGGTGATGGTGTATAGTTTATAAATTTTGTGAAATACTAATATATGATTTTTAAATTTTCCTATTTCGGAGAAGAAATAGCCAAATATAAAGATGCACTCGTTATCTACACATTTTTACTTTCTTAAATCAGAATTAGCCGCAAAAAGATAAGGAAATTCCAAATTCTACCGGTTAGATTTTTTTTTTTTTTTGGGGGCTCGACAACCAGGGACCTCACCCAGTAACAATAGGAAGAAGAGTTAACTAATTAAAACTTAATTCGATCGGAAACGGCAGAAATAAAGAAACCGATGGCAAGAACAACAGACTGAGACGGAATGGACAGGATAGGCACAGTAGGGAGCAGGAAGCCTCGACTTTAAAAAGAGTAAATAAAGGGAAGAACGTTCCGCACAAAGAGTCAGTCAAAGAAAATGTGATTAGTATCACAGATAAGTTCGTCATTCGGATATAGATTTTTTTTTTTTTTTTTTTTTTAAATGGGCTCGGTGTTAACACTGACCCAACTACATGGACCTAGATCACCTACTCAGATTCTGAGGCGATCGGAGGTAGAAAGTATAAAGGAAAGAAGGAGGGGAACAACGGCTGGAGATGGGAAGGAAAGGATAAAGGAAGCATTGAAAGGGGTAGGAAGATCTAACGCCAAAAGTTCGGCGTATAGATGAGAGCACTGAGGAAAAAGAGCAGAGCATTCGAAAAGGATAATAACAGTAAGGAGAGGAAACCAAAGAGAGACGATAACGGGAGGCAGGCAATAGAGTGTGATTGAAGCGTAATAATAGGAACAACAATAACAGAACGTGGAAGAGAAGGGAATTCTGAGAAGCAAGAATTACTAAATAGGTTAGGTTGAATTAAGAGGTAGAAAGAACTATCATTGGTAAAGGAGGAAGGGTACACATATCCGAACCAAATCTATAGTGAAATTTCTTATTTAAGGACGATAGATTAGTACTAGAGGGATCGTTTTAAAGTAAAAGCGGGGGCGAGCAGCAACTTGAACATTCTGAATTTCGGTCTATATCGACGATCGTTTCAAACAGCCATAATTCTTGGCCCATCTTTCTGTAAAATTATTGCAAGCGCCAAAGAACTTTTATTTTTTATTTTTACTTTCAAGCAATAACGTCCCCCTCCCCGTCTATTTCACGAAAAAGCGCACGCAAACATTTTTTCGTTGAAATTATTTGCGTCTCATGTTGCATTTCAAATAACTCGCTGTCCTTTGCTGGATGAAACCCGGCTAAATGGTACTATAGATCAACATCTATTTTAAATTTTACACGGCTAGGGGAAAAGGTTTTTGTCGATTAAGCGCCATCGCGCTTGTTAAACCACCGCTATTGGTTTGCATTTTGAATTTTCCGCTATATAACACGATTCGGCCAAGCGGACGTCTTCCGAAAAAGTTTTTCCTATAAATTTTCCGTGTAAAGTCCGTCCATCGAGTGGGCGGACCTCCTCTGGCTTGTCTTCCCTTAACCTTTCCTTGAATTATTAGCCGCTCTCTGTTTCGGCTGTTTTTCATATCATACGAACGAACTATGTCATTCAATCAGAGTTCCATGTCCGGCAGTCTTTTTTCTGTCCTAATTACCTCAAACCTGGGAACAACTCTCTTTTGTATCACATTTTCGCCATTCGTTTCTAGTGTCGCATTTCGAATCAGTTCGTTTCTTGCCAGCGTATTGTAGTTGATTACAATCGAGAAAAGAGTATCTTGTAAGATATTTTTTCTAATCTTGCCGTTTATTCCGTGTTTCATTTAATCTTGTTCCGACTATCTGAGCCATATTGTTTTGATCTATCGTGTAATTTGATTAAAACACCTACGCAGCTCTGTCTGACTAGTGCTGTTATCAGCCAGTCGTAGATTAGAAATATTGCCCGCCACTAATCTGCACCGCTATTTCGACCGGAACTATTCTCGTTTATGTGTCGCGACGGATGTTAAAGAGTATTGAGCGCAATACGTAATCTGTGAGTTCAAGATTCTCGTGAGAATGATGTATCCACTATTTTAGTTAAACAATTGGATTAGCATGTTCCAAAACAAAAAAAAAAAAAAAATACCGCACTACAGACAAAATATTTAAATTTTTTTGCAAAAAGATTTGGATAGTACAATTAACGATAGTAATGTGAAAATTGCCAGATAAAAATGACGACGTAATCGTATAAAGAATGTATTAAAAAATTAATTTGTAAATGAAATATGCTAACGAGAGCGATCTTTCTTCGTTATCTAAGCGAGTTTCAAAGCATGAAATTGAAGTGAATACAAACGTGCAATTCTCGGACGTTTAATAAATGAGCCGGATTCAAAAATGTTTCTATTGTCTGACAAACAGATTTCTAAGGGAATAATTAGTAAACAGCGTGGGAAACATAAAAACGTTTTAAAGAAGTACGAGAATGGGGTAATCTGCGTGGAGAAATGTTGAAAGTTTTTAACGACATTAAGAATAATATAAGGGAAAAAAATCAAAGAAAAAAGAAACTATTTAACTCTTTGCAAGGACTGGAAATCTCCAGAGCATTCAAGATATTTTAGAAAAAGATTATTTAAATTCAAATGAACGGATACGTAATATTAATCTGTCTATACAGAACGAGGCGAATTAATGCAAACCGAAGTTGGTACTTCATTATCAACGATAGGATTGAAAAAAAATGCTAATTCGATGAAATAAAAAGAGCGAATAAAGTGAAATGCGTTAAAAAACTACGAGCACCGTTCATAAAGTAAGGTGTTCTCTATTTTTTATTTTCGAAACTAACAAAGCCGGAAAAAAAAAACGGACCCCGTCATTGAATTCAACATACTATTTACTTTTCCACATATTCACCTTTTAAATTTATTCATTTTTGTGGAGTCTAGAAATTAACCTATAAAAATACCTTGCTCGTAGAAACTTGCCGCGAAATTTTGTAACCAGGTAAGAACGAAATTTTTCAACTCCTGGTCGGTCTCGAATTTTTTTGCATTGTACCCCTCGTGTGACACACTCGGAAACTGGTCAAGAAGTTCGGAAATGGTTTGAATCGGATCGCAGAGTTTCATCGATTTTTCGCACATCAGTAGTTCGTCTAAGATTACGGAGGATGGTCTTTCGTTGCTCGTCCTCTATATTCGTTCTACCTCTTCGGAATTCACGGCACCCCATATACAAATATGTTGAACACTCTCCACGGCACCGTGAAAACTTCCACTATTTGTCGATTAATATTGGTGCAATTCTTTTACGGTTTAAAAAACGAACATAACTGAGCGCAGCTCGTAGTCGGCGGTGATTTTCAGAATTTCACTCTCATGATTAATTCACGTAACTCGAAAAACGAAGAAACATACAGTATCGCGCTTTAGACTACTTTAAACATTATAGCTACAAAATGGGACCACGCTTCTTTCCGTAAGTTTATTCTGACCGGTTTTACAGGGGTGAGAACTTTACTTTGTGAACGGGTCTCGTACATTTTTATTCTTATTATGTTAAAATTTACACACACACACACACACACACACACACATCACATATTATTAACGAATAATACTTTGAAATATCGTAAAAAGTTTTGATATAATAAAAATGTACGGAAAGTATAAAGGAAATGTATTTGTTATTTTCATTTAGAACTGTGCAGGCCAACTAAATGCACCGCACCTGAGACTGTTCTTCCGTTCATAATCATCTTTCATAGGATCTAAACATCGCCAGAAAAAACAAATTTTGCATAATGCAGTTTTGGCATTTGCAAGAATTTACTAAATTTCCGGATCCACGGCAAATTGATATTTTCCGTTCATTGCCGAATATATAATAATATGTATGTTAGTATGACTTTGGTGATATGCAGCAATTTTTTCGGGCGTAATTTGATTTCGTATTTACTTGTATCGGCTTCATCACTGTTATCGATTGTTTCTATTAACTTATACGAATTAATTGAAATTCCATTTGTTCTTTTAAACGTTTCAACATCTGAAAGCGATCGCGAATCGGCAATTAAATATATAACTGGTGCGGCAGACGTTCTGTCAAATTTTATATTGTCATAAACTAAATGGATTTTTCGTAAACTTCCTTGATACAGCGAACATTAAACTAGTCCGCGCAATATTCAAGACTGAATTCAGTAAAACTGTACCAATTAACAGAATTACGCGTCATTAAACCGAATACAAACGTAGCGAATAATACTAGCGACTCATTGTCGGAAAATTTATAAATATTTTTTATACACATACAATAAGGTATAATAATTTTCAATTATCCGTCCGATTGCGTTACAGCTTACTGATAATATATCGCGAGCCCTCCCCTATCACTATTTAATTCCTTTTTGAAATTGTTCTTATTAATACTTTTAATACTAGTACACTGAAGTGCGAGAACCAATGGAAAACAGAATGCTACGATGACAACGTTCTTAAAAAAAACATTACACAGTCGAACCATGGTGGCCACCGGAGGGAATATTCCGGCATGATTTTTAGAGTCCTAGCCGGCTGCGAATCGGCCACGTCACTATGTAGCACGGTCATATATAATCAGCAAATCTTCGCCTCTCACTATAGTTCCACACATTCTTCTCACGTGCCCAAAGTTCGCCACGTTCAGGACGCAACATAGCCTACCCAACAACATACAGGCTTCTCTGGCAAATACTACAACTAACGTCACAAGGGTTATAGCTTTTGTTAGAACGAGTGGTTTAACCGAACACATATAAGTTACCTCCGTATATGTGCTGTAATGACCTTAGTAGTTACAAATGGCGCATCATATAAAAAAGGCGAGGAGGAGAATTAAAATAAAAAAAAAAATACTAGTACACTGTTAAGTGATTATGAAGTTTTGATTTACTTTTTTGACGTTCAGATTTTTTCGTATTTATTTTTCTGCTTATCTGTTGATTATTTCTTCCAGAAGTTCTACAAATGTCGGATTGTATTCGAACTGTGCTAGTATGTAGTAACGGAATTTACGTTAGCGGTGGTGTCTGTAAATATTACGAATGTTGAGAATATTGTGGATCATCTTGTGTTTTGGTGACGGAGACTCAAGCATGTCCGGAAACAATGTGATATCGTTATCATCACTATTTTCAAAAAAAATGACTTTGAATAAGTTCGCTAGCGATAACGGTGAATTGCTCGCGCGGTGATATTGGTATTCATGATGATGAAATAATTTTATGTTTTATTTAAAGCAAAAAAAAAAAAAAAAAGAAAGTTATAACCCCTTTTGATATTAACGAAAATCTTTAATAATTCGCGAGGAACACTGATTTGAGCAAGCGTAAATGTTTGACACCGTTCGGAGATTTGCCTCGAAAATAAAGTGTGGCTGATGAAATATTGCATCAGAACAAAAAAAAAAAAAAATGCTGCTTCGTTAGTGAAAGTTGGTTGCATCTGCCTATGAACGAAGCTGTCAAAGGGACGGACGTGTAAGTATGTGTTTGCGATAGGGCGTATGCGTGCATGCGAGGCATGTTCCTGTGAAAGTTATACACTGGAATAGAAAGTATGTGCAAGTATCAAGATCATATTTTAACGGTGTTTGCATTCAGTGTAACCGGTAAAGTGTATCTACGGTAGTGGTGGCGTGCGATCGATAGCGACGACGTGGCAACGCGCGTGCGTGTATACGATCAGTACGCTTTTGCAGCGGTTCTGGTTTCGGCGGAATTGGGAAAATGGAAATGAAAAATTCCGAAAGATCGGAAATTGGGCCTGAGAGGGAAAGGGTAATTTTGAAAAATGGTAGATGCATACGTAAGGATGGATGGTACGTTTTCACGGTGGTGGCATGCATATAAATCGAACGGTAAGCGCTAGTCGGAGGAGCGAGAAGTAGACTTACCCTCGCATAATGTATCGGACAAAGAAAAAATTCTTACGCGACTGACTGAATGAAAATCTTCGCGACTCCTGGAAATAGCGGGTTGCATGCAAATGTATGATTTACATTTGAAACGCGGTAGCCGGTGAGTGGAGCGGGTTTGGGGGTTGCGAACAAATAACACACAAGCGATTTATGCACAGTCTCGACTGGAAGGTGTTTAGCGGATTTTACTGTGATACTCGATAAACTAGCATCTCATCGTGATTTCCGTGAAAAAGTCCGGTGATAAGAATAATAATAATGAAATTCAATGATAATGATAATGAATTTTACATGTGTGTGCTGCACCTGTAACGCTTGATTCTATGCAATCGTCGAAAAATCATCTTGTACCACGAATAAGTAGTAATTAATGTGCAAGCGACACAGCGCATCATTTGGAAAGTCCGAAGGAATTAAAAGTTAGGAGGAGTGATGAATAAGGAAAAGGCGAAATATCGCAAAGGTGATTAGAAAGCCGAGAATCCTAAAAAAAACATTAATACACAACGTTCGGCTGTTCAGTTTTCGTCTGAGCGTCTTGTTTCGTTTCATTTTTGATATAGTTACATCTAACTGACGCTTTTTTGTCGTTCTAGCACGAAAAAAGTGGGTGTTATTTGGCTTTTTCAAATTATGTCGTTTGTTTTATGAATATAATATTGATTCGGATTTTATTGCGAGTTGAAAATTATCAATTTTGCAGGTGTTCATTTTTCAATAAATTTATGTGGCGAATCGGTCGGTAGCATTGATTTATTTAGTAGTAATGTAGCAATATTGTAATTTTAAAATTATGATTGTAAAAAACATAAACTTAAGTGGTCTTCATATAAGCCTCTAAAAAAAAAAAAAAAAAAAAAATGTCTCAAAGGTTATTATATTGTATGAGATAACTGCACAGTCCGGCCACAATATATTTTAATATAATTAATTTAAATCTTAAGGTGGCTGTTAAATAGTAACTAAATTTGATGTTACGCTTGGTCATAGTTAGGACTACTGCCTTTAATTACAAGTACACTTGCAAAGAGAGCTTCTTACACACAATTTTTGTAACTGGTTAATAGTAATAATACGATCATACTCTTGATTTATATACAGTCCTTTACTTCTTTATACGCGTACTTCACAAATATACGATTTTTTAGCGGGAGAAAAAATGCGTAACGTTTGGAAGAGCAGCATCTAAAGAAAACATTACATCATACGGGTGGGGGGTGATAAGGTGAAAAAAGTAAGAAAGGACATGCCCAAAAAAATAATACTTTTTTTTTGTTGTAAAATGGTAAACAATAAATGGATTAATTTAAAATTTAGATTGCGTGTAAAAGAATTTGAAATATACTTTTGAAAATACGAACGGGAATTTTTGTATTCGATTGTGTTATGAATGTGCACTTCATTTATAAATAAAAAGAGGTGTTACTTCGCTTTAGAGATTTATTCTAGTACGTAGTACTAAAAATTTTACCCGTTCGTTTTTAACGGCGAACTGTATAGCATTTGGTGAACAGTGAGTAAAATACAAAAAAACGACTAAACCCGCAAAAAATATTACCATTCCACTTTTAACCTATGACCTTTGATATAGAAAGTTATTATACAACGGCGATCTTTATAAATAGGGTTTATCTAGGGGTTTTCTGGAAATTGTGGTCCTACTACTGTCCTCGCCAGAATCTAACATTTTTTGTATTTGAAGGCGTTTTACGGTGCACGAGTACTAACAGTAGCAGTTTTATTTCTTTACGTACAACAATGGCAATATAGTCGATTTGATCACGAATTATTCACAGTTTTTCTATTTTTAATACGATGTGTTTAATATAAATTGAAGACGATAATTACAAATGTAAACAGTTTTAAAAAATTACCATTAACATTCTCGGTTACTGATATAATATCTTTTTTTGCACGAACGACATATACATTCAACAATTCACAAGATTATAAAAACATTAAAAACATTAAAAAATGAACCTCTTATACATATAAAACAATAAATATAATAAATTAGTCCGACTGATTTCGTCAATTGTTCAACATACATATTCATGGCGATAAAGTGTATGAACCTTCAACCATTTACATTCGGATGATAGATGGTATATGTTTGAAATGCTAACGTGTAAAGTTTTTGGTATCGTTTCTGTTTAAAAATATAACTTAAATTATGATACACAAAATAAAATTTTAATCAGCTGGTTTCTCAGTCCAAAATAATTTTCATATATACATATATATATGTATATATGTATTCGCGAATCCTGACTTACTTCTCTAAGGCAGGAGAAGTTCGAAATGAAATTAAAAATCACATGCACTATTAGACAAAGAAAAACTTTTTTGAATTTAAAAAAATAAGAATTATGTTTATGAAAAAAGAAAATTGATTTTTAAATTTTGATAAAGGGAATAATTTATCTGTAAACAAAAAGGAAAGTAATGGAAATCGGGCAAATCATCAGATTGGAATTACTCGATACTAACAGGCAACTGAAATTTTGCAAATTACGCAAATTTCCTTCACAGTGACTTTATGGATTTTTACGGTCACGCTAAAAATTGTTTCTTTAGACAGGTTAATCCTTGCTGCTGGAGAGAAGTGCTAGATTTCTTTCTTTTTCAATTTGTTTTGGTACTTCGCTTCATGACTAGAAGTACCTGAGGGTTTGTCACTGATGTATTTGTTTGGAGCGAATGCAAATAGTTTTATTCTATAATTGAGCAGCAGCAAATGCAATAAGCTTGTTTTGTGTGAGTAAATGATTAGTAATCTGAATCAGAGTATAAACAGATCGTGTAATGATTACATGACCATCCTTTTAATTTGTATCAACAAAAATAATATACGTAGCCTTTGAATATTAATAAACTAGGGCGAGTAGAATGAAACTTTAAAATTTACATCGATTATTTATTTTAAACATTTCTATAATACTAATATTTCGGCTGTGTCCATACAGAAAGTAATTCTTCATCATGGTGAACATAAAGTGTTAAACATGTCTATACTTTTCATGTAGGCGGAGGCATTCAGAAGGAATTGGGTACTTAGTAGTTTTGCAGAACAATATTAAATAATTAAATGTAATCGTCAAGTTTAGAATGATATAAATATAACCTTTTAGAACGAATTTCTCAGAATTATTATTAATTATTTATTAAAAATAATTCAAACTTGCAAGTAAATAAACGGGGAAGAATTTGTTGCAAAAAAAAGGCGAACTCGTTTCTTTTTTTCTTTTTTTTATTAAAGTTGAATTAATTCTGTCTGATTCAAAATCTGAATATAATGTAATTGATTATTTTCTTATACAGTATATAATGAATTTATTTCAAAAGATATTATAGTTCTGCAGGTGTTTTTCAATTTTGTAAAGGTTCATACTTATTAAAATGAACTTGAAAAAAATGTCAATTATTTTTATTTGTCCGTATATACACACACATATATATATGTATATATGTTAAAAAAGAAAAAATTGGTGCGTTACAATTCGATTTGCGTAAATTTAATATAACAAAAAAGAAGAAAAAAAAAAATTTTAAAAATAGTTTATTGGTCATATTAACAAAACAAAATGTGTGCATTTAAACGATTAAAGAAAAGCTTTTGGAATTTTCAGGAACTAGTAAAATTAATTTTTAACAGAAAAATAATTGTAGATATTGTAAGTTAAATGAACTTATCATTAAAGATGTAATAAAACGTGACTACCAAATTTTCAAACAAGTATCAGGTTTGCGATTACTTTTTATGAAACTTTCAATGTACGAAGAATTTTTGTGATCATTGTTTTTAAATGATTTTAAATCCTCGATATGTATTTATCGAAAACTTTTTCACAAGTACTTATCGGATAGGCGATTTATCGAAATTAGAACAATTTACTTTATATACGCAATTGCTTTCATAAATATATAAAAACATTTTACTTTAATTTTTTCCCAGCAAATTATTATTCACTTTATATATACTCGTAATTTATTTATTTAAAATCGATCGGCAGCCGGGGCCATTTGCAATGCCGAAAAGTTACATCTTATAAGTAATAAACTAATAAATGAAAAGTACAAAAGAGGAAATTAAAATAAACAAAAGAAAGAGAAAAAAAAAGGAAAGGAAAAGGCAAAGGAGACGAACGCTGATATACATCAAAACTATATAACAGGAAAAACTCTGGTAAGCTTCAAAACTTTAAAAATGTTTCTACACGCCGTTTCATTGTCCACCAGAATTTCGGCCAAACCAGCATCTTCCTCGAAGCACGGGCTCTCTCTTGTCAAAATTTGCGGCACGGGGTGAGGAGATGTTCCGCCGTTACCGGCATTCTACAAATTTCACGTAAAGGTTTAGGTTGTTTTTCTTCAGATTTTGGTTGTTTTTCCTAATCTGGACTCTAAATTTTGATAACTATTGCATACTGGCGTTCCACGGAGGAGCTTCAACCGTGTGTAGATGAACCGTCGCTGTCCTAATTCGGCGCAAACGTCTTTTTGATGCGAGGGGTTAGATGGATTTAAGGTCAGATTAAAGAAATATTTCAGAGACAGAAATAACCTTTTGTGTTTGAGTGGTAGGACATATTAGTTTCTGCATGAAGGCTGTCAATTGGACTGCAGTGCAATGCGCCAGTGATTAGTCTTAATGCGGAATTCTGAGCAGTGTTAAACCTGTTCAGCATATTAGGTTTAACAGATTTGTATATGATCGAACCGTAATCCATTTTAGACAGTGTAAAAACGGAGCAGAGATTCTGCAGGCATTTCCTAGCTCTGTCTCATTTTGTATGTTTTGAGGATGTTGAGAGATTTTTGACATTTCGCTCCAAGTTCATCGATGTGCCTGGACCAAGATAGCTTTCTGTCGAATATAAATCCAAGGATTTTTACAGTTTTTATCTCATCTAATGGGGCTGTGGCCCGGAGTTATTTTGCAGTCGGAAGAGGATTTCCGTTTATTGCTGAAAATAATGCTGGCTGTTTTTTTTTTTTTCGTTGAGAAGATTAAGCTCTGGTTTAGAGACCACTCTTGTAATTTATCGGTCGTGTTTTGAAGACGAACTCCAAAACTTTCCAGATTTGCAGATGTCATACATATTGCGAGGTTGTCAGCGAAAACGTTATATTTTACGGGCGGCTCAATGATTTTGGTCAGGTCGGAAATGCCTACTATGAATGGCTAATTACCGAGCCTTGAGACGTACCGTTTTCTTGACTTCTAGGGGACGATAAGATATCTTCTATCCGAATCTGAAACGTGGGGTCTGCCAAGAATACCTTCACGAAATTAATCATTGTGACGTCTCAGTTTACCAGGATTTGAATGATTTTATGTTTCCAAATACGATCAAAAGCCTCCTCTAGGTCAAAGCTTATGAGCATTGTGAACTGATTCGAAACAAAGCCGTCACAAATTTGCTGGTGGAGTTTTACTAGAAGGTCCATCGTGCATTTCTGCGATCTGAACCTGAATTGCATTGGATCAAGAAGTTGCTTTTGTTCTTCAGAATCCATATAAGACGAGCGGTTACCATATTCCTCAAAAATTTGCATAAAGAATCGGTCAGGGAAATTACGCGGTAACTGCCAGGGGGTGGGGTTTTTCTCGGGCTTTAAAACTGGAATTATGCGAGTCATTTTCTAAGCATTCGAAATTTTCCCCGATGTCCAAATTAGATTGTAAAATTGGAGAATCGTGCTAAGGGATTCCGCAGGGAGCTTTTTGATCATATCGATATGTATGCTATCCGGCCCGGGAGCTGAGGATCTCATGTGATTCAAAGTATCTATTAATTCATCATTGGTGAAAGGAAGATTGAACGCTTGCATAGATGAAGTGGAGGGACGTGCTTCTTGGCGTTCGCAGTTCCGTTTAATAATTTTGAACGATTCTGTATACACTATTCAGTGGCGGACTATGTATGGAAGTGATCGGCCAGGATTTTCGCGATATCCAATTTGCTTCAAGTTGGGCTAGAATCTGATATTATCGGCGAGATCCTTGTGAATGTTATTGTGTTCGATAGCATTTTGACCTTGTCCCAAACTGTCTTGACTGGAGTCGTTGAATTGAACGTTGATGTAAATCGTATCCAAGACTATTCTCCGAAGAGCCTTTTGACTTTTCCTGAGAAATTTTGAAGTTTTTGAGGTTTTCTTGCATCGGGTGATGCTTTGCTCTAGACAGGAGTCTGACCGTTCTGCTACAATCATGTTTCCACTACGTCGCTTGTCTACGTATCGTTAGCGGTCTATTTTTTTGGAACGCTATCGGAAGCGGCTGCCATTAATTTCTTAATTAATAATAATAATAATAAACCTTTATTGAGGAAATTCTTAAACTATATAACAAACATGAATAGTATAAATTTGATATAGAAAAAACTAAATATTAAATTTCCTCGGCCCATGATGAGCAAAGGTTTCCTGTAATCTCTCCCATTCAATTCTATCTATGGCTACTCTTTGAAAATTTTTGTTCAATAAAAAATTACTAAAATCGTCCCTCCACCTTGTCAACTGATGCCCCCTTCTTCTTTTATAATGTGCAAGAAACCAGAAAGTGGCTCTATACGTCCATCTGTCATCCTTCATTCTTGCTACATGACCAGCCCAAGCCAATTTTTATCTTCTAACATATCTGATTGCATCTATATTATTTTTTAATTTTTGTTTTATCAGTTTGAGTGGTACTTTATCTTTTTTCTTAATATTTAAAATAGACCGTTCAATTGTATTTTGTGTTACCTTTATTTTATTAATAATTTTTGAAGTCAGACACCAGGTTTGACTGCCGTATGTTAAACTAGATATAATAGTCGCGTTGAAAATTATACTTTTGTGGTAATTGTTAAAAGGGCCTTTAAAAATATATTTTAGTGCCCAATACTTGTTCCAAGCTTTCGTTATTCTAGTATTTACTTCCGTTTCAGTACGATTTTCAAAAGATAATTGCTGACCTAGGTACGTTACTTGATTTACTATTTCTATAACCATTCCATTAACTTGTACTATTTTAGCGTTTCGGTTTTCTGTAAATATTTTCGTTTTTCCGATATTTATGGAAAGCCCAGCTTTTTTCCCTACATTGTCTAATTCTGTTATCATAGTTTTTAGTTCTTCCAAGGAATTTGACAAGAGAACCACGTCATCCGCAAATCTTAAATTGGAAATTCTTTTTCCATTTATGTTTAAACCTTTGTTATCCCAGTGCAAATTCCTAAAAATATCTTCCAAAGCACAATTAAACAAAACCGGTGATAATGGGTCACCCTGTCTAACCCCTTTCTTAATATCAAAGTACCGACCCTCTACATCTGTTAATATTCTGGCTCTAAGGTCTTTTATTAATATTATGTAATTTTCTGGAACTCCTTGACTTTTAAGTGATGCAAATAAGTACTGATGTTTTAAAGAGTCGAAAGCTTTATTATAGTCAATTAGAGCCATATATATTTCGATTTGATATTCTATACATTTCTCAATGACTTGGTTCATGACATGTAGGTGATCTATTGTAGCGAACGACCTTCTGAAACCAGCTTGTTCTACAGGTTGTTCGACTCTTATAATAGGCTGTATTCTATTTTCTAACAACTTTGAAAACATTTTTGAAATAGTCAAACTTAAAGATATTGGACGATAGTTTTCAATTTTGTGTCGATCCCCCTTTTTAAACAACAATATTATATCAGAGTACTTCCATTTACAGGGAATAATGCCTGTTTTTAAAATTCTATTAAATAGGATCGTTAAGATTTTTATTAATTGTAAACCTCCCAATTTTATGTGTTCGTTCATTATTTTGTCGCTGCCTGGGCTTTTGTTGCGTCTCAATCTTTTTACTATCTCCTCTACTTCTTCATTCAGAAATTCTGGTTCTACTGTAGAACTAGTTTCAACAGAATTGCTTATACCGTGATCGTTATCTATGTCATTATACAAATTTTTATAATATTCAGTTATGAAGTTATTTATTTCTTTTCTGTCGCATATTTTCTCCCCTTTCAAGTTCATAAAATGAGTTGCCCATTGTGTACCTATACTGAGTTTCTTTTTTAGCAGTTTTATATTTTTACTTCCTTCTAAAATGTTATTAATAATTTCATTTTTTTGAGCTCGGTTCCTTTCTCTTATTTTATTTCTTATAGCTCTTGACACTAAATTTAATTCAATCTTTTCTTTTGGAGACTTGTTAGTGATTTTTAAAATTTCCATTCTTCTTTTACGTAATTGGTAAATGTCGTCTATTTCGCTTATCTGTGGGATATTTCCACTTCTTTTCTTGGATGTGTTTGTGAATGTTGACGTTATTGTTTGAGATATGGCGTTATATAGTTCGTCAATCTCTTGATCTCTATTTAAGTTTATCTTTCCTCATTAATCTTGTTAACATCGCTAGTGTTTACTGGAAGTTTTAGATTTACCGACTGGGAGAATAATTCACAGTCACAGCGTCTTTAAGCCTCCAGCTGGGGAATTTTTTAGTGTTATCGTTATTCTCTGAGGATTCTATCGCAATAAGCAGAGGGAAATGGTCGCTTCCAAAAAGAGGAGCAAGGGGTTCCTACTTTGTTACGTGGGCAATGGAATAGCTACAAAATGATAAAGCGATAGCTGAAAGCGATCCATTGAACACATTGAAGTGAGTGTTTCTACCAGTGTTTAACAGTGCCAGGTCGAAACAATTCAGCATCTTCTTAATATATTGTCCTCCTCGGTTGGAAAATCTTGAACCTCAGATCGTGTTATGGGCATTGAAGTCATTATTCATTTTACATGCCTTTCCAGACGGTCGATTTTTAAAGGAATCTCTCTTATTTTTTTTTTTTAAATTTAACTTTGTTAATCTTTATCATCCTCCCGAAATATTTGTTCTACCTTCTCTTTCAAAATTTCTATTCCATTCCTACAGCATTATCAATCTCCTTAATGAACGCATACGTCCAACTTTTAGCTTTGGGTCGTCCCACTCCGTTTAACGCTACCTATATCGTTTCCTTCTCATTGCCTTCAGTGCTGTCCTTTGTGAGTTCCATTTCTGATCGGCTGGTTATTTAGTTCCATCTATTGAATTATCGTGAAATTAACAGTATAATACGGACAATGAACCCTAACAAAGCACCAGGTTATGATTTAATAACAGCAAAAGTTTTAAAGGAATTGCCAAAAAAAGGACTGGCGTTACTAGCGTACATATTTAATGCAATGCTGCGATTAACATATTTTCCAATACAACTAAAATTGTCGCAAATTGTTGTAGTTCAAAAACCACAAAAACCTCCAACGGAACCATCATCATATCGACCAATTTCAATTTTGCCGGTACTTTCTAAATTATACGAAAAATTATTGTTAAAAAGAATAATGCCAATAGTTGAATGCAAAGAAATAATACCTGAACACCAGTTTGGCTTCCGAGCAAAACATAGTACAATAGAGCAGGTGCATCGGATTGTTCATCAAATTGAAAAATCCCTGGATGGGAAAATGGTTTGCGATACCGTATTTTTAGATGTAAGCCAAGCATTCGATCGAGTTTGGCACGATGGTCTATTGCAAAAACTTCGACGTCATTTTCCCTATCAACTAGCTGAATTATTCCGGTCGTATTTAAACGAAAGATATTTCTACATTAAATATGGTGATGACGAATCAAGTATATATCCGGTTCGAGCAGGAGTTCCTCAGCGGAGTGTACTTGGACCGCTTCTCTATCTGATCTACACAGCGGATATTCCTATTACATCGCACGTTGATATAGCAACTTTCGCTGATGACACAGCGATCTTGGGTTCAAATAAATGTCCAAAAGTTGCGCGTAAAAATCTGCAGACAGCAGTCAATAAAGTCACACCTTGGTGCAAATTATGGAAAATAAAGATTAATGAAGGTAAACTCAAGTAGTTTTCACTAACCGAAGAATCGATTCGTCCGGAAATATAATGATGGATGGTGTGGAGATCCCTCAGAAAGAAGATGTAAAGTATCTTGGTATTCACCTCGACAAACGCTTGACTTGGAGGAAGCACATTATAGCGAAATGAGTTGAACATCAAGCTGCGGCAACTGTACTGGCTGTTGTTGGGTGAGAGACCAATAGAGTATCTCTTGAAAACAAGTTCCTTCTTTATAAGTAAATTCTTAAACCCGTCTGGCAATACGGCTATCTATTATGGGGCTGTGCCAAAAACAGCAACATTTCAATTATGCAAAGAGTACAGAATAAGATACTACGCACGATCATCTCTGCTCCATGGTACATAACCAGCACCACGATCCATGAAGATCTTGGAGTTCAATTTGTAAAAAATGAAATAGAAACTGCTGCCCGACGATATGCTGCCAGATTGAAAGAACATCCTAATAGTACAGCTAAAGAACTGCTGAGCAACCCAAGCGAGGGACGTAGGCTGAATAGGAAACGACCTCAAGATCTCTTCGATTTGCATTGATTTGCAGCAGGCTTTGGTAATTTGGCTCCGGTGCTGCTTTTCTCACTTCCATTCCAAAGAGAAATCACATGCTTTATTCTCTTATTGTCGTGTAGAAGTTTCCATTTCATATTTTGGTACTGGCTATTTACGCTTCTTCTATTGTTAATGATTATTTATTTCCTCCATTTCTAGAATTTTCCTGGTAATCCGTGTGGCGTCTTCTATTTTCTTTACTTCGCCAGTCTGCTCTTATCTTTACTATTTGCCTACGTTCTTAAGCCATACCCCACGTAAGATACGTTTTTGTTTTGTTTTTTTTTCAGTTTAATTTTGCATCGGTGATGTTTAATCATATCCATTCGTTATTGCTGCTGTTTTAAAAATAATTAGGAATAAAGCAACAATTTCCGGCAGTGTAAAGGAAGAAAGGATTCCGGAAGACATTTAGAAAGACGATAACTTAAATAAAATCTTCGAATTGAAAGGGGAGTGGTGTTGGAATTCATCGAGGATCGTTGGAACAGGAGAGTATTTCAAAGTGTAAGCACTTCGTTGGTTGTTTCAGTGTAGCGAGAAGAGGAAAAATTCAGAATGTAATTTTTATAGAAAGGAAGTTTATAAAAGTATAAATGTTTGAAGAAAGGAATTCAGGGGAAAGCTACGAAAAACGTTTGTTGTAGTTTGGTGCCGTGGAAAGGAAATGTGGATAGTACGATATGACATTAGTGATTAGAGAAGTGTGAATTTGACCGAACCGGCAGATGAGCATTGTCAAGAGCTGAGGATATACCGATAAAAGAAAAACAAGACATATCATTTTTTTGGAAGAAGGAATTATTCCGTTTGAAATGTTTTACCGGTTTTGACTAAAAAACTTGATCCTTGTTTTGATTACTTGACAATCGCATTAAAGCTATTGTGGCGATGTAAGTACTGCCTCGCATCGCGGAATTCTTTTAATTAATAATCATTTAATCGGAAGTGTTTATTTGCTGTGGTAGTGGTAAGCGGAGAAGAGCCTGTGACTCCTTGGCGCAATATTATGATTAAATGTCACACCGTTAAGGCAGTGAGTTTTTCGGTTAATTTGTGATAATAGCCAAGTTTCATTATATGAAATCTACATACACGTCTAGTTTTACATAACTTTATATACAGATATATATATATATATATATATGTATGTATGTATGTATGCATATATGGAACTCTATGCTGGAAAGAGAAAACAGAAGAAAAGTTAGTTTGCGTCGACATGAACGATGATACTATTACCGTCGTCTTGGAGAAAATTTTTTGACAACAATGATAGATTAGCCGCTAATTGTTCCGAAAATCTGTTAGCCGATTTTTTTGGGGGGGAAAGTTGACTGTCTGAAATAAATAAAAAACTATTACGAAGAAACAGGCGACACATGATTACACTCCAGAGATCGAATTAAAATCGTACGATTTTTGAAACATTTTCGCCAGACCGATTTAATGACGAAAACAAGTACATGGCTTTTTCGTTATTTTTCGTTATTTTCCACAAGACACCGGCAGTTTTTCCTTCCGAGAAAACATAATTAGGCCGATAGTGCGCTATCGCTTGTAATAAAGGACGCGCTCCTTTTAAAGTGACTACCTGTTCATGGCGTTGAGTCTGTATGCTTCGAGAATTGAATGATCAGTTGAAAAAATTACGGAAATTGAGTTTTCTTAAATGTTTTTTGTGTATTAAAAGTTTAATAACTATTCAAAATCGCCATAATCTGTAGTAAACCATACCTTTGATAAAATTAAGGTTTACAATGTATGTGTACTTTAATGGATCCGAAATAAAACTGACACTCGTGATCTTTCGCACGTATTCGTATTTTTTAAACTTAGTTTGTTTATTTACATTTTAGGGAAAAAAATGAATTTTGCGAGTTTTCCAAAAGGGGTATATTAATTCTCGCATGTATGAATAAGTATGAAGGTATCATCGAAATTATCGACGCAAAAAGGAAAGACAAAAAATCTTCGGAACAATTGAACACAATCGAATCTCGACACTTTGTCTCCTCTCACATTTCGAAGAAATTTATCAAGACACGTTCGAAATTTTCAGATTTTTATTTTTATATTTTTAAATTTTCAACTGATAACTCTCGGAAGATATCGTCAGCCTTAAATTTATAAAGCGGATGGATTTTGACAGTTCTCAGTATATACGGAAGAATATTCGAAATTTTTTTACCAATTGGTCGAAAATTTTCCAAATTAGCATCAATCTTTGGAATTTTTCAATTAGAATGCGATCAATTTCTATATGTATACATATATATATATATATATATAATCCCCCACTATTCAATTTTATTCTACTAACTGATAAAAGTGTATTAACTGATAATCTATTTCCTTAGATTGCTATATCTTATGTGACCCATCTTTTTTGACTATCTCTCCTTTCATTTTCTCTATTCATCTTTCGGTTTTATCTTACTTATTTTTTTCAAGTGTATATTTAACGGAATAAAATAATACGTACACTTAGTATTTACTGTCCAGCTTGATAACGGTGAATTGCTTTAAATTGCTTATAGCATTGCGTAGTAATTTTGATTCTCGCGTCTCTTTTATCTGCCGTAAACATAAGAAATACGTGTATTCCCGGCTATTAACAGACAAAAAAATAAAACCGGTTCACGGGATTTTCCCGTAAAATACACTTAAATCGAGGTAAATGCAATTAGTAAAGGTATCTTTTAATTATAAAATTAATCCTAGGTAAAGTAGCAAAAGTGGAAGGTATCGTTGAAGAAATGAATAAAAAAAAACTGAAGTTAATGCGAGCGTGTAAAGGAAACCATTTTTGATTTTAATTGTTAATCGGCTATTTTTTAGGTGTTCATACGTACTTATATAAATAACGGTGTACACGATTTCGGTTGGGAACATTACCGATTTCTCGGCGGGAGTGGTTAAATGTGATAAAAAAAGTTCATAATAAATAATTTTCGCATACGACTGTACTTTAAAAAATATATACATATATATATTTATGCATAAGTTGGAATTATATTGGATTTAATACATTGTTTGTTGTTTATTAAATATATATATATATAAAACATCGTATTTAAAAAATATATATATGTATATTTATGCATAAGTTGGAATTATATTGGATTTAATACATTGTTTGTTGTTTATTAAATATATATATATAAAACATCGTATTTAAAAAAATATATATATATTTATGCATAAGTTGGAATTATATTGAATTTAATACATTGTTTGTTGTTTATTAAATATATATATATAAAACATCGTATTTAAAAAATATATATATATTTATGCATAAGTAGGTATTATATTGAATTTAATAAATTGTTTGTTGTTTATTAAATATATATATATATATATATATATATATATATATATATATATATATATATACCATTGTATTACAGGAAATAATAATAATTGTTATAAAAAATATATGAAGTACAGCCGACATGTTTCGGAGTTACATACTCTATAATCATGGCAATAATAAAATAAAGTTAATATAGTAAATAAACGATAACATACGAGTATGTGTCTTCCTTACAATAAATTGATCTGTTCGATAATTTTTGCTGTCCGTGTTCTGTTATTGATATTTATTTTTGCATAAGTTGGTATTTATATTTACATGACGTTTCGAAAAGATTTCCATCATCAGAAAATATATGTCTTTAATACAGTTGTGTCTGAAAATTATTCACCATGAATAACGATTATTGTGAAAGTTTTAAATATTTAGTTGTATCGCGCGTTGATATGAGTATCCTTGTGGTCTTGGGCTCGTTCTGGCTAGTTTGTTTTTCCTAATAATTCTATACAGGTATTCGTGGGTTGTGTTATACTCTTACGGCCACGTTTGCAACATTTATTATTTCATTTTAAACATTACTTATTTATCTTTAGTTGACATTATTCTTATATTGATTCGATATTGGTCTAAAATTGGCTTATTGCCAGGTCAAAATGAAAAAAAAAAAAAAAATTAACGCCGAATTGATTATGTTAATGTTTACCGAATGAATGCCTAACCGAACTTATTAAATAAATATTCAAAAACGAACGAAGACAACGGAAAATATTCAGTTGCTAATACGACGATCAGCAGACCTAAAGAGAGAAATGTATATACGACGATGTTGTGTAGACACAATCATCGATCGAGTCTCGCATTTCCGGAATACACGAAACACGCTTTGAACATGCGCTAGTTTCAGCTATTCTAGAGAGAGCAGACAAATATGGATAGCATGCACCAGACGAGTGCCGAATTTCGAAATCATTCGTTGAAAATCATTCAATAATCGAAATGTAATTTTAATAGATGACAGTTGGTCGTTTTGTACGGGCACTCAAAGGTCGACAAGGGTAGAATGACCGAATTGAGTAACTAAACTAAAATGCGGAAGCGTGACATGGTCGAAGGCTGTTCGGAGTGATTATAGGAAAATGTTTAAACGACTACGGAGAGATTAATCATGTACTAGCAGAAACGGTAAACAAAATTAACGTAATAAGATGCCGTAGACGCGGTAAACAAACGATTACTTTAATAAATCGATTATCATTCGAATCGTAAGACACTGGGACCAGCGCCAGAAGGAGAATTATATTAACTAATAGGGCTGCAAAAATATTAAGACCGTTAGAGTGTATCGATGATAAGAATCGCAAACGATACATCACTGGTAGGCGTCCCAGGTCGACATGTAAATCAATAACAAATACGTATTGGAAAGGATAAAAACAAAAGAAAAAACTAATTCGAAATATAGATATAGGCGCGAAAACAATTTGATTAGCTCTGCACACGTATTCACGGTAAAGAAGTGTAAGAGGGCAGTAACGGTTGCAGAACTAGGCTGAAGCCTGAATTGTAAACATTTTTTTCGTTTTTTCTCTCTTTTAGCCTGGCTTTAAATACCATTTAGCCACTAACTAACTAATCATTAAATTAACTTTTTCAATAAATCAGTCTGTACTTTTTTGGCCGTCGCTGGGACCGAACTCCGGACCACTATCTTAATAATCAAGAGTGCACGCCACTAATCGCGACTACCATTGTAGAAATTAATATCGATGAAAGAAAAGAACATTAACTGTACTTTTATAATACATGAGGTCATAAGCATTCTGTCATTCGTATGATAACATGATTTTTTTGCATACATTAAAATATGAACAAATATTCTGTATTGAAATTTTAAAAAATAACACTGACCAGTTTTCGAAATAGCAGTGTGTAATTTAACTTCGTTAATGTAGCCGTAATTTATGAGACGACTCCGAAGTGTATCGGTTTTCGTAAATTCAGTAATTTCATTATGTATATTTTTGGTGAATTATCACATATTTCCTGTTCTGCTAGTACTTATTCGCGTTTACTACATACTGCTACAAGACCGTCCGAAATCGACTGCACAACAAAAGAAACTGCCCCCAAGATAGAAATGTGAGAACTGAGAAACGCGATCAAAAGACGTAGAAATCACAAAGCCGTAGATCAACTGTCAGTAGACTTAATAAAACACATCATGCCAGAATATGAGAAAGAACTACTGCAGATCATCAATAAAATATATGAAGAAAGCAAACTACCTGTAGATTTCAAAGATGTGAATTACTTACCAATACCAAAGAAAAGCTCCTCCCAAGTATGCTCTGAATACAGAACCATCGCATTGATGAGCCACTCGCTGAAACTTCTATTGACAATAATTAACGGCAGAATTGAACGGAAAATTGATGAAAACCTAAGCGAAACACAATACGGATTCGTACCAAAAAGAGGAACCAGAGATGCCATTGCGCTTCTGAAAACAGTTATACAAAGAGCTCTGAATGCAAACAGAGATATCGTCGCGTATTTCATTGACTATGAAAAAGATGGCGTAAAACATGAAAAATTGATCAAGATACTGAAGAAATACAATATTGATGACAAAGATTTGCAGGTAATAAAGAATTGATATCGGGAACAGTGTGCAAATATCAAGATGGGCGCAGAATACTCTAATGGGAAATGCAGTATAAAAAGGGGAGTAAGACAAGGATGCCCACTCTCTCCACGGTTATTCAACATCTACGCAGACGAAATAACAAAAGAGGCACAAACCGAAGGAATGGGTCTGAAGATCGATGGACAAAGAATCAATGAAATAAGCTATACGGAAGATAGAGTAGTTATAGCTGAAACGGAAACTCAAATGCAGAAAGTGGTTGATGGAATAAATCGTGCGGGATTGAAATTTGGAATGAAAATTGACGTGAAAAAACGAAAGTCATGAAATTCTCGAAAACCAATGACAAAAGAGCAGAAACCATGATAGACAATGAAAAAATTGAGAATGTTACAGATATTTAGGTGCTCTCATAAGTGAGGACGAAAGAGACACCTAAAAGAAATCAAAAGTAGAATCGGTATGGCAAAAAAAGCCTTTAATAACCTTAGCAACGTTTTGAAAAATCGAACCTTGAGCATAGATCTGCGGAAGAGAATAATGAGATGCTATGTGTGGACAGTACTAAAATATTTGTGTGAAACCTGGACAATGAGTGCGGATATTGAAAGAAGACTGAACGCCTTCGAAATGTGGTGTTATCGAAGATTATTAAAAATACCTTGGACTGATTTTGCAACAAACGTATCAATCTTAGCAAACGTGAATGAAGGAAACAGAGAACGATAGTTGAAAATATCAAACACCGAAAGCTTTTTCCGAATATAGAGGTTCCAGGGAAACAGTGGTTTTTGAATTAGAATTTTTTTTTTTTTTTTGGCCTGTCAACCGGGGACCTTTACCTAGAAACAAGTAGAACAGGAAGGAATCAATTATATCTTGACACGGTCAGATATTGTTAGGAGAAAGGAACAGAGAGGCAACCAACGAAAAACAAAAACGGGAGGAAGATAATGGACTATGGTATAAGAACGCAGACGAATAATGGAGACAACAACAGAACGACGAAGTGAAGGAAACAAAGAGAATTACGGATCTGCAGGAAGGTTGAGCAGACAGATGAAAAAAAAACAATTATTAGACAAAGCGAAAGCATAAATATCCGATGCCATAATCTAAACCTTTACACAGCGGAAGGACGATGGGACTTTTTTAATGAAGAAGTGAGAAGAAGCAGCATCCCGAGCCAAGGAGTCCGCTGCTTCATTTCGAAGATGCCCGGATGACTAGGAACCCACAATAAATATCAATATAAATGAAAAGGAGGGAAGAAAGAACGTGGATAAGTGAGCGTATGCGGAGTATGATAAAATCACAGGAACGCTTAGCTAGGGAAGAATGAATTAAAGGGCAGTTATGGAGTCAGATATAATCAAGAATTTAGAGGAAAGGTGATTGGAGGAAATGAAAATAATGGAACGTAGGAAGTCATTAATACGTTTATGAATGCGGAACAGAAAGGAGGCAAGCTAAAAGATTCTGGGAAGCCAAAATCTCAGAGGATAAAAGAGGCACTGACACTTTCCAGCTTCTTAGATCCATCTGTAAACACGGTTGCATGCGAAGGAAATTCAGAATTGATAAAACTATGGAATTCCTGTCTGATTAAGGCCTACGGAAGAAACTTAGAGAGCGTAGGAACAGTAAACATGTTTGGAGGATGGCAGAGATCGGCGAAATTAAAAGTGAAATAAGGGAGATCGACAAAGAACATTATGTAAGGACAAAACGAACTGAGTCTAAGATAGATGAGAGATAAAATAGGGGCTTGCCTAGGTACGAAACGCCAATTCCTAGAAATGGAAAGATAGGAATGGATAAGAGTAGAGGACGTGAGTGGGAGACGCTTAGTAAGAAAACGATATCCCAAATAAGATCTGCGTATAGAAAGGGCTGGTGTATTAGATTCGGCAAGGACTGCTGGAACTGAAGAGGATTTAAGAGCACCAAGGCATAAACGAAGGCAAGAGTTTTGGATTACATCCAATTTAGAGAGTCGGGACTTAGAGGCACTGCCATAGAGAAATGAACAGTAATCAAATTTTGAGCGGATGATAGATTTATATAGATAAATAAGAACATAAGGATCACCACCCCATTTGGTTGGAGATAAGGCCTTCAGTAAGTTTAGCCTTTTGGTTGCTAAAGAGGAAAGATACTTGATGTGTTCGGAGAAGGATAACCGACTGTCAAGGAAGATACCACAAGATAACAAAAACGATTAACACGAGAAAGGAGTTTATTTCCTAGGGATAGATAGATAGAAGTAGGATTATAAGGTCGCAGAGTAAATATAGCATAACAAGACTTAGTAGGAGAAATAGAAAGGTTAATTGAGAAAAGGGAATGATCCAACACGGAAAGACGCGAATTAAGTGCCTCACTGGCTGATATAATATCATGAGATGAGGCATAAAGTAGGATGTCATCAGCAAAGAATAAAGACGAAGAATTTAGAGGAAGAGAAGCCACACTGATAGTGTATATGTTGAAAAGATTAGGACTGAGGAACCTTGGGGAAGACCTCGAAAAACCATTCTTGAAGTTTCAAAAGATGGAGCAGACAGATGGATAGAACGATTCTGCATGAGATTGGTAATAAGGGAAGTAAAGTGCAATGGAACGTTAATTGCTATCATCTTATCTTTTAGAGTGGGTAGATGGACATTATATCAAAGGTACAGGATACATCGATGAAGAAAGTCAAAGTATAATTTATTCATTTGCGCAAATCAACTAGCAGCAGTTGTACATAGAATTAAAAGTTGTTTTAGTCTTTAAAAAGTTACTTTACAATCAGCTAAATGTATCCTTCAGTAGACTGTTAGCGACTTTGGTTATGGTTTTAAAATGATTAGTTCATGTAGCGGGGAAAAAAGGGGAAAAAAAACAAAATGTTGTAACCAATTACCTCTATTAAAACTGACGTAACCAATTACATCTTTTTAAAGTATTGATTAAAAATCAGTTCTTGATTACATCGGGAGTTGAATGGTTCGAGGAACTTTGGAAGATTCGGCGTTGATTTCTTTACCTTGTTGTTTTTTGAATCCGTCCGATTTCGTTCTTCCGTTCGTCCACTTCCTTGCATTTCTTCTGCTAATGCTATCAACTACAATCTCTGTTAGCTTGCAACCTCTTCTACATTCTGGTACTTGTTAATATCCGTAGATTTTTTTATTCGAGGTCTTGTCTATAAACTACCGATCTGTCGCTTTTTCTAAATTCAATTTTTACGGATTCTAAGTCACGCTCGTATTGAAGATAACAATTGGGTTGGATGACAAGATTTGCCACTCAAGCTGCTCAGTTCCTTTTGAAATTTTCCATATTCCTTTAATAAATCACTTTTTGTTCAAGAATTTTCATTTTAGAGTATGGCAAGATTTTTAGCTTTTCTTCTTGTTAGATAATCAGTTGTTCAGCCAAACCTGCCTTATAGACCTTCATTACGTATCAGTCACACTTTCCAAAGACAACTTTTAATCCCATGTCGTAAATTATTTTTTGAAAATTATCTTGGCGACATTACGAAATGGCAATGAACGATTTTATCCTTTATTAATAAAATCGCAGTTAAAATTCAATTAAATTCATATTGTTCCTTTAAATTCACAGATAGCGGTTTGTCGTATAAATCGAATTGGTGTTTTCATATAATTTGAAACAAATGATGCCCTTTTTTGTTTATTTATCTTCATTATTAATTCTCAATAGCTCGATTGGAGCATCGAATTGGTAAAGTATTAAAAATTAACTTTGCTGCTGTCCCTTGTCTTTTCCATTTCTGACCGCTTGGCTATTTAGTTATAACTTAATTTTTCATGTTGTTGGGTCAAGGCCGCTGGCGCGCCCAGGGTAGGACAAAAAAAACCTAAAAACAAGAACAGTCCTGAAAGTTGAGATTCTTCAAATTTCAGTTCATCGATTAAATGGGACTACTATCCTTCGTTCGATGGGCCTGTTTAACTAAAACCACGGTAATCGAAGAATTTAATTCTTCCTTGGTCTTTTTCTCCGTGACAGAGAAGAGAATTTTAGAAATTACGCTAAAAGGCGAAGGCTGTGGAATTATTACGTACTTCTAAAGAAATCGCCGTTAGCAAGAAATGAGAACCGATATTTTTCTTGTCTACGGACGGACAAGCAATATTAGTGGAAATTTTATACAAGTACCTCTAGAGCTATTGCTAAATTTCAAATGGTTCCATCACAGCGATCGCTTCATAAAAAGGTGATACACATGCATAGTGAAATGTCAGCAGTAGTTTATATTTCATTAGTTTTTAAAAGCGAATAGCTGAATTTTGTGGTAATATTCGGTGGTAGTAATGTATCCTTTAGAGTAGACAAAAAAAAAAAAAAACAAACAAAAACAACTAATAATAAAATATAAAAAAATAAAATAAATACCTCCGAGCGAAATGAAATGTTAAAACTCCGAAATTAAAAGCAAGAGAAGTAAAATTATCTTAATTTACTAGTATAATGGCAGATGAACGACTGAAAGAATATCAGTGGCCAAGAATAATTAATCTCCGTCGAAATAATGAAATACGATAATAGGCAACTTGTTAATTAAACGTGATGCACAGGAATTGATGAAGAGGAATTAAAAGGGACAGGGGTAAAATATAACTCTTAAGAAAATGGTGAGAAAAAATTCTGGATATATTTGAAAACGGTGGAAAGATGGACACCAGTTTGAAAAAGTCGAATTATAAGGAAGTTAGATGAACTGGATACCAGTGGAAAGCATTTAATTTTTTAAAAAACGGCAAGACGTTACTAAAGACGTGAATAATATTGTTGACGAAGGTAAACGTGATGCTAAGGATTGTGATAATCAAGAGGTAAATGTAATGACTAAACTTATTATTGATTTTAAATATGTTTCAGCAGCCAAACTGGTTATTTCCAAAAAATAAACCAAAATTTACGACTTAGCCTATATTGGTCCACTGCTTAGGCTTTCCCCAGCCTCCTCCACTTGTTCCGGTCTTGCGCCTTCTTGATCCAGTTCTTTCCGCGCGTCGGCGGTTCTTATTATACCGTCTTTCCAACGGGTTAACGGTCTTCCTTTCAGCCATTTTTTGTCTATAGACCACCACTGTGTAACACGCTTTGTCCACCTGTGATCGTTTCCTTGGGCCACATGACCTATCCAACTCTACTTCAATTTGGCCGTTTGTTCTACCGCATCGTTCAATTTGCTTTCCTCTTGTATCTTTGAATTACGTATTCGATCTTTACATATATGTATATATATATATATATATATATATATTCAGCATTATTCTTTCTTGTGCTACATCTACGTTTTTCTTCTTTTCCCTAAATTCGTTTCTATAAATGGCCAAGTTTAAATACATTTCAACTAAGATGATAAATTTTTTTTTTTTTTTTTTTTTGTGAAAGCAATATCCTGTACCGTGTTTAACTGCTGTGGCTATTACAGTACGAAGATGCGCAGTTTCTTTTTATAGATATCTGATTATTCCGCTAGTTCTGATAAATTGTGTTATGGATAAAATTGCATCGGGGGAATTCTCAAGAATGTTGGTGACTGTTTTGTTATTAATTGAAAGGGGCCGGTGAGATGATAATGCTGGACAGTCGCATAGTATATGAGGAGTTGAGGGAGCAACATCTTGGCCACAGAAAGGACAATTCGTAGGAGAGGGGGTTCTTTGCAAAATAAAATTATGCGACATGGCCGTATGACCTATGCGCAAGCGGCTAAGTGCACAGAAATCTCTGCGAGAGATGCTTTTTAAAATGCATCTAAGGGGAAATCGCGAAGTAAAAAAACAGAGCAATAAAAAAATAAATTAAAAAAAACGGTTACAAGAAGAAGAAAATAAAATGAAAAATATAAATTGAGAAAAAAATAAGCGCACCAACAATATGTTACTATTATTATTATTTTTTTGCTAATCTATTCGTAGCCGATTGGGTTGTCAATAGATTTTGTTGCATAAACTAATCACTTTTTAAGTTTAATGGCTTCTTCCTATGCAGTCGACGAGTCTCCGTCGAACTATTTAACAACGCTACCGCCAGTAAGTTCGTATGATCTTGAAGTCTTCTAATGTGCCTTGTGGATGATTCTGCAATACCCTTATACAAAAAGTGTTTAAGTCTTGGTGAAGGGTTCTATTACGTACCACGGAGCATCAACCATTATTCTCAAGGTTTTATTTTGATATCGCTGTATTATATTTATATTCGAATCTGCGCTGCAGCCCTACAGTTCGCAACCACACCTCCATATTGGAGTAAGAATCTGTGAAGTAATATTTTGTTACCTACTGAAAGCTGCGAGTTTCTGCCTATGCTTCCTTGTTTTAATATTTAATTCGTTTCTTTTCGTCATGATATGCTTGCGCCACGTCAGTCTTCAATCAAGGTACATGCCTAGGTATTTTACGTCCTGATTTAATGCTATCGATATTTATTGTTCATTTTAATCGGCCGAGGATCTATATGTCTATTAGTGAATATTATATGGATCGACTTGATTTTAGCTCTTCATTTATCCTACTGTGAGATTTTATCAATTGAAGCTTGTGATGTGGCGTTAGCTGTATGTGGACATTTATTAGAACAGAGAACAGTCGTATCATCAGTGAGGGTAGCAATAAGTGAATCGCTAGATATAGCAAGATCTGCCGTAGAGATAATATACAGAAGAGGGCCCAGGGCTGCCAAGCACTTATCGGATATATATCGGATAACTTCTCCTCTTGCTTAACATGAAAGTATTTTTCGTCTAAATATGATTCTAATAATTTATGATAGTTGATAAAGTGCGTTCTTAATTTATACAACAATCCGCCATGCCAAACCTTGTCAAAAGCCAGACACTCGTGTTCACCGAGTCACAAATCCTCTTTTCCTCTGGATCATTCTTTACCTTTTTGAACAACTCTATGCACTTGATGAATAGTTGAGAGTCGAGAGCCTAAACCCAAAAACTGATGAGATGAAATTAGTTGCTGATGTTCCACCATCGGAAGAATTCTTTTTAGTAACAACGTCTCAAACATTTTCGACATAACCGGCAGCTATGAAATCGGCTTATACGACGTCAACTCTGCTAGGGGCTTACTAGGCTCTGGAATTAATACGATTTGCAAAATGACGAAAATAACACTAGGGTGCTCTTTTTAAATTACGCGATATATATGCGGATTATTTAAATGTGTAATTTATCAGGAAAAGAGACAATTCATCAACAAGCTTTTAGTGTGAAAAGCATTGTAATAAATTATAAATATATATTTGAAAAAAAAAAAAAATGTATTGATTAGGAAGCAAAAACGAAAAGAGCCAATCGTTTATTATCACATTTTGGGGATTGAAAAAATATTGGCCACAATTAGAGCAGGTGAGTAAATAACAACAATTCCATAACAGTTGCCAAAAAAAACAGGAAAAGTGAACGAAATATTATAAAGTGAAGAAAGGAAAAGCAGTGATTACGCGAATAATGTCACACATATAGCTGGTTAACACAGTGTCAACAGCTACGTTAAAAGTTAGATAAGCGGAGAGAAGAAGAAGTTGATCGGTTGAGACTGAATTTAGAATAGTTGACAACGGGATTTGGATGATGAATGATTGCAGCAGGTTTCGGAACTTTTGATATATGTATGTTTATATAGCCAATTGTTACACATTTGACGCGAAACGGTCTATCTTAAAACTAAACAACGTCTAGTTCGAGAAAAATAATATTTTCATCCGATTCGGTCTGTTTTCGTCGATACAAGAGTCTGCAAATTAGCTATGATTTTTAAGCCAAAAATACGTCGCTAATATAATCGCGTTAGTTAATCTGAGAAATTGAAAATTAAAAAAAAAAAGCATTTAATTTTTGACTATGAAATACGCAATTTAGTCGTCTTCTATCTAATATTTTTCGTATGAATTTGTTTTCTCGCTATTATTTCCTTCAGTTGTAATTCAAAATAAAAACTCTTTTCTTTTTTAATTGTAAAAATCTTTTTTCCCCCGCATCCTCTTCACTTTCTTGTTATTATTATTTTTTTTTTTTCGTATTTATCAAGTTACTAATAATAAATAGTATAGCAGAGTGTACGCGATAAAATTCATTTGCATTAGCTTCGAAATAAGTGACAACAATTGTTACAAATTTTGCTTTAAACCGAGTTGTAAATATAAATTATAAATAATCTGATTTCATTTCAAATATTTTAAAAATACACTTTAATTACCGGATTGGAAGAAACCATATTAAGTTTTTCAAAACAACGGTAGGGTTTTTTTTTTTTTTTTTTTTTTTTTATGGCCTAGCTTTAAATACTATTTGGTCACTAACTAATCATTAAATTAACATCGTTATATATGTTAATGACACACGCTGTTTAAATTTATTGTATAATAAGTAGAATTAAACGCACTATTGTAAACAATTATTTAACATTTAATTAGCCAACGCGTTTTGAAGACAAAGCTTCATGATCACGGTATTTATCAATGGTAGTTATTAATATTATAATAACTCCCGTGATCTTGAAGCTTTCGAAACGCGTCGGGTAATTAAATATTAAATAATTATTTACAATAGTGCGTTTAATTCTACTTATTATACAACAAATTAACTTTTTCAGTAAATCGGTTTATACTGTTTTGGCCGTCGCTGGGAATCGAACTCATGACTATTATCTTAATAATCAAGAGACGATAAAATTAGCATTAAAATGACAAAGAACTTACCAGCAAAAGCAAAAATGGCTCTTGCGTGTTTATTCAACTCTCATGTTTTAGATTATGCTATTTTCCGTTACAATGGAAAGTCTCGCAGACAGTACCTATACCTAAGCCCGGTAAGGATGCTTTCTTGGCCGAGAACATATGTCCCATCAGCTTACTAAGTAATATAAGTAAATTATTTGAAAAGATTATACTTCCAAGATTAAGAAAGCACAGTGATGAAAATAATATAATATGCGATAATCAATTTGGTTTCCGACCTAAACTTAGTACAACCATACAATTAACTGAAATCTATGATAAAATTACGGACAATTTCAATCTGAACAAACATACAGGAGTATTACTAATAAATATTGAAAAAGCTTTTAACACCACATCGATAGGAGGTACAATTTTTAAACTAATTCAACTTAAGTATCCTTATTCTTTAATATCTATAGTGAAATCATATCTTTTAAACAGAAAATTTTATGTTAAACTGAATAATTATGAGTCACCTGAAGAGCACATAACTGCTGGGGTATCACAAGGGAGCATTTTAGGACCGTATTTATTTATAATATTTTTAAACGACATTCCGAAAATCAAAGAGTCTGAAATATACCTCTATATCAAGATGATACTACAATAGTAGCATCATCCTATAGAACAGACACAATAGCAAATAGACACTGAAAAGAGCAGCTGACACGTTAATAAAATATTTTAAAAAGTGGCAGATTAAAATAAACAACAATAAAACGGAAGCCATTTTATTTACTAGAAGACGACCATGTATACCAAAAAGAAGTAAACATCCAAGACAGGCAGGTGAAATGGAAGGATGAAATTCAGTATACCTAAGTTTAACACTTGATAAAAGATTAACCTTCACGAAACCAATCAAAAATAAAGTTATAAAAGCTCAGGAAGAGATTTGTTGTCTATACCCATACTTTAATAGAAAATCCCATTTAACACCTGAAAACAAACTTATTATCTATAAACAAATCATTCTTCCCAAAATATTATATACAGTAATAATTTCGTCGCCTATCGGTTAAATTATTTTTCAGGAACTCCAAAGAATTCGAAATCACTGCCTATGAATAGAGTACTAAATAAACCAAGATACACTAACATCAACACTATATGCGTGAATATGTAAAAATACCGTACATTCAGGAAATAGTAATTACAGAGAACACGCGGAAATTTTTTGAAACGTGCAGTGCATCTGACTTAATATTAATAAATAATATAGGTTCTTATGATTATCAAACCCTAAAGCTCAGATACAAAAAATATAAACATAGGAGGATAAAGCACATACTCTTAAAGGAATAACTTTACGAAACTCTTGTGTCTGGCGATTGCATAATGTTTAAATTATTTGTATTTCGTATTAATGTTAAGCAAGTTGCAAATTTCGACTTCTCGTAGCGTACGTAATATTTCGTTATCGAGTTAATTAGTATAGATCTTCCTTTATTTTCTGGAAGGATTTATGCATGTATGCAGTTTCTTTTTATTGTTTTTCCTGCAAACTAAATTTAGTTATTTACAAATAATAA
Organism: Icerya purchasi; assembly: GCA_039619475.1. Taxonomy (NCBI): domain Eukaryota; kingdom Metazoa; phylum Arthropoda; class Insecta; order Hemiptera; family Monophlebidae; genus Icerya; species Icerya purchasi. The sequence goes on from CM077115.1 coordinate 179,558,557, forward strand.
TAATAAAATTTATAACAGACATGCTCCTATCACTCGTTTTCGGTACGGATAAAACAAAATTTAAATGTTTTAATATTATTATATAGAAGTGTATAAGTATACGTTTGTTGTTGTTAAAAAAAAAAAAAAAGAGTTCAACGCCACTAGCCTATCGCGAATTTGTTTCGAAATAAATAAACTCAATGCACATATTGATTAATACCGTGCGACCGGTAGCGATTTCAAAACTTCCGATCTATGATAAGTCTGGTGAATGAACGTGCAGTGCTTTGAAATATCGGCCTCCGAGAATAATAGGTTGACTCTTGCATGGACGCCTCTATTGTATGGAAGAAACACTATTAAGAATGTAAGGCGACTTTCTGTTATTTGTTGTGATAACAGGAAAAAAACACTGCCGAAGAAGTGGACCGAAAAGAATTCAACGGAATATAAAGCCGATGTTAAAAAGTGACACACTGATAAGAAAAGCAGGAATCGAGTAAATTAGCTTAGCGAAGGGCAAAGAATGTGAGAGTTACCTACATTTTTATTTCTGCAGTAACATTTTTCGTATTGATCATCGTTAAAATTTGATGTGATATTGCACATAGGCATCGCAGTAATTTTATTATAATTCAGCTAAATTTAAACTTCTACGTAGCGGCAAATTACGATAAATATTTAAACCTTTCAGTCTGGGTTTATCAATTTTCAGGATTTTTTTATTTTACATAAATGTTCAATTAATAGGCGGTTAAATTTCAATCTGATATGCCTTAAAGAAGTATAAAGCTAAATGCTCTCTGATACTAGTACAGCTGTTTCATTATTTGAATATCTTTCCCGTCAATAGCCAGTTCTTGAAGGATTTCTATCAGTGGCTGATGACGTATTCCACGAAACATAAGTAGACACATCGTGCTCTTTTTCCTTATGATATCTAGTTAGTTTCTTTGAAGCTATCGCAGTTTCAAATAGTAAAACGTTATTGAATTCGAGCATCGTCCAGTAAGTGTTTCAAAGGATGTTAGGAAATGTCACGACCTGTTTAGTCTTTATCATGCGTTAGGAATTCGATATTACCTACGCGAGTATTCGAGGGTAATCGTTGAATAATTTTATTTGCGTTTCGTTCTTTATAAATATTATTTGTCCAAGTTTTTGGTGAAAATCACATCGTGTTAATATCGAAGTCGGTTACTTTTCAGTGTATAAATTGTTTCATTGATATTTCTTAATTAAAAGTAGTGCTAGAAGCTTCTTAATCGTTTATTTACGACAGAAATAACGGTTTCACGATTTTATATTTATTGATTCTCGCCTTATTTTAGAAATTGAAAATGCTACTTTTTGTGTTTAATTATTAACAATCTTTTTAGCAAAAACAGTTTAAAAAATAGAAAAGTATTCATGATGATTTTTATTTTTTTTTGTTCCCAATGACGGTGAATTTAACTGTTAAATACACAAAAAGTTTGAATTTTTCTCAGTTATCGTGAAAAATTAAAAATAAAAAGGCAGAGTCGTCCTGCGCCCAGATATTATTAGTAAGTCCCATACCTTTGATGGGGATTGTGGAATTAAGCTTTTCATAATGTACTTAAGAGTCTAATGGATTTGAAGAGAGTACTGGGACCAGTTTCTTTCTACTTGGGATCTGTCTTTACTTTTCGAAATTTCACCGGCATAACGAATATTAAATTTCAAATTAGGTACATACCTGGGAGCGACTTGGGTCTGGAACGAGACAAGTCTCGATGACTTATGGCACCCCTGGTTAGCCAAGCACTTTAACTACTGGGCAACCGCTCTGTCGTATAGTTTAGTAGTCGAGATATAAATAGAAATGAAAAATACATTCGGTTTTTTCATAATGAGCAATATAGTAAAATTAAATGGTTCTGCACGTGTTATGCCGGTCCACAGATTGTTTTGATTTTCCATGATCGTACGCAGATTAGAAATGGTTTGTTAGCAGATCATCGGGGATGATTTATTTTTCGCGATTTCATTTAATGACAAATCAGGTGAAACAATTAATTTCAGTAGTAGAAAACGTCCTTTTCATGGAATAAAATACATAAAAATGATAATAGGGTGATTTGGTTGAAAAAAATTTAGGTTTTGATAGTGTCAGTTTATGAAGTATTTGTCAATGCTGTAACATTTTAATTAATCAACATTTTTTGAACAAGATAAAAATACTATTATTATATAACCAAAAAATGCCTCGCTTTGGCATTTCTTTTTCTAAATAACAAGTTATTATAAAAAAAAAATTGATCTTTTAATACTTTTAATATCCATTAATGAAAATAAAAATTATTCATCGAACGAAATATAAACTTGTCTTGCATGCTATCTTATTTAATTAATCATTTATTTATTTTTTCTCTTGTTTTCCACGTATTTATACAAACAACTTCTTATTTTGCTTTAGTTCAATTTATTATATGTACATCACTTCTATTTTTATTATTTGTATTCAGTTAAATTTCCTTTTATTTATTTTATTTTCCGTCTATTCCTTTTTGTTTCATATGTCTGCGATATTTTGATTTACCGTAATTTTTATTTTTTCATTTCCACTATTCGCGCTATGTAAGCGCATATGTGGGTTTTGTAGCAATAATAATAATAAAGAATTTGATTTGATTTGATTTGATGTTTAATATTATCATCACCTACACCAATACGATTATTACATTTATTATTATTATTATTATTATTATATATTTTAATTTGATTTCTATTATTACCACTATCTTTACTAGCTATCGACGCTTACTTAGCGGCGTTATTGATAATATTTGAATCATTGCTAGCAGTGGAGTAGTTATCATGTTGGTATGCGCATTAATAATAACTTAATTTCTTTTCTTCTTCTTCTTCTTCTTTAGCCATTATCAGTCCACTGCTGGACGAAGGCCTCCCCTAATTCCTTCCAGCTGTCGCGATCCTTTGCCTCTTCCCGCCAGTTCGACCTAAATTTTATTTCTTTACGGCGCAATAATGCATTTATGCTTAACATCAGTTTCTGTTTCTATTTTTGTTAATCAACTGAAACCGTTGAACAACTGTTAAGTTATTGAGGAGCTAGACGAGTGGCGCTCTGTCCATATTCGTTTGAACGAATGTGAAGTTACGCTGTGGTCTACAAACCGTTATAACGGAAATTAACAATGTGTCCGCAAGAAAGGAAAAAAATAAAATTAAAATGAAAATGAAGAAAGAAGGAAAAAAGAAAAGTATCAAAGTAAAAAGACAACCAACTATGATCGAATAATTAACGATTGTTGAAATGAGCGCACAAATTCAGTACCAGCAGTATTATTCGGGAAAATAAACCAAGCATTAGATTGTTAAAAAATGATTTTAAAATTATTAATATTTTTCTTTTATTAGACAGATTTGTAGGTCTTAAAATTGGCGTAATAATAATAATAATAATAATAATAGCAACAACATAAAAGGTAAATTTTGAACGTTCTGTTAAAATCGTTGCAGCATGAAATACGTTTATGACTTAATTGACATTCAGTTTTTGTATGCGCTTTTAATATTTATTTTACATAGTTTTCAGAATTAAGCAAACTTCCAATACACAGTCTATGTGCGGAAGCAGCTATTCTCCCACTCCACTACCCTCGATTACTCTCTACCTCTAATTTTGTTATCTCGGATGCTCAAAACCCCAGTATACCTATATATGACTATCTTCTTAACCCAAACAATTAACCAAACCATATAATGATCAGGCACCAAAAATTGACCTGTCGAAAGTACAACACCCACCTTCTCTTAACCATATTTTTTGAATTTCCACCGTGGGTCTCTCAAATTCCGGAGATCCGATTGGATTTAACAAAACTTCTTAGACCAGCTGATAAAAATATAATCTTCGGAAAATTGTAACTAATCCTTCAAGAATATCCTGACCACATTCAATGCTACATCGATGGCTCTAAAACCCCCAAAAAAGTGGCTTGTGCATACTCTGTGAATAAAAAAATATTCTCACATCGCTTAAGCAACCGTCTATCTATCTTATCTGCAGAACTAACAGCTATCTTATTATGTCTCCAATATTCCTTACTCCACTTTCAACAAAACCTAATAATCCTGTCTGATTCTCTTACGTCACTCCAACTACTACAAGATCCATTTCCATCAAACCCAATTGCTCAGCGCATTAAAGTGATTCTAAACGTAATGCATCTACAACCCATTTCAACTAAATTTATCTGGATCCTATGCCATGCAGGCACTCCTGGACATGATACGGTGGATTTGGTCGCCAAAGCTGCCAAACTCAACAGCACATTTCTATGCTTTTTCGTCCTACTGCTGAAGATTTCAAACAACATTATAAAGAGCTAATACTTTCTATGTGGAAGCACCATTGGCATAACATAGAAAGCAATAAGCTTCGAGGCTTCAAAGAAAAACCAATACCGTGGAACTCCTCAAACCGAAAGTCACGTTAAGAAGAGATATTGATTACTCGGCTACGTACTGGACACACCCGACTTACTTACTCCCATCTCTTATCAAATCTCTTCCCTCCCGACTGTCCTCATTGTGGCAAAGAGGGTTTAACGGCTGATCATATGTTCATATGCTTAAAGACAGCTTCTCTCCGACTCTCTCTCCATGTTCCTTCAAGCCGTCTTCAAGCTCTCAATGATTCCTCCAACTCTATAGATGAAATAATAAATTTACTTAAACAAAGCAAACTTTCTCATCTCATTTAACCTCATTTCCTTCCTAATTGAGCCTTGAAGCCCTCTGTGTAGTTATGTGGCTCATTAATTGAATAATAAAAGAAAAAAAAATGTTTTAAAAATATATAATTATTACAATTTAATTTAAATTTTGTTTTAAAAAATAAAACGAAATTATAAAATTCTAGATAAAGTGATAGTTTAGAAATAGTAAGAAAAATGGTATTTTTATTAGACTTATCTTATTTTTTATTTTTGTTAGTAATCCGATCCGAATTCTTTGTTCATGAGCAAGTTTAAATATATATATTTCTCATTGAACTATTTTCATTTACATTACAAAATAAAAATTAAAAATAAATAAGAAAGGCAAAAGATCGACGACAGTTGGGTTTAAAATAAAATAAAAACGTAACCTTAGTAGTTTTACTAGAAAACGGTATTAAATATTAGTTATAATTAAATCCATAGGTGAAATTTATACAAATCTTTTATATCATAAATTAAGGTTCTTTGTTATAACAAATTTTTTCATAGAGGCGTTGGTTCTTGTGTGTGTGTGGGGGGGGGGGCATTCTTCCCGTGGATCCACCACTGATATATATATATATATATATATATATATATATATATTAATGGCTATGAAATTTTCACGCCAGGGGTCATCAAGAAAAGTGTTCTGTCACAAAATCTGATAAAATGGTTTTAATGCGATATTAGCGTTCATACATCCCCTGGTGGTGAAAATTGGAACTGAAAGATTTTTTTCGGTCGAATGGCGTAGCCAATGAAAAAGTTTACTCTTCTATAAGAATTATAGAAAAACTAGACTTGTGGTTGAAGGGGCTGGCCCCATTCCGAGGCCCGAAGGGCGAGTTTATATATATATATATATATGCCCTGCGGGGCACAAGTTGTTTTAACTAGAGTCACGTTCTCTAGTAAGTAGTCACTCGACCGCTATATACAACAACAACGTGAGTTCCGTACGTCCACGTCGTGTAGGGTGGTAATTTTCTTTTCGGCGGGCTCAGCACTGATTAGGAAAGCTAAAACGGAACCCACATACATCGCTAATAGGAAAACGGAGGAAGGATCACTTGCCGAAGGTGGTCCCTTCATTAAATACCGTTAAGCTTTAGCACTGCATTAATAACAGCAGACTATCAGCAACTCGATCGTGATATATGTGCCCCAGTCGGATTGGTATATAACAATCTAGAGCGAGTAGATGAGTATCCGGCGCCTGAAAACAGGGTCCTTTCGGCTAGAGGAGTAAACCCCGAAAGAAAATCCGGCGCAAGGCAACGGGAAACCACCGCTGTACAATTCCCTAGTAAATGGAATAAGCAGTCACGGAGCCGTTCAATTTAATAGAGTCGGACAAGGTAAGAAGGTACATCATAGCGTAGCCCCTCAGATCTTCAGCGAGCGAAACTCCAGTATCGGGCCAAAATTAAAGAAGAAAGCCTGTGACAGGCTTGGATGGAAGCAATTGACACATGGGGCGAACCAGCTGACAGGCTGATACACTGATGATGATGATGATGATGATGATATATATATATATATATATATATATATGAATAATTTGGTAATGTGAATGCAATAAAATTATCTCAAAGTAACTTTTTTTAGTTACGGTTTTAGTAACTTTTTTTTTTTTTTTCAAAGTAGAATTGCCGCTATTATTAATAAAACAAAAAGGTCAGTTAAAAGGGTATTTTATGAGAAAAATATGGACCGTAGTTGAAAATAAAAACCCGGTGATGTTTACGCAGGTGAATGTTACGTTGGTGACAGCATAACATCTGCATGCAAAATGTATTACAATGCGCCAAGTTTTATATTTTCAAACTACTACGCTTAAAAGTAAAGAAGTACTCAAGACAGCGTGAAAGCAAGAGAAAAATATAACGACTGGCTCAGATAGTTTGCTGAATATAGTAAATTCTATTTCAAAATATGTAGCAGATTTCTACTAAAATATTACGTGATTCATTACTGCAAGCTACCAATGGCAACTGTAAAAAATAAAAACAATCGAAGCAAACGTAACCACGCTGGCGTTCCTACAGTATGCTACGAATAATACGAAATAATTTCAACGTCATCATATTTCTTCTTCTTGTTCTCTTTCTTTTTACAGTTTTTTGCACTTTGCTTACACGTAATTTTCTTGTATAGGCCATTTTGGATACGAGTTGTATAAATGTTTGTATTACATTATGTGTGACTTTGAAGTTCTTAATGGAAGAAATCTGGTTATAATTTTATTACTATTACTATTATTATTATTATGATTATGATTATTATTATTATTATTATGGTTATTATTATTATTATTATAATTATTATTATTATTATTATTATTATTATTATTATTATTATTATTATTATTATTTCGTTGTTTTTGAAATTAACATGTAAAATGGTAAGTAGTAGTTAGGTGTATCTTGCAAGGCTATTATAAATATTTTTCGCGTCTGCACTGCGGGTATATTTCATTTTGCTACAGATTATGCGGCTTGTTGTTTGCACTATTTTGCAGAATTTTTGAACAAATAAATATAATTTACTTGTTCCTTTATTTCTGTTTTGTTTACTTTGTTTGTTTAAATATATGAGTGAGTACAATGAAAAAGTTGCCCGCCTTTATTGTATGCAGACCGTTGTTTGTGTTCTACTTTCCTTTTTTTTTTTTTTTAAGTTAACTGAAACTTTGATATGCTAAAAATCGTGATTTTTAAAGAAAGCCTGCCATCTACCGTTATTTTTTCTACACATTACTTGTGACTTATTTTCCAGAAAAATCTTAAGTCAAATGTAAAGTTTTGTTTTTTTGGAATAATATATTTACTAAACAGAAACTAAAACAAAAATGATTAATTATAGTATAATTATCCGTAGAAACGTTTTTAGGCGAAGCCCATTTTCAGTTGAAAAAATAAAAATTAAGACATAAAAATCGAACATGCAACAAATTGTAAAAAGTTTAGAACATTAGCATGGACCGAAATATGTGTTTTGCTGAACGCAAAATGTTTGCGGAATATTTTTTTTTTTTTTTTTTTTTTTTGCGTACCGACCTGTACGGTAGGTCATTAACGCAATAGCTAACACTAACAAAACAGAACTTAGCAACAACGTGTTACAATAAACACCGTTGTTCTGTTAAATTATTTGTAAATTTAACTATAGGTAATTGTTAACGTTAGAATTGATAGCGTCACGACATTGTTTTTTCTTGAGTCTTCTGGCTGGATTGTCAGGAAGTACCGTTGCTTTCATTCGCGATATTAACGGATTGGAATGCTGGCTAAATGTGCGGTGGAATTCATTGTACTGTTGTAAGTATACTGCCGTAATTGTAGGAATGTTAAGATCGTCATAGATAATACTGTTGCGAATATAGTACGGTGCGTTGGTCATTATTCTCAACATTTTGGATTGAAACGACTGGATTTTGTCAATATGAGCTTTGGCGGCTGAACCATAAATTTCTAAACCGTATTTCCATACTGGTGCTATTGTAGTTTTGTATAATAACATTTTATTTGACAGACTGAGACTGGATTTTCTTCCTATTATAGGATACAGCTGCTTAAGTATTAACCTTAACTTTTTCCTTGTGTTGATTACGTGTAGGTTCCATGATAGGCGTCTATCAAAATATAGTCCAAGGTATTTCACGTGATCAACTTGCGGTATAATACTATTATTAAACCTGACTGGCGGACATGCTTCACGTCTGGTTGTGAATGTGATGTGGGAGGATTTACGTTCGTTGATTCCGATTCTCCATTTGAGTGTCCACTGCTGAAGAATCGATAAATGATGTTGAATGTACTTCGAGGCTTCGCGTGGGTCATTGTGGCTGGCTAATATCGCTATGTCATCCGCAAATGTGGCTTGCAATGTGTACAACGTGGTGGGCATATCAGCGGTGTATATGTTGTAGAGAAGCGGCCCAAGGACACTACCCTGGGGTACTGAGGCTCGTATCCGTCGTTTGCTAGAGATAGAGTTGTTAATTTTTACTTGAAACGACCTATTAGTTAAATATGATCTCAATAGCTTATGAATTTCGATAGGAAAGTTGTTCCGGGTTTTATACAATAATCCATCGTGCCATACACGGTCGAATGCATTAACAACATCAAGAAACACAGCTGAGCAGTACAGTCCACGCTGGAAGACCGATTCGATCGCATCCACTATTCTGTGACACTGATGAATAGCTGAGTGTTTCGGCCGAAAACCAAATTGATGGTTTGGAATCGCTTCCTTTGCCATGGTGAAGAGGACTGGCTTGATGAGTTTTTCGAAAATTTTACCAAACGTATCCAACATACTTATTGGTCTGTATGATGAAACATCTGTAACTGGTTTTCCGTTTTTGTGAATGAGGATAATTACGGACTTTTTCCATCTGTCTGGAAAGTAGGATAATCTAAGCATGGAGTTGTATATATACAATAACAATAGTAATCCCTTTTTTGGTAAATGTTTCAACATATAATTTGTGATACCATCTTCACCAGGGGACTTATTGTTTTCCAAGTTCTTAACACACACATAAAGCTTGTTCGGTGTTATATGTCTGCGGTTAGAACAATAGTGGATTATTCCGTTGTTGTACTCTGAGACTTTCTGAGATAGTTGTGGATCTTCTGGCTGATGGGGTTGGAACACTGTTTCGAGGTGATCTGCGAAAGTTTCAGCCTTTTCCTTGTCAGTCTTTGCCCAACTAGCATCTGGTTTTTTAATATGATATGGAAGAACGCTCTTCTTTTTAAAAACTTTTGTAGCTCTCCAGATAGAGCAGTCCGTTTTATTTAGGGTTGCCAAATAATGACTGAAGCGTGAGTTATTATATTGCTTAATTGACTGTTTTAGTAGCCTACAAGATTGCCTATACGTTTGATAATCGGACGGATATCTATTACGTTGCCATTTTCTGCGTGCTTTTCTTCTTTTGTTGATTAATTCGCGTATCTCAATAGGAAGTATAGTGTTGTTTTTAGCCAGGATATTCAACTGTTTCGTCGACTTCTGATAGGAGTCGTGGATTGTATTGGTTAGATAATCTACAGCGGTGTCAATGTCTTGTTCTGTCTTTAGTTTGATGTTTAAGTTAATTTGATTTTGCAGTGTAACTTCAAATTGGTTCCAGTTGGTAACTTTGTTTCGTTTTTGATTGTTAATATTTGTGTAAATTGGTGATATATCAAGGACTTGTAGAACTGGTATATGGTCGGAGGAGAGATCTGTAATAGTTGAGCAGGTTTTGTATATATTACTAAGTCCTTTAGTAAAATAAAAGTCTAACAAATCAGGTAATCGATTAGTATGCTTCGGCCAATATGTGGGAGTTGTTGGCGTTACTACTTCTAGCCGGAGTGTCCTATTGAGATTAAACAGTTGCTTCCCTCGTTTATTTTCTATCCTTGAACCCCAGCGGAATATTAAGTACGAAAGTAAAAAGTGAATGTAATCTATTTAAAAGTTGATTATGGGACCACAAATAAGCGCAGTAATGCTTACTTCGCTGTGAACAATTTTCAAAGAAAAAGTAAATGAAATGTAAAACTATCAAATAGTAAAAATGTAACCGCTTTTAAACAGCAGTTTCCGAGATCATAGTAGTAGAAGGTTTTTGAAAATGGAACCTCGCTTCTAATGAAAATTTCTGAGCAATCTCGGATGGATTTTATTACGAAAAATTCCACGAAAATAATCTGACAAATTCGAAAATCTTGAATTAATTTTAATTCTTAGAAGCTCTATTCGAAACTCGCGTTATATACATATAGGCGTCGTAGAAAGCGAGGTGCATTTTTAAAAAATAGCTATTATTCGAGAAAATTGAAAGTTGAAGAATTTTAAAATTATTTTCGAAAAGGTTTAAATAAAGGTCGATATTGTTTCCTCTGTATATCTGCTTCGGTGATTTTAAAACGGTTGTCAGCGTGGAGTAATTTTTTTCTTCGTTGGTATTTTTCTTTACGATGGAAAAATGCCCGTACGATTTTTAATAAAGGTGACCCTCTTTTTTCGAACGAAATTTAGCTGTAAAAGGGAAAAGAGAAGAGATAAGTTCACGCGTAAGGTTTCAGAATTTAACATGACTGCAATAAATGCTTGCAATAAATACAAGTAAAGCTTTTTTATTATTTGTTTTGCTTTCTTACGATATTTAATCATTGCGATTATACGAAAGTCCATCTGAAGAATACAGCTTCCAGTTCTGGTAAAACTTTTATAGTTGGTTAACAGAAAAGATTTCCCAAACAAATAAATATTAGTAAAACAGTATTTACAATAAATATAAGCTCTGAAGAAATACAATGTTTGGCTTGATGCCGTGACTGTTAAATTTATTCCTCGATTTTTTTATTAGATAGAATTTTTATAGATATTTCATATAAATTTACACAGAAGAGCCATCGATTTTATTAAATATTCATCTTGTATCGGGTGAAGGAAGTTCGATTTTTACAATATTTTACTACAGCAGAACTACTAGTAGAAGACATTGACCAAGTTAATGTTTAGCACTAAATTTTGATGTGTAAACTTAGACAACAAGGAATATTTACATCGTATTCGCTTACGTTATTTAGGTCCAGAATTATAAAGAAATTAACGTCAAAGTGTTGAAAACTTTATTAAAAAAAATAATATCTATGAATATATATATATTATATATATATATTATATATATATATTATATATATATTATATATTATATATATATATATGTATGTATATGCATGTTCCTATATTTCTATTAACTTTGAACTAATAGTAGAATAAATAGAACGAATACTAATATTTATTCGGTTTTTGATGTGCCCGATTGGGTATTTTACGGATAATTTTTCACCGAGGGCATCAGCCATCCGTAGTTTGTCGTCAGCCTAGTTGCTATAGCGCTTGGCTTCCGTTACAGAAGTGACGGGTTCGATCACGGGCGACCACAGAAATTATTACGAAAAGTTAAATTAAACAATCGCTAATAGTCACGTGGAAGCGCTAGGTAGTACACATAGATTGGGACTGCATTTATAATGTTTTGTATGTGCTCTCTTCGGATGATGAATTTTATTTAAATCGGTTGCAAACAATAACGCCGTTATTTAGAATCTAATTTATAATTAGGCGGTGTCCTCTATTTTATGCCAGAGGGCCACAAATGGTCAGGCCAGCGCATATTATAAATAACAGTTGAAGCGATTAGACTGACTAATAGTTTGAGCTAAAAAAAGGTGCAGGAAACAAAAAGGTGGTTTGATTTTCACAGCTGAAATTGATCTAATTTTTTTTTTCGGAAAAATTTATAAAATTCAAAAATTTCCAATTTTCATTCGACCAGGCAGGTGGGGGGTTGGCTGAAGTTAATAGACGAGGAACCGGCTTTTTCCTCAAAATATCGAGTTTCGGTTAAATTGTCGCTGCCGACCCTTATCTTATCTAAAACAAAGTTCTCCTTGGTAAGAGCTGGCCATCGATAGTGGTAAAATTGTGAAAATCGAAAAAATTTCCGTTCCTCATATGTGGAAAAGTTGAAAGGAGTCTCCTCTTCCCGGGGAAAATAGTCGCATAGGAGAAATCGAATAAAAATAATTTTTCCCGGCCCATTATGGTTACTAGGAAGTTCTACGTGGTGGCATATATTGTACTCGATGAAGACGTGAACAGCTTGCGTTGATACGTCAATTTATATCGGATAGGCGCCTTACACAACTTCTTTCGTCTCTCTTAATGCAGCATCATCGGTCTATTTCCATTTCTCAAAGACTAACTAACGCTTTTTTCGACCACATTTTTATTATTTCCTTTTATTTCGAATCTTCGCAAATGATAATTGGTCGGAAATTTTCTGAATCGTTCGCTAAGCTTGTTAGATGGCATTTTGATTTTTTAGTAGGTAGAGGAAGACTTACTAGTCGCTTTTTGTATTTATGAAATTTTTTCCGCAGAAATTCTAAACGTTAACAAAACGTTTGTCGAGAAATGAGTATCGACTATTTACGGAAACATGAATTGTACACACAGAGGAGCAGTCATGGAATTAACTTTCGAGGTGCAACAGAAAGTTTACAAAGCACTCCGGTTGCAAGTCTTCGCCGTTTGTCGCATGCTTAACTATTCTTTTGAAGTAGCGAAGTTTCAGATTTATTTTTGTCATTTCGACTTAATTTAATTTTTTTTTCCGTTCCTTTTTCGATATAAACTAATGAAGATTTTTGGAACTTGATATTATTTTCGACGTTCTCGGGCTTGAATTTTTGGATAAAAAACGAGCGTTTTTCACCTATGCAATTAAGGACGTAAGTCGAGATTGCGATACAGTGCGATTATCTCATCGCATTTTCAAGTAAATATATGAGCAAAAGCGGTTTCAATCATGCTAAAGGTCGACGAGATTGTTGCGAGGCAATATACAGTTTATTTTTATGAAAAACAAAATGCGCGCTTTTGCTTAGCTACCAAATCACAGAGGCCACGAGTTCTGAGATTTATCTCGTTCCGGATCCAAGTCGCTGCCAGGTATACGCCTAATCTGAAATTGAATATTGGTTTGGAAAAGTGAAGGCCGATTCGAAGTAGAAAAGAACTGTACCCCGTACTCTCATCAGTGCTATTGAGCCTAGTGTCCACTGCGAACCGTAACTTCACAAACCACGATACTTTATCAAGAGTATAGGATTTTCTTTACTTTACTTACAATTAGAAGGGTCACTTACGAGACAACATTGGAAGATGGATATCAAAATTTAACCAAGTAATTTTTCGTAATATTTATGTTCTTTATTCAATATAGTTGACGCTAATTTGTAAACAACTTTAATTGAGTTTTATTTCTGATTAAAAATAATGAATAATTACATAACGGTATATAAGCGTTTTAAAATTGAATACAAAATAAATGATAATAATGTGTTTTTAGGAGAATAACCCATCTTTAGAATTAGAAGAAAGAAGAAAAAAAAATATACATATTTATCTATATTTTATTCTTTTACAATATTTAAATCTCTATATTCTGCTTGTAATTTCTAAAGCTATTAAAATATACGGAGAATTATGTGAGGGTGGGGCAGAAGTCCATATTTTAACTATCATCCTACAAACAAAAAACTAGTAATACTGGCAAACCTAGTTTCTACTAATATGTACTGAAAAATTAAACAAATATTTATACTTATTAACAGCTATCGAAACACAGGTAATATAGCACAAAATATTCCTAGATTTAGTGCAACATATCCATGATTAATCATCATTATTGTCTCAATCCCCTCACCAAACATCCTGTAGCAATTCGAACCCAGCAGGTAGCATACGAACTAATTAAGAGACAGTGCTCCGTATCCTCTCTGTGGGCGCCCAGCCATGCTGGGATTCCTGGAAATGAACGCGTCGATACATCCGTCCGTGCGGAAATATATTGCCCCTTGCCTAGTAACAGCCCTCCTCCACCGTATCTCTTGAACATAATCTTCAATAATCTCACGTCCTCATGGAAAACCCATTGGTCTTCGTGTCAGACTTTCTCGAGGTTAATTAAATCCTCAACGGAACCATGGTGGCCAGAAAAAAGCATTTCCCGCAGAGATTTCTGTGCACTTAGCTGCTTGCGCACAAGCCACACGGCCATGTCGCTTAATTTTATTTTGCAAAGAACCCCCCCCCCCCTCCACCACCTATGAATTGTCCTTTTTGTGGCCAAGATGTTGCTCCCTCAACTTCTCACATACTGTGCGACTGTCCAGCACTATCACCCCACCGGCCCCCTTCAATTAATAACAAAACAGTCACCAACATTCTTGAGAATTCCCCCAATGCAATTTTATCTGTAACACAATTTATTAGAACTAGCGGAATAAGCAGATATCTATAAAAACAAACTGCGCATCTTCGTACTGTAATAGCCACAGCAGTTAAACACGGTACAGGATGTTGCTTTCACAAAAAAAAAAAAAAAAAAAAAAAATTATCGTCTCCTTAACTATTCGGTTGGTGGGCAACCTATTCGTACATTTTAGCTGTTCAGATAGAGGTAGTGTACTAGGCAATTGTTATATTTAACGCGGATGTATACACCCAAGACTACCACTTGGAACTGACTGTAAATGTTTGATTTATCGCGCTACAAGTGCAGCCCTGTGTGTGTCTGCTGTGTACTGACCTAGCATGCATATGATATTGTACGTGGTAGTTTAATAGCGAGTATTCTAATTTTTTTTTTTTTTTTTTCATTATTATATCTGCTACTGACACATATTGTTTACGTTTATTACATAGTAAGTAAATTTAAACACACCACTACATAAAACAAAACCCGTGATCATGAAGCTTTGTCATCGAAACGCGTCGGGTATTTAAAAATTAAATAATTGTTTATAGTGGTGTGTTTAAATTTACTTAATTCTTTTTCATAATAACTTCTGTCGTCGCCCGGGATCGAACCCGTGACTTCCGTAACAAAAGCCAAACGCTCCAGCAACTAGGCTATCGCGACAACTATCCATGCCTAATAATACCGATAAATATTGACATTGATACACAAAAATTACCTCCAAGACAATTAGTGCTGCTAATAACGGGGAAATATTAAAGGAAATTAAATGGACAAAATATAGAGAGTTTGAGATACACAGGCGGTGCAATAAATAATAGAGAAAATACGTATACGAGAGCAATATAAAATGAAAGTAAAAATTTAAAAAGATCTTTCAAATTGTCAAAAATTTATTTAAGAAGTACAGCAGAGCTAATCGCCATAAATAAAGCTATATAAATGTTAAATAATATTCTACTACTAAGAGACTCATCAGGGGCAATATTTATAATATATAGTAAAGACGATTTTACAAAAACAATATATTATATAACATTAAATGTTATTAATAAAATGAAACGAAATAATAGTAACATATGGCTTGCATGGGTACCAGGTCACAGTGAAATTGCCGGAAATAATATAGTAGACAGACTATCCAAAGATGTAGATCGGAGACGTAAAGAACAAGAAATTAAATTAGATTGGATAGAATACGTCAATAAACGAAAGCTGAAAACTCGCGGTAAACAGATTGTTATGAGAAAAACAAAACCTGCGGGAAGAAAATACAATCAGATACAGAAAACAATCAGCAACAAATACTGATTTATAGAAAACGATGAATAAAGAATTTATACAACTTATAATTCGAATTAGAACAGATGGCATAAGGAGACACCGGAACAAATTATATCAAAAATAATAATATCGAATATCCTGTGCGAGTGCAAATATATTGGATCTCTGGAACATTTGGTTTGGCAATGCGAACTACACAATTAAGAACGGAAAGACTTAACCCAGACCATTCTACCGATTTATGTAACACTACCAATTATAGTTCAACAGATCGTTCAAGAACCAGAAATAGAATCAGCAAGTGAACAATTTAAATTGATTAAAAACACTAATATTTTAATTTAAAATAAACATATAATAAATGATAGATTCCAGACTAGTCAGAATAGCGAAAGTTAAGACAAGAAAAAAAAAAAGAAAAGATATATGTATGGAATACCCGTTGAAAGGTCTGGTCAAACATTTTATTAGACAGTGTAGTGTAAATTCGACTAGTTTTTAAAAAATATATCATATCGTTATCACGTGGAAGGCAATAGCAAACCACCACGTTCAACATCATATGCGTTCTAGGTTAGTACACAGCAGACATAAATAGGATTGCACTGGTAGCGCGATAACAAGCGGCTACTATCAGTTCCGAATGTAGTCTTCTTGCGTGTGTACACCTGCGTTGCATATTATAATAATTGCTTAGTATACAACCTATATCTGTACATCTAAAAATGTGAGAATAGGTTGTCCACCAACCGCGAACGGTTGAAGATATAATGATGATGATGGTGATGATTATGATGATTGTCGTTATAGTCAAATAGTGAATTACTTTTTATGTGAAGAGGCAAAATATTTATATGACTATATAAATATAGTACTAATATAGAAAAATCCATTCTTTAAGTAAACTGAACCAAAAAAAAAAAAAAAACCAATAAAACTCTATATGTAATATTGTGCAAACTTTTTCTCGAAACAAGCTTAATATTAGATTGGATAGTTGTAATTTATAAAAATGAATACGATTAAAAGCGTAAAAAAAGATGCTTAAATGATGCGATGATCGGACTAGCATGGCTACATTTGCTGATGACACCGCAATCCTTTCTTCCGAAAGTGATTCGCTGCCAGAAGCAAACAACAACTTGCAACGCGCGTTGGATCGCGTTCATACCTGGACACGACGCTGGAAGATTAAGCTCAACAAAGCCAAATCCCAACACGTGTTATACACATTAAGACACACTGATTCTTTCCATCAAGTATATATAGGCACAGTCAAAGTACCACAAACAGACTGTGCCAAAAATATCTTGGAATGTACTTAGACTTTCGTCTAACGTGGAATCCCCATGTTAAGATGAAAGCTAAGCAAATTAAATACAAAGTTTCCAAGTTATACTGGCTGATTGGGCGTCAATCTATTCTCGACGTTACTTGTAAACACCTACTCTACAATCAAATAATTAAGCCGATTTGGACGTATGGTCTTGCTCTGTGGGGCTGTGCAAAGAAATCAAATCGAGACACAAGCTCGTCAGAGCATCATTCTACGTGCTATCGTAAACGCGTACAGATACTCACGGAACGACGATATACATAACGATCTCCAGGTGAAATTCGTCAACGAAGTCATCAAGGATTTCGCAGAACAACACGAGAAGCGCCTACATCAGCACATCAACGTTGAGGCACTGCAAATTTTCGACACCGAATATGACGTACGACGCCTTAAGCGTTATAAACCACAAGACTTAGTCTTGTAGTTAATGTAAATATTGTAAATAACTTTTTTGGGGCTTTGATCAATGGATCTAATGTCCCCGCTCAAGTTTTACTTAATCTAGAAGATACATTCTGTTCAGTATTAAGTACATTTTAATATATGTAGTATTTATTTAACGTTATAATTAATATTAATAAAAAAAAAAAAAAAAAAAAAATGATGCAAGTATAGATTTTGATGGTGAAATTACATTTCCTAAACTAGTTGTACTTTTCCTATACCTTTGCTTATCTTTAATATATTGATCGGTGATTTAATTTTTCCGTATTAAAATTGTTTCAAATTTGTTGTGAACCCGAAAACGCCATTCAGAGATTACGATCTCTTACTAAAGTTTAATATGCTGGCCTAACTCTAATGAATAACGTTAAGCTGGTAATTTAAATCTGCTGTAAATTTGTTGCGTTTTAACCGTGATCGCAGGTTTTATTATTACTTAATTGGTTAATAATTTTGAAAAATAGGAAATTACTTTTCCGTTAATTTTTTTATTTTTTATAAAGCACGTATAAAGGTCATCTTGCTCATGTTTTAAGTTACATTTATCCAGAACGTCGTGTTATTTAAGATTAAGGAAAGTTCTTTCGTACTTTCATTTGACCTTGAAGAGTATACTCTATACTCGTATATTTTATATTGTTTGTAGTTCTTCCGCTATTTTGGTCTGATTGTAAGCATCGTACGGCATTCCGGGACGTGTTGAACACTTAGTTTAATTGAATTTTTTTGGATGACTTATTTCTAGCAGATATTAATATGTCTGAGTTTACTGTTTTTCGGAGTTTGTTGTGTCGATGGATAGTATTGCCGGTGAATTATTAATAGCTTGATAAGAAGTTAAAATTGATATATATGTATTGTCGTTTGTCTTGTATATTTCGAATTTTCATATTAAATTTATCGAGCGAACAATACCTCGTTGGAAGTCATGTCGGTTATTTTGTTTTCGCTTGTATTCGAGCGACTGGTTGCTACCCTACATTCTTATTACTATATTTAATCTAGTTTATTATCGGCGATCATGTGATTGTGTTTCGCCAAGTCATCTAATTCCAAAAAAGATGATTTTTTCTCGGTTATTTCAACAGCAGCCTATTGATTTAGATGCACTGACGTAGAAGTATGAAATATCCGCACGCATGTACTGATAATTAAATTGACGGCTTTCTTATATATTTTTGCTGAGTTTTAATTGACTTTTGTAATTGGGTAGTGCGGAAATTTAAAACGTGCACTACAGCTAGACTATGCAGTTGCAGTGGAATAAGGGCGCGTTTTGTACAATACCTTGTAGG
Source organism: Icerya purchasi (assembly GCA_039619475.1). Classification (NCBI taxonomy): domain Eukaryota; kingdom Metazoa; phylum Arthropoda; class Insecta; order Hemiptera; family Monophlebidae; genus Icerya; species Icerya purchasi. The sequence goes on from CM077115.1 coordinate 179,577,493, forward strand.
TAAGATACATTATAAATGACCTCGAGACATTCTGCGATATTAACGGAAACTATTTTTTGTTACTGTAGTTATTTTGCTTCTATAGAAGCATACGGGCACGCTCGAAACTTTTCTATAATCTTTACTAGTATTTCAAGTGTAAAGCAAATTTACGTCGAAATTATTTCACGAACAAATTCATCTGAATTGGAAGAAAATGTCACAAGTTCCGGTTGCATAGGAATCGAATCGGTGGTAACTGGTCGGCAGACATCGTCTGATTTCGATCACTTATAATTCACCTAACTTGTAATTATTTTAGAGCGATTGCAGCGCACTTCAGTAATAAAGGCTTGCTGCGATTAATACGGGAACTACGCAAGACATGTCTAACAAAACTTTTCTTCCAAATAAAACTGTTTATACACTCAAGAGTTTTCCTAAAAAAAAGGCAAACAAATTGCAAGCCGATACAAATTTGCTGACGGCTCAAAGTTCATAAGTGACGCTGTAATCCGCTCTTGTAATGATTTTACTTTTATTTTTATAATTATATTCCTAACACCGATTATAATATGTTGTTATAAGATAATACTTTTAACCGAATCGATTTAGCTCAGTTCTATGTCGCAGTGTCGTAAATTGCCCGCTTTTAATAAGTATGCATGCGATGTTAACTCTAGCTTCGCTGTTATCTAAATTTTATAGTCTTATCTATCATCTGCTATGGTACTACGTGATCCGCATATTCCTATTTGTTTTTTCTTATTTCATAAGAATAATACTATTTCATTAATTCTTTTCCTTAGTTTTCTATTATTCGCAATTACTTTTTTGGAACTTTTAAAGTCATTGCATTTTGTGCCACGCTGACCTACTGTTTATGACTTGGAGTCCAATATTCGACGCCGTTCGTAATTACGGTGACTAGACAACTATTTCGATTTATTTTAAAATTTGCAGACTTCGAAGACCAGAATTTTCTTTATCCATGTAATATTCTATTATTTCTGTTTCTGATTTATTATGTTATCTAGAGCTCTCAGATTTTAGACATGTTATTTCGATCAGTTTCTAACCTGGATTTTGTGGGTTTGCTTGATAAAATAATTTTTGGTTTAAGTCTATTTCTGGTTCGCCGACTTATTCGGTTGTGATAAGAATTGAGTGATAGCGTTAAATTAGACGATGTGTTCGCGTATGTTGTCGAATTCGTTTATTTGGAACGTCAGCTGTTATCTCAGGTACAGACAATTTTGGCAAGTTACCTTTGTTATCTGCTGTATTGTTATCTATAATCGATTCGTACCACTTTTATTCATTACCGATTTTATTTATTACCAGCTTTACTGATAATAAACAGATGGCATTGCATCAACAAACTAATATTAAAAATGATAATTCTCTGTTCCAAGAGAAATTTAAAAGATCGCAAAATGAACAAACTTTATACACGGCTTGGAAAAATTCTGTTAATGAGAATAAACAATTAAATATGCAAATAAGTCAGTTGCAAGAAGCTATTAAAAACTTACAAAATGAGATTTCAAATATAAAAAATAAATCTGTGCCGGTTCAGGTTAGTCAGGAGAACCAAACATATCATACCGATGAAGAAGATTTGGCAAAAGAAACCGAATGGATTAAAGTTAAAAATAAAACTAATAGAAAAAAAAGAAAGTTAGACATGTCACTTTCTCCTCTTCAGACACAAAGTACTAACACTAATAACCAGCAAGAGAAAGGGAAAAAAGTGTTTGTCCCTCCTCCAATTATTGTTCAAGGGATCAAAGATTATAATGAATATCAGAAACTGTTGAAAAATTACCTACCTAATGCCCAATATAGTGTGAAATTATTAGGCAATGAAAGCATTAAATTAAATACACCAGATAGTGACGCATATAGAAGTTTGACGAAATTTCTTGAGGAAAAAGAATACTTATGGCATTCTTATGAAAACAAACAGGATAGACCAATTAGAGTTATGGCTAAGAACCTACATTACACATGCACAGGGGAAAGCATTGTGGCCGATTTAAAAAGCCAGGGATATAAAATCATCCAAGCGGTAAATAAATTAAAATGGAGAACCAAACGGCCATTAAATATGTTTATGTTAGCATTTGATCCTCAAGAAAATGTTGATAAAACATTTAAAATTTCGTATATATTAAGATGCAGGGTAGAAATCCATCCATTAATAGTTTCAAAACTAATACCACAATGCAAAAAGTGTCAAAGTTTTAATCATACTCAGAAACACTGCCATAGGGACCCAAGATGTGTTAAGTGTGCTGGGCATCATTTAACAGTAGATTGTAAGAAAACAATCAGTGAAACACCTAAATGCGTGCATTGTGGAGGGGATCATCCAGCAAATTATCGCGGTTGTACAATAGCAAAAGAAATACAAAAATTAAAAGACAACAAAATGAATAAAACTAAAATGCAACAAAAGTCGAAGACGATTACTGAAAAACAACAAGAAACCTTATCAAAAAAACACGTGTCTGCATTATCACAGCAAATTAGAGAAGAGCAAAGTTTTGCTCAAGTAGTAAGTAAAAACACAAGTAATGCTATTGTAGTACAACAAGAGAATGAAATTGGGCAAAGTTTACAATTAATAATAGAAAAATTAAACAAACAAGAAGCCTTTATAAACTCATTTGAGCAGAGATTAAAGAATATAGAAATTAGCGTTAAGGGAGCTGCACCCGGAAGTAAAAGGAAAACATGAACAGGGAATTAAAAATTCTTACGTGGAACGCTAATGGGCTATTGCAACATCAACATGAATTGCAAATAGTGCTACACAAAGAAAAGATAGATATTTGCCTTATCTCTGAAATGCACTTCACAAAACAATCTTACATTAAATTTTCAGGATATAAAGTGTACCACACTCCACATCCTGAAAATTCAGCAAAAGGTGGCAGTGCAGTCATTATAAAAGAAACGATCAAGCATTATGAAGAAATTAAATACCAAACAGATGAAATACAAGGCACAGTAATTAGCATACAAACTATAAAATACCAAATTAAGATAGCAGCGATATATAGTCCACCGAAACATACGATTAAAAAGGAACAATATATTGAACTGTTTAATCGAGTTGGAGGTAGGTTTATCATTGGAGGTGACTTTAATGCTAAAAATACTTATTGGGGTTCTCGTCTAACTACAAGTAAAGGTAAAGAGCTGCTGAATGCAGTTAATGAATATGGTTGCGAAGTGGCATCAACAGGAAAACCCACATATTGGCCTACAGATCCAAGTAAACTCCCAGACTTAATTGATTTTTATATCCTCAAAAGTATCACTTCAAATTATATTCATGTAACGGAAGGATTAGATCTATGTTCAGACCATTCTCCAGTTTTATTAATAATAAGCGATAAGGTAATAAACAAACCTGAAAACCCAGCTTTAGTTAATCAACATACAGACTGGGAAAGCTTCAAAATTAAATTAGAAGAAAAAATTAATTTAAGGGTATCATTACGATGCCCAGAAGAGTTAGACATTGATCTAGAAAAATTTGTTAAAGACATACAATATGCAGCTTGGGAATGTACTCCTGTGATTAAGAAAAGAAATAACGGTAATGAATACCCAAAAGAGATAGTGAAACTTTTGGCTGAAAAAAGAAAGCAAAGAAACAAATGGCATATGACGAGAGACCCAAGAGATAAAAATAAATTAAATAGATTAAGTCAACAACTAAAAAGAGAAATCAAAGTAATTAAGAATCAGACTATCAAAACATATCTACGCGGATTAACTAATGATGGTGGAACTAACTACTCACTTTGGAAAACTACTAAAAGGATTAAAAGACCGATTATACAGAATTCACCTATAAAGGACATAGATGGCAAATGGGCTAGAAGTAGTGAGCAAAAAGCATTACAATTTGTTCGGTATTTAGAAGGTATTTTTCAACTTAATACGGAACAAAGTGATGAAACGCTTCGTGAAGTAAAGCCAAAAATAGAAAGTGAACAATCTTCCAACGAAATTAAACATAAAGAGGAAATAATAAAACTAACAACACCAGCAGAAGTAATGCTTGAAATCAAGAATAATATTAACTCCAGAAAAGCACCCGGATATGACCTTATTACGGGTGAAGTATTAAAGCAGCTACCAAAGAAAGCTATAGTTAAGTTAACAAATATTATCAACGCAACATTCAAATTAGGATATGTACCCAGTCTGTGGAAGGTAGCTGAGGTAATAATGATACCAAAACCAGGGAAATCACCATATGAAGTGACATCCTACAGGCCAATTTCATTATTACCCGTTATGTCAAAATTGTTTGAAAAATTGTCATTGAAAAGGCTGCAACCAATAATAGAAGCGAACAATTTGATACCACAACATCAATTTGGTTTCAGGAAAAAACATTCTACTATCGACCAGTTACATAGAGTAACCGATGTAATAGAAAAAACGCTTGAAGAAAAGAAGATATGTTCCGCAATATTTTTAGATGTTGCACAAGCGTTTGATAAAGTGTGGCATGATGGGCTCATTTGGAAGCTTAAAACAATGCTGCCTTGCCAATTCACTAACATTATCGAATCATATATATCAAATAGATACTTTCGAGTCAAACAAGAAGGCATATATACTGAAATACGAGAAATAAAAGCTGGCGTGCCGCAGGGAAGTGTACTGGGGCCAATACTGTACCTTCTATACACTTCTGACTTACCGATAGCTGAAAGTAATGCAGTCGCAGCTACGTTTGCTGATGACACGGCGATCCTAGCAGTAGGCAATAATAATGAAGAAGCAACATTTAAGCTACAAGTAGCCATCGACAAAGTACAAAACTGGACAAAAAAATGGAAAATTAAACTCAATGAAAGCAAGTGAATTCATGTTGTTTTTACAAACAGAAAAATTACTCCGATCCCAGTATTTATAAACGGTCAGGTAGTGCAATTGAACAACTCAGCTAAGTATTTAGGAATGACATTGGATGCAAAATTAAGATGGAAAACGCATGTTAAAAAAACGAGGGAAGAACTGGGCATCAGATATAAAGACATGTATTGGTTATTAGGAAGGAATTCCGAATTAACAGTACAAAATAAATTATTACTTTATAATCAAGTGCTAAAACCTGTATGGAGCTATGGAATCCAATTATGGGCGTGTACCAAAAATTCCAACATTCAGATTATACAACGGTTCCAAAATAAAGTACTTAGAAATATTGTTAATGCTCCATGGTACATCAGGAATAACAACCTCCACAGGGATTTAAATATTGAGCCAGTAAAAGATGTCGTTAAAAAGTTTGCAAAAAAACACGAAGAAAGATTAAGTAAGCACATTAATGCTGAAGCAGCGCAGCTCTTGGATCACTCGGATGCGGTTAGAAGACTGAAAAGGACGAAACCATTTGAGCTTGTATAATAAAGAAATTTGTACCATATGTAATTCATATTAATTAACGTAAACTAAGCGACCGCAGTGGGTATATGCTTAGTAGTATAATAGTATAAATATTAAGTTAAGTTAGCATTAAATTACTGATTAGTCTATAGACTAGATTGTAATGTTAATACATACCCGTTAGGGGCTGTAAAAATAAAAAAAAAAAAAAAAAGTCTATTTCTATCAGAGTGCCTTTATCCCCTTTCCATGTAGCTCTATAAGTTCTATAATCAATAGTAGTAATTCGTTATAATTTTTTTTTCTATAGGCTTATTCAGATATTCTTCACTTATATATTTATTCCCTTTTTTAATTGGAATTTAAGTCTCAAAATATTTTCACTAGGGCGAAATAAAAAATTGCCGGTGATCATATATATATATATATACGTGAGTAAAAGGCCAGTCGTCTTGGTTCGCCTCGCCATTGGTACCTTTCTCACGTTGTCGGCAGCACGGAAGCCAGGTTGCGCTCCTGCTTACGTGCTTATCTATTGCGCGGCTATTCTATCCTCTAATTCTCCTCTGAATTTAAGGGATATCTCATACTCGAAATCGAGTGAGAATAGACGACGATATATATATATATATATATATATGTATGTATTATATATAATAAATATTTTTTTTTTTTTTTTTTTAAATGGGCACGCCAGAACAGGATATTTACCCAACACAAAAGATTAAAAGAATAGAAGGACATATGGAGCGACAAGTTATATCAAGAAACGATTAGAGACAGAGGAAATGAAGGCGGCTAGCTAAGAAGGGAACAACAGAAGGAGATGGAAAAGTGAGAATATAGAGGGCACTGTAAGGAGTAGGGAGGCCAAGGCTAAGCAAATTGGAATAAAGGATCGCGCGTTCTGTAGAAATAAAGGAACATTCAAATAGTACGTGGTTTGCATCACACGTGCCATTTAAGGTAGGAGGATGAAAGGGACACAAAGGAGATTGAACCAGAGCAAAGCGGAAACGAGAAGCCGGGAGCAGACTGTGATTAAAACGAAGGCGAACTATGGAAGAAATGACAGAACGGCTGATACTGGGAAAATTATTAAACCAGGGAGAAACGGATGGAGAAGGCTGTAAAGCAATAGAAACAGCGTTAGAGGATTAATATGATAGATAGGAAACAGCGTTAGAGAATAAATATGATAAATAAGAAACCGCGTTAGAAGATGAATATGATAAATTTAATACATTTAATGTTTCGTTTTATTCGCTGGAATTCCGATAACTGAAATAACTTAATTATATTTCGCAAGACGAATTGAAAAAAAAAGTATACATCGCATAAAATACAATAATGAAAAAGGATTTATTAAAAAAAAAAATATATATGTCCCGAATTTTTTAATGAATTCGATTATATACGCTATATTTCTCATTTGTCACATTTTTACGTTACGGTGCACACAACTAAAGCGTATTATTTAGTTAATTTAATTGTTGCCGTGACCTTTTTTTTCCCTTGGCCACGTTGCGATTGCTGCCTGGACTGCTTTGATGCGCCCGTTGCAGCGTTCAGTTTCTTATAAAACGAAATTTAACTTTCGGCCTTGCACTGCACATTCAGGTAATTCGCTTGATCAAATTTCTTACTTTTCTACTATCCTCCGTTGTTCTGTTAACTTCTTTTGTTTTGTTCAAGTCCGGTTCGGTTAGTCTAACTTTTCCACCTCCAACAATTCTCTTGTCTTCCTCTACTTTTCTATTCTTTCCTTCGTAATTGCTCGTTCCCTTGCTAACGCTTCACGGTACACCATCTGTTTGTCTTGGTAGCCGTTTGTTCGCCTATTTTCTTATTTATCCTTAGAACTACGTTCTTCGCTACCCTTATTTTTGCGAATTTTGTAAATGCCCGCATGTTTGATACGTCGACAAGCCTATCTTCTTTCATTAGTCACCTACAGGGAAAGAGAGAAAAAAATTATTTCTTCCCTTTTTTTATATTTTTGATAAATTTAAAATCCTGTGAACTTATTTTAATACGCTTCAAAAGTTCGTCAAAAATAAATGGTAGTAATAATAAAGAATCAAAATTAGAGCGACCAACGATTAAACGTACAGTCTCACAGAAATTTTATATTAAGTAAAAATTTTATTCCGTATGCTTCAAATAGAGCTCGACATCTCTACGATATAATTTTAATGGACTTGTTAAAATTTTTGTTTGAAATATAATTTCAGTCATCTCGCTATGGTTTACATAAGGATCGGTATTGTTCAACTTTTTAGCACGTTTTCGCATGCTTTATGTTTTTCGTTTTTCATTTTCATACTAAATTAAATGACGTCAGGTGTTTTATATTGTTTTTTTTTTTTTTTTTTTCCTTTTTTGCTTATAACTCAATCAGAAACAAAAAAGACATTTTTTCCGAAACTACATAAAAAAATATTATTTCATTGAATAGAAAACAAAAAGAACCGGACATATCGGCTAATAAAAGCAATGCGTTTAATTGACATTAACGTGGTCGTCATCGATGGGTTCCGAATTCTGACCGACCAAACCTGTAAACCTTTGTTGCGATAAAGTTTATTCGTGTTGCGTTTAATTGTTTCGGAAGAACTCGGTGAGATCGTTACATTTATTTATCTCGATCTATTTATCTCTTTTACTTATTTTTATTTTTTTTTCCTTAGTTTTATTTTATTTCGTTCGCGCTAATCATTCCATGCTCTTAATAGCCTTCTCCAACTCTTTAACTCTTTTTTATCATTCGGTTTATTTCCTACGTCCTGGAAAAAGTTTATTATTGTTCCTATCCCCAAAAAAACTTCATCTTCTTTTCGTCCCGTATCGTTGGCTTCATGCATAAGAAAACTTTTCGAGAACATTCTAAACAGACGACTCTCATGGTGGTTAGAAAACAATAACTTAATCCCTGATAACATGTTTGGCTTTCGTTCGGGAGTTGGTCCTTCTGATTGTGTCAGTATTCTTACTTCAGATATATACAAAAATTTTATACAAAAATATTACACGATAGCGGCATTTATTGACGTAAATAACGCTTTCAACAACGTACATCTTCCCTTACTATATGAAAAAATGCTATTGATTAATGTACCTCCCCATTTTGCTTCTGTAATTTTACGTCTATTCCTTAACCGCTCTATTCTTCTTTCTACTCCCTCCTATTTTGGTAAAAGAAAGGTTTTTCGGGGGCTACCGCAGGGGTCGTGTCTCAGCCCCACTTTGTTCAATATTTATACTTTGGATACAGCTTCATTACTTACAGGTATTTCCTCTATTTTTTTCGCAGACGACATTCTTATATATGTTTCTTCACGCAATATTTCAATAGCTAACGATAGATTAAACAACTCTTTGACCATACTAGAAAATTCTCTCTCTTCCATCCATCTTTCTATTTCACCATCTAAATCACGTCGCATGGTTTTTTCCTATCGCCCTTACAACCATTCCGCAATCAGTAACTCGACACAAAATGTTTATCCTCTGGTTAAAAGCTTCTGCTATTTGGGAATTATTCTTAATAATCGTCTAACAGTTTCGGAACATATAAACTACTTACACGCATCTGCTTGTAAAAGAATAAACCTACTTAAAGCTCTCTCATCAACCAATTGGGGTGGTGATCCGGTCACGCTTATTATGCTTTACAAAGCAATTGTAAGATCCAAACTTGACTACTGTGCTTTTCTATATGGAAGTGCTGCGAAATCTCGGATTATCAGGCTAGATCGTGTGCAAAACTGTTGCCTAAGACTTTGTCTTGGTGCACTAAAATCCACTCCTATCGTTGCGATTTACGCTGAGTCTAATGTCCCACCCCTATCAATCCGAAGGTCATATCTTGGATATAGATTTGTAATAAAACGCCTGTCTGTACAACCTTACAAACTCATTAATTCTTATACCACTATAATTCATAATTGGCGATTTTCTTCTAGGAAGATCCCCATCCTATCACATATTTGTTGCAGAATGGAAAAGTTTAGCTCCTACGTTATTTCTTACAATAAACTTCCATATTTTTCTTTAGATTTCCACGATTTCTCCCAACCAGTCAAATTAACTTCTCTCCCTCCACACATAAAATATCTCTCACGAACTTTCGTTAATCACGAATTCATCAATATCATCAATAGCTTATTTCCCCAACACATTCTTATCTACACGGATGGATCTAAGGGACCGCAGGGAGTCGGAGCTGCATTTTTCGTTCCTAGTAGACATTATGCTGAATCCTTTAAACTACCTGTCATATCTTCAATATACTACGCGGAGTCAGTTGCAATTCTGCAAGCATTGATGTATATATCCTCGAATCAAAATAATAGTAAATTTCTAATAGTTTCCGATTGCGTAAGTGCTCTGACAGCTATATCTTCCGCCTACTGCCCCACATATTTTGATTCCATAATTCTTCGCATTCGGTCTATGGTATCTAATCTAACTTTACGTACACCTTGTCAAATAGAATTTTTATGGATACCAGGGCATATTGGAATTGAGGGAAATGAAAGAGTCGACAAGTTAGCATACATAGCCAGCACGAATGGTAATTACGTCAATCTTTATCCAACCAACAATATTCTTTCTTTCTCAAAAAAATTACACTCAAAATTTTGGTCCGACATGTATGCCCGATCGTTTTCCAATCCGCATTCCTTCTATCTTTCTATTCAATCTTCCATTCCTCGTAAACCATGGTTCCATAGCTGTCAAGTTCTTCAACGTAACTCCATTGTATCCATATGTCGTCTTCGATTTAACCATTCACTCCTTCCCCATTCACGACACCGGTTTTTTCCGTCTTTATCTCCTCTTTGTCCTCTTCAATTACATCTGCGACGCTAATCATGTGTTTTTTGAGTGCTCGGCATTATTCAATGAACAATCCGTACTATACTCTAATTTACTACAACTCAATGCTCCCGCACCTTACAATATTTCGTCGATACTGTCGTTCCCAAACCAGGCCATTTTTCCAATAATTGCATCCTTCCTTTACTCAATAGCGAATAGCATTAAAATTCAAGTTATTTAAAAAAAAAATAAAAAATAAATATATATATATATATGTAGACATGGGTCAATGCTCTTGGTTAGCGAGCCCAAAAAAAAAAAAAAAAAAAAAAATTTTCTTCTCTCGCTCTGTCGTTATCTGATTTTTCGATAATTTATATTTATGCCGGATTCGTCTGACGGGGGAGGTAAACCTCCCCCTCATTCTCCTCGCACGACTACCAAGAGTGTCAGTAATGCGGCTGCACCTATTAAATCTACAACTAAAATAAATAAAACTGCCTAACAATTATCTGTTTCGTCCGCGTCTACTTCTTCTGCTACGAAAGCCAATAATTCTCCCGTTCAAAATATTAGCGAGTCCGTCGACATGGATATTTCGGCCGGTTCCACTAATAATGTTAACATCAATCCTCCCGCTTCTCCGGTCAAGTCTAGCCTTTCCTCTGTTACTTTTCCCGATCACTACGTTGGTCAAATCGTCGTTTTGGTCGAAAGCTTGGATAAAGAAAATATCGCTTATTTACATCCGATGTCTTTAGCTAGAAAATTTCACAACAGAGTTAGTGGTATTTCGCTAATCTTTCGTTCCGGTAAAAACTTAGTTAAACTTAATTTTATATCAACCGAGGCAGCTAATAAATTTTTACTTTCCGACGGCGTTCATAAAGATCTCAATATTCGATCCTTCATCCCGCAATCCCTTTTATTCCGTTTTGGTGTAGTACGCGATATTCCGGTCGATCTTTCTGTGGAAGAACTTTATCGTCACTGTTCTTCCGATATTCCGATCGCTAATATTCGTCGTTTACAAAAACGTACTGCGGATAAGACTCTCAAACCTATCCCGGCTGTTGAATTTAAATTTATGAGCTCCATTCTTCCGTCTTCAATTCTTTTTTATGATTCTTATCGAGTTAAAGTTGAACCAATGATTCGTAAACCCAAACTATGTCACAATTGCCTCCGTTTTGGTCACTTCAGTGATTCATGCCGAAGTAAAACTACTTGTCCCACTTGCGCTGATAAGCACTCCTCTTCAGAATGTCCCAAAACTAAACAAAATAACCCCTCTTCATATCTTTGCGTCCTCTGCGGCGGTAACCATTCCGCACTCGACCCTTCTTGCCCGACTTATAAGGAGCAAGTCAAAATTCATAAAATAATGAGTTTAGAAAATGTCTCCTACTCCGAAGCCAGAAACATCAGCGAGGGTTCGACAGTTTCTCCCGCTTTTACCTTTGCAGAAGTTTCAAATCCCTCGAATTTCCCAGCCTTACCGAATTCTGCATCTACTACCAAGAGGAGGCGTCAGAACTATTTTAGCAGTTCATCTTCCTCTCATGTCAGGATTCGATCTCGTAAACACCATTCTTCTTCGAAAGCACCCAATCCTCTCAATTCTTATTACTCCAAACTTACATTAAACGCTGGCACTAAAGTAGACCGATCCGTTATTCCTTCCCATCCTTCCAATTCTGCCATATGTCCATCTTCCTCTAATGCCGCAAATGCCGAGTCGGCTCCAATTATTAATAACGTTTCTCCTAGTAACTCTTCCTCCCTTTCCTCTAATAATGTCTTATCCACAACTTTGCTAACCGCTCTCAGTAAATTTGATATTCCAAATTTGGAGAATAAAATATTAGCCATCTGTCAAGTTTTGCAATCTTAGATATGGTGGATGTTACCTTTTTTTCTACTTCTAACTTCTTCTTTGTTCTCTCTTTCCTTTTTTCCTCTTCTCTAAATTTTCTCCTTCCTTTATGTACCATCTCGTTCCATTACCGTAAAACCAACGCCATGGTTTTTCTCCTCAGTTTTTACTTTGGCATAATGCTGCCGCATTTACATTTTTACATGGTGCTCCTTCGGTGTTGCTTGCCTCCTTTAACTAGGTTGGTTGATAGCATACGGGGACCCAGACGCAATGAATTTTTTGAGCGATGGGAGCCACCTTTATGGAATTTTTCCATATTTATACCTTATTTATTTTTGCTTTCTCATTGTTTTTTTTTCCTATCTCTGTACCGTCCTTCTTACAGCGCGTCGGTGTTGCTTGCTGCCTTTAACTAGGTTAGTTGATAGCATACCACAACCCTCGCGCAATGATTTATCTGAGCGGAGGGTGCTTTATTGTTTTGCATTTTTCCTTATCTTGTTCTTTTTTATCTTTTCCTCTTTTCTCGAAATTTTAACGATTTCGTTGGTCTATGGAAATGGAATATTGGTTATTTTCTCTTCTTCCTTTTCACCTTCCCTCCTTCTCTGGCCTATTGCATATTTTCTCCTTCCCTTGTTCTACTTCTTCCTCCAACTACCACCTATCTAAGTATTCATTATGTCTTGTCGTCTTAAGGTTCTACAATGGAACTGTCGCAGCATTAAGGCCAACAGGAACTCCTTTGAACGGCTGTTGGATGAATATGACGTTAACATCGCGCTTCTTTCTGAAACGTGGTTAACAAGCGCTTCTGACATCAGTTTTAATGGATTCTCTCTGATCTGTTCCAACCGCAGCGATGGCTACGGTGATTCAGCTATTTTAGTAAGAAATGATGTCCGGTTTTTAGTCCATGCTTCCCAACCCTTGTTTCCTCCTAATCCTCCTTATCCCAGCTTAGTGCACATCTCTATTCCTAACTATTCTTCCAGGCCCTTTCATTTAATTTCCGCCTACATTCCTCCGACTTTCGATTTGCGTGATTTTCCGTTCCTATCTTTAATCAACCCCCTTTCTTCTCCCTTCCTCATAGGTGGTGATTGGAACGCCCACTCACCCTTGTGGGGTTGTTCCAACTACAATAGTAATGGCACGATCTTAGAGAATTTCATCCTTCAGAATGATTTATTCCTTCTAAATGATAGTTCTCCTACGTGCATCAGAAGTCACTCCTCCCTTAGCTCTATTGATCTATCCCATATCCTCTCCTAATCTTGGTCTCAGTTGTTCATGGTATACTTTAGACGGTACCTTTGGAAGTGACCATGTTCCTATTATTATTTCAGTGAATGAAGTCTCCTCCTCTCCTTCCTCTACTTCTCCTAATTCTCCAAATTGGGTTCTCTCTAAAGTTGATTGGTCTCTATTCCGTCCCTCCGTTGATTCCTCACTATCTTCTATCCCTGCTTCTTTGAATTGTTTTTCCCAATATAAATTCTTCATTGATTCTATCTCTTCTGCCTTAACTTGTTCTTCTCCTCCTGTCCGTCGTTCAGCTCATAAGAAAGTGAAATCGTCCTCCGCTTTGTGGTGGAATCAGGATTGTAAGGCTGCTTTCGATCTCAGTTTAACCACTTTCAAATCTTTTCGTTCTAGCCCTACACCCAGCACTTATCTTTCTCATAAAAGAGCCAATGCTAGAGCCAGATTCATCCTCAAATCAGCAAAAAAAAAACGCGTGGAAAAGCTTCTGTTCCTCCTTCTCACGCTCTACTCCTATTTCACAGGTTTGGAAAATGGCTAAGGCTTTCAAGTTCCCTCTTTCCCGTCATCCTCTTTCCTGTAATCTCTCGAATGATGAGTTAATCTCTTTCATTGACTCCATCGCCCCTTGTTACGTTCCTGACCTTAATGAATCTCGTCGCATTTCGTCTTCTTCCAACTCCTCCCATTTTCTGGTCACTCCGTTTATCCTTACGGAATTAGAAACGTCCTTACGCAATTCTTCAGATTCTGCTCCCGGAGTAGACGGTATTTCCTTTTCTGTTCTCAAAAATCTTTCGGACTCTTCTCTTCGGTTTCTCTTAAACTTGTTTAACTCTTTTCTCCACTCTGGTTGTACTCCTTTATCTTGGAATACCTTCATCATTATCCCTATCCCTAAACCGAACTCTTCCTCACTTCGTCCAATTTCTCTTGCTTCTTGTGTCAGGAAGCTTTTCGAAAACGTAATCAACAGACGCCTTGTTTGGTGGCTAGAACACCACAACTTATTGCCTAGCAATATGTTTGGTTTCCGCCCTGGTCGCGGCCCTCCTGATTGTATTAGCGCATTCCAAGCAGATGTTTACAAGTCATTCATTGACAAAAAATTTCTTATTGCTTCCTTTCTTGATATTTCGGCAGCCTTCGACAATGTCCATCTTCCGACTCTTTTTGAATTGATGCTTTCCTTAAACATTCCGGCTCATTTTTCTACCCTGATTATTAATCTTTTCCTCTACCGAATGGTCACTCCTTCTGTTCATATTCAGGATGCCACTAGACTAGTCTATCGTGGACTACCGCAGGGTTTCTGCCTTAGCCCCACTTTATTTAATATTTATTTTATCAAAATTGCGTCCTTATCTTTGAATTCCTGTTCTCTTTTCTTTGCTGATGATATCCTCATTTATTCCTCTCATCGCAACATCTCGCAGGCCAACTCCCATCTTCAAATCTCCCTAATTGCATTGAAAAATGCCTTATCCAACATCCATCTTTTCATCTCTTCTTCTAAGTCTTCTACTGTCGTCTTTACACTGCGCCCGTTTATTCCTTCCTCAGTCGTCCTCGTCCTAACTAATGGCCCAATTCCTCTTACCTCCTCCTTCCGTTATTTAGGTGTTTTTCTGGATAGCCGACTTTCCTTCCATGTCCATATCAACCGTTTATTCGTATCCTCCTTCAAAAGGCTTAACCTCATTAAATCCCTTTCGCACACTGTCTGGGGAGGTGATCCTGTGATCCTACTCATGTTTTACAAATCTTTTATCCGCTCTGCTCTTGATTACTGTTCCTATATTTATGCTAATTCTTCTAGATCCCTTCTGTCTAAGCTCGACCGGGTCCAAAATACATGTCTCCGCCTTTGCCTTGGAGCCCGGAAGTCTACTCCTATCCCAGCTCTGCACGCAGAGTGTCACATTCCTCCCCTTTTCCTTCGACGCTCCCTCTTGGGTTATCGTTTCCTCATCAAACGGTTGCCTATTTCCTCTTGCTCTCTCATTCCTTCATATTCCTTCATATTGCGTTCCTGGCGCTTTTCTCCTAACAAGACTCCTATTCTATCTCTTATCGCTGGCCGTCTTATCCAGTTTTCTCCGTATATCTACTCTTACGATAAACTCCCTTATTTCTCCTTCAATTTTTCCTCTCTGCTTCATCCTATTAACTGCTTTTATTCACCTGTTCCTCCCAAACCTCTTCTTCATCACGTTGTTAGATCAGAATTCCAACAGAATCTTCGCTCTTTTTTCCCCAACCATTTTTTGATCTTCACTGATGGCTCCAAGGGATCCAATGGTGTTGGTGCAGCCTTCTTCTGTCCTTCTCTCAATTACTTCGAGTCCTTTAAACTTCCCTCCTTTTGTTCAATCTTTTATGCTTAGTCTTCTGCTATTCTGCGTGCCCTCCTTTTTATCAAAACTTCTCCGGCTTCTCGCAATCTCCTTATCCTGTCGGACGCTCCAAAGCGTGCTGCAGACTATCACATCTCCTCTCCCTTCTCACTCAACCGACTGCATCATTCTCCTTATTCGTTCCTTAATTCACGATCTTTTCCTTTCCCACTTTATCCAAACGGATTTCCTTTGGATTCCTGGCCAATCCGGAATCGAGGGAAATGAGTTAATTGACACTCATTCGCTCGATTATCTCTTCTGGTAGGTTTCTTCCTGCCTTCTCAGCTTCTAATATTACCCTTCTGTCTGCAGCTGCTCATTCCAAACTGTGGTCTGACTCGTACGTCTCCTCATTCTCCAACCCGAACTCCCTTTTCTTGTCTATTCAACCTTCCCTTCCACGTTTTCCATGGTTTATTAACTTTCCTTCTATGCGCCGTTCTAATCTCCCTGCGATTTGCCGCTTGCGTTTTCGGCATAATTTGCTCCCTTCCTCGTTGTTCCGTTATTCTCTCGTGCCTTCTCCTTATTGTCCATTGCACTCTCCCACGGCGATCAATGTATTTCTGATCCCGATCATATAATGTTCAGTTGTTCGTCGCTTTCAACTGAACAAGCTTCTTTTTATTCCTTCCTCTTACAAAATGGTATTCCCGCTCCATACTGTGCTTCATTCATTCTCTCCCTTCCTTCTCCTTCGGTTATTCTAGCTCTCGATTCTTTTTTGTCAGCTATCTCTGATCGTGTAAGGATCTGAGTCTCTCTTTTCTCTCTATTCCACTGTTCTTGGGCCAATGTCCATGTCGACGAACCCATTTAAAAAAAAAAAAAAAGTTTATCACAATGATGGACGCGATACGACAGCTTTAAACAATTTAATCAGTTATCAGATTAAGCGATAATTCGTTAAACTTAAATCGGAACTGTCGCAATTTCCCCTCTACGTATAATGTAGGGAATAATCATGGTAAAATGGTTTCGAAACTACTCTGAAAAAATGCAACTCAGGATTCATTTCCAAAAATGAAATACTCTCAAGGATAATTTGGGATAAAATTGTTAAAAAAGAAGTAGAAAAAACTTGCGGGAATATATAATATGCAATTTAAAAAAACTTTTTCCTAAAATAAAACAGTTATCGATAAAAAAAAGAAATGAAAATGAAATGCATGTTTAACCGTTAGCGATAGTTTGAATGTAGTTGAAAAACCCAAAGCGTATCTGAAACATGTGCACATACACCTGATATTATAACTTGATAACGGGGCCTTCGGAGCGTCGTTAACCCTGAAATTCGAATTTTTTTTGAATCAACGAAAAGTTTGCTATTCGAAGGCAACAAAGAAGAGACATTTTGACTTTCTCTCTTTTTTTTTTTCCCGTCAGAAATACTACTCCTGGATCTACATAACGTTGGTTTGGTATACTATTCGCTTCAGCGAGCCGCTATTATTAATTTTGATTCTTTAATGAAATTTTCAAAGTTCGCGAAAAGTTCAAAAAAGCGCGAAATACAACGTGCCTCTTTCCCCTTTGCGGCACGATATTATAGCTCAAAACTTCAAACCGGCTTATAAACGTGCACGTTTGAGAAAATTTTAGTAAAGCATAACCAAGTTGCTAACTTCAAAATTGGACCCTTGAGGCGTCACAAACTCCAAAATTATGATAGAAATAATTTTGTCTTCGTATGCGCGCCTATATCGATGGGAAGCTCGCTATTTGGAGGTAGCCGGATAATTAACAGCCCGATGTTTATACTGGTATAATTGTCACAGCTATATAAAGTTTCATTGTTGAATATTTATCTACTTAAGAATTTTCCCTTTTTTCTTTTTTGCTTTTTATAAAGAGTAATTGTAGGATATTTTTAAATTCGAAACCTCTACGTGTATCAGAGTGTCTCAAACACAGAAAGTTTTTAGTTAAAGGGAAAACTGTTTTTTGTTTCTCCAGTTTTTCTTGGATATATTTATATTACGCAATGTGCAAATATAAAACACCGTCGTATGGGGATAATGAAAGATTTTTAATTAATTGCGACGTTCGTTGAGAAAAGGGACCACCTGTGGTTCAAAAATATGGGTTTTGAGTTAAACACGGATTCTGATAATTGAAAGTATGTAGAATACAATATGTAGTTTTTTCGCAAACGTTTATTTAATGTCTTAAAACGTACAGAACCGACTAAAGAAAATTGGAAAATAGTGGAAAAACATTAAAAATTAAAAAAAAAAAACGTAACACTATTTTTTCCCCTAGTTAATAGTTGTTTTTTTTTTTTTTATTTAGGCATTTTTTAATGATCTTTCGTTTGCTTCCAGTATTATTTGAGTATCGGCTTTAGTTTATTTTTTGGAACTTCGGTCTTTTCCTTCGTTGGAGCTTTTATATCCTTTTTTTGACTGCCATTCCGGTTCCCTTATTTCTCTTTCGTGTCAACTTTGCTGCTGACTCGTCTACAATTCGTTGCATTCGACTATTTTTTCGGCGTAGGTTGGTCAGGTTTAGGAGGCGCTGATTTCCGTTTTTTCAGATCGGTACATGAAAAAACATTATTCTCGTACAAATACCACTTCCTTTCTAATGATAAAGCACTAGTCGTGATGGGAGGGGGGTGTAAATCGTTTACTGGTGGTATGTTTTGCTGTACATGTAGATGAGACATTTTTTCTCTTTTGAGTCGACAAATTTTTTGCGAGTGATTTCATTTTTTCATCAACTGAAAATGGTGATACTTTCTAATGTCTATTATGAAAACAATACCGAATTAATGATGCGATAAAATTAAAATTTGAAAATTGAGAAAATACGCAATCACGACAATGCTCCTGGTGATTGTTGATAAAAATCTTGAAATTTTGTGTCCCAAATTCGTCATTCGATTTTGATTGTATTCACAGCCGCGTTGACTTTTATATGGCTGAATTGATTAACAAATTTTTCAAAATTTGCTTAGCAATCAACGTTCGAATTACCAAATTTGAATTTAACTAGGCTAAAATTTAGCAATTGGCAGCAGGTTACATACAGGTCGCGCGGTGGAGTAATGTATTTTATGGTAGTATTACTGCGCGCGAACTTTAAACGCGTTTTTCTTAAAAACTACTTTTTGCATCGCAAGTAACGCAGCATTTTTTTTTTTTATTTTTATTTATTTATATTTTTTTTTTTGTGTAGAAACTAAAAATAAAATAAGAGACATTCTTAAAGTAATTTAAAATAGCGCGACCGTTACAAATAAACTATTCATTTGTATCATCGTAGAAACGTATGTTTCTTTTTAAATGAGTACAACTAAAAGGATGGTTATGGAAGACATGAAAAGGATAGACGTTACAGGCTGACTAAATAAGTAGATTCGTTCGTCTATTTTTTTGTTTTTCTTTTTTTTTTTCGGTGAAAACCACGTCACAACTTTTTTTTTTATTATTCATCATCGGAATAAAACACACTGAGCTGCATTACGAAAAAAACTCACCCCTTAAATAAATATCCGACATTCACACTAATGTCTTCCAATTTGACACGATTTTTAAACCGACTATTAAAATTTTTTTGTATCTTTCGATTTCAATTGTTTTTCTAATTATCCGATTATTATTATTTTCGGTTGCGAAAGTGTTAAGTTCTGTTGGTTATTTTTCGACTAACGCGGATATTTCTTCATTCGTTTGTGCCGGCAATCTATTTGGTGTTTTTTAATTCTTTCATCTATGTATATAGCCTCTCTACTTCACGTGCGCTATACAGATAATTAATAGACCCTAAAATTAATAAGCTTCATTGTTTGCGGCCACCTGTAATTCGAAATTTTTAAACAAAAACGATTTTCGGTTCGGTTTTAGTAAGTTTTTAACATTCGAATTCCGAAACAGTGCGAATTATTATTTAGACGACAATCGTCAAGAGTTCGAATATGAGCTGTAAAGTGAACGAACTAAAATCGCCAAACAAAAATGAACTACCGGGAGTAATTCGATTTCTCGTAGAAACAAAAAAAAAAATAATGATGATAATAATTAGTACACAATTTCAACGGGAAAAAAATTTGTAAATTGGCCCACAACATAAACATTTGAACGCGGGAAAAATGTTCGTAAACAGCGCTGCTGGGTTTTCCCGAAGGGCTTGTAGGAGAGCATGTATGTTTTCGTATAGCTCTGATTATATTGGGGCCGAGCATATTGCAACGTGTTCCTCCATCAGCAAACAAACGCGGTTTCGATTGTGCACCGTCAAACGTTTTCCGCTTCAGCCGTTATTATGCCCACGAGTAGTGATGTGGCACATACATACATACATACATACATATATGTCTATGCTACAGAATTCGAAAGACGGCAGGTAACAACAAAACCCAGCGGGCACTATCAACTAATATCGATGGTACATGACGATCGTTTTTCGAATTTAAACGTTTCTCCATTCGGCCGTTATTATTTTAAGTAACGTTTATTTAAATTGGATAAAATTCCTATTGTAAAGTTTAAGTCGACGTTTCGGAAGAAAAGTGGTATCGGTGTTTCTACGTTCGCCGAATTTCAGTAGCTACTAACCGGCTTAAATTAAGTTGTAAATGTCATATCTCTTGTTCGTTGAGACAGGTGTATAATTTTAAAAAAAAGAAATAAAAAAAAATGCTATTGTACTTTGTACGTTTCCGTTTATTTGCTATAGTGGCAGTCATCTTCTGATGGTTGTAACAGGAAAAATGAATGAACAAATTGAAAGAATGGACTCGGCTACGTCAGCAGACATCTGTTTTATGTCTTTTCATCGCAACGCTTCAGTGTTTTTAAATTCGCTTAAAAACAATTGAGACTAGTGGTTAAAAAAAAAAAAAAAAAAAACTTTGAGAAAATTAGGAAATAAATTTTACGTGTTAATTGGTTACTTTTCATTCTTAGCAAAAAGTACAGATAATCAAGCAACTTGCACGCACGACATTATTATTAGCCATTTTATAAAAAGGAAAATTAGATTTAATTAATTCAAACGCTCAATTTAAAGTAAATATCTCATTTCAAAAACACTCTTACGAAGTGGTCGGAAATCGTAGTTGGGGAGGATTATTGTAATTTTTGAAAACAAAGCTGTAAGTAAAAACTGTTGACGCCGTTTTGTTAATCAGAAAGAATCGTCTGTAGTTTGCGTCGAAATCTTGTTATCGGAAACTTTCAAACAGATGTAATCTGTCAAAGCAGGAATTCTGGCAAAGTCGAATAATACTGGAATCAAACTATTTCAATAGAGTACCGTCAAATGCAGAACAAAATTGTATGCTTTATACGGATTGTGTTGGTTCGCTGTTATTTACGCAGATGGAAACATGGCTGCCGAGATGTAAGTATTGACATTTTAAAATTTGAGTCAAAGCATTGTAAAGTCAGAAATTCAAAAATTCAGAAATTTTATATTCGGTCAAGTTTTTTACGATCGTAAGCACAAAGCGCGTATAACGACGGAACAGCTCTTGTTTATAACTAAAGCGAACTGATGAAAATTCCTTCACAGTTACTGTACTCGTAGCGCGCCCGAAAATTTATCGAGTTCTTAGACCATAAAATGTACGGCAACCTTATTTCTAGCCGAATTCAACTTGAACGGCGCCGCTACAGCAAGAACGGCACACAATTCCGGCGAATTTTCTTAAAAATGTACCTTCCCCCCCCCGACTCGAGCGATAGAAGCCAAAGACCCGCCCATATACCGTATTAAGAAAATGTTTTTACTAAACTGGCTCAATTTTTGTGACTTTTTTTTTATAGATCTATTACAGTTTACGTTGCACATTAAATTAGCAACCTGATGTTTTTGTTTTTTTTCTTTTTCTTTTTAATACAATATTATTACATACATCATTTTTCAACAAACGAGTTAATTTTTTTGTCCATATTCTAATATTTATTACATATATGTCTATTGATTTATAATATATATATATGTACATATAGGCTAAAACGAATTGAAATGTAGTCTCCAAAACTATTTCTAAAACGCAACCAAAAATAAGTAATAAAGAATAAAGGAACCTGTTTGCGTTACGGATAACCGTAATAAAACAGACTTCGCGCGAACAGAAGCTTTAAAATCAGTGAAATTTTTGAGTCCGCTTTGCCTAGGGGATAGTATATAACCGCTAAGGCAATAGTGACTAAATCCGAAGAGCAAAAAATACGACGTTGTAAATTATGATACCATTAAAAGCGTATGATTTTTTATACATCGTCAATTTTACTACGACAATGCTTTCTGTTACAAATAGAACTAATACTAGTTACGATACCAATACTATACATTGTTTACAAAACTTTGAATAACATGATCCTATTTATTGATAAATTTTTCATGATTTGTACACTAATTGTATCGAATAAATGGTTATCATTATTATTATTAATAATTATTAATAATTATTAATAATTAATTATTAATGATAATAAAATGCATCGAACCTAAACGAACCGGATAAAATTTTAAAATGGTATAATTTTAAGTATTTCAAGAAAAATGTATAAAATACGTGCTATATAATTCTTATTTGAATAATATATTTTAGTTTAAGGCAAAAAGTATTTCGTTCGACTCTGTTTATAAACGCAATACATTATCGAGAAACTGGACATTATATCACAACAAAGACGATATTGCGTTAGAATTTAATTTTCGTAAGATGATATTATTAAAAATCAGTGATAATATTGATAATGTTTTGTTTTCTTTTTTTTTATGTTAACTACGTTAGTAGTACCGTGTAACGCGCAACGATCAGCTGAGTAAACGTATTCCATCTCGTGTTTAATGGTTTTTAATATAACGTCACATTCGTTTTTCTTTTATTATGTGATGTGCGAATTTTGTTCTAGGATTTAGAAATGTTAATTAGACGAATCGTTAAGAAGAGTTTATGGATTGAAAACGAATTTAAGTTGCAGTAAAGTATTAGTCTTTACGTAAAAACATGAGAGTAATATTTATCGTTGTGGAATTTTTCGATGGTGCTTTAATTTTCCTTTAGCTCGTCGTTCTGCTATCATTCGCTTACTCCTTAATTATGTTCTATTACTTTCTTCTCGCTTTTGCCCTTACATCTTCTCCGCGTTTTCCTCTCTTCATTAAACAACAAACCTTTTCCTGTGCGACTTCAATCATGTTCTTTCTGAATGTCTATCTTAACGGACTGTTCGAAGTTTTATCCTGAGAAGTTAACATTTAGTCTTCTTTCCCCTATATTACGCTTGTTTCATCATTTCCGCCGTCATTTATCGTTCTCCCTATCATCATCATTTATCTACTGGATATTACAAATGAGAAAACTTCTTCTTCTTTAGGTGCCGTATGTTATTATAGCGCGTTGGCGCAACCTGTTCGTACATTTTTAGCTGTACTGATATAGGTTGTGCCCCCGGCAATTATTATATGCAACGCAGGTGTACACACGCAAGCCTACATTTGGAACTGATTAGTAATCGTTTTGTTGTACGTTGTGGTCTGCCATTGCCTTCCACGTGATTATTAGCGATCATTAAATTCTTTGTAATAAGTTCTGTCGTCGCCCGGGATCGAACCCGTGACCTCCGTAGCGGAAGTCAAGCGCTCTAGCAACTAGGCTATCGCGATGACAGTTGATGATATAACAGAAAATGAGACGCGGTACATTTGCGCAAGTTGAAACGTATGATGCGCCGCAGCTCCTATACTGCCTATACATCTATCTAACAAGTCATCCTGCGGTGGCAAAGTTAGGCGACCGGGCAAGTTATAACTGGTACGCATATGCAGGCTGAGATAGACATGTAAGGAGGGTAGAAACGTATTCTCATATTCCATGTAAATGTGTACGGTGAGGAATGAATAGATACAGTCGTAACAAACAGTTTTTCACTCCTCGGATTTAGTCGCGAAGGTGTCTCCTATATAATCGAAGCGACAAAGTAGTTGACTATCGGTCGGAGCAGTATTTCGCTCGAATTTTTTTCGAATGATGTTATTAAACAGCGGAAAATTTTGAAAATCAACGGTAAATTTGGTGAGGTTCGTAATAATAAGAGAAAAGTAATCTAATAGAAAATAAAAATGGAATAGGAAATTTCGTTTTTCGTAATAGTTTAATAATTATAACATTTTCAAGAATTAAATTTAATCGCCTGTTTGAAAGTAGATAGTGATTTACTGAGGGCGCATTTCTCATCGGTCGTACTTACACAACTATTTCTGTCCGATTTCTAACAGAAATCTGTACTTTCGGTGTTTAGTTGAAAGTGGAATGAATTTCATCTGTAAACAACCCTGCCACACTTTTCAAAATTTAATTAATACAAATATTCGCAACTTCAGAGCCTTTTTCCTAATTTCACATTTTTACTCCTAAAAAACAAGTTTTTCCTTTAATCTTACTTCCCCAATGCGCGTCTTCTCTTGCAAAGGTTATCGAAGTTGCGTACAAAGCCGGAAAAATTCCTGGAAAATCAGAATCTTCGGCACATTGTATTCTTTTCTTTTTTTTTTTTTTTTGAGACGTGAACCGGCCTAAAAACCATTTTGCTCGAATTTATTAACATGGATACGCTTTTAGATGAAGGTCGTTTTAAATTTTATATGACCGTTGCTTTCGCTACATCGACACACACACACACACTTGGTTACGAATTTGTTTGCATTCGGCAATTATGAAACCAGTGATTTTGTGTTTTTCTGTACAGCGGGGGAAATGTACTTTTTCATTCCGATTGTGCCAATGGTCGCCGTTAGTTTAATTTAACTATCTGATTATATTTGGCAATCAGTCGAGCTGCTTAAATGAGGGTCGGTATTCCTTCTGTGCTCACTGGTCTTCTTTCTGCAAGTTCCTTTTTCGTCTTGTAACACGCGGAACATTGTCAACCGTTCGGGACATTACTTGGATTCTTTTCCTGTAGTAGTAGATATATGGTAATCGTACGTGTTTTCCTTTTTTTACAAATTTTTTCTAGTTGTTACGACTTTCATAAATTTGGCTATATTCGATAATTTTGTTACAAATGTAGAGACCGATTGAGGAGAAATAAAAATTTCGCTTACCCTGTTCGTAACTTTACTGCAGAACCAAAAGTTGCGATTCTGTAACATTTATTAAAAATGTGAAATTAAAAACCGAAGCAGGTGCAGTTTTTTTCATACCATATACCTTAACTTAATCGAAAAATTCTTTTCCTCGTTTCACCACCGTCTAGTATAGCGCTGAATATTTTGCAGTTGTCAAGGTACCGATCTTTTTAAATTCGCAGCATTTCTCCGAAAATATTATTATTCCGTTCGAATCTATGAGCTGTTTACCACCTTTGAAATACTCATCGTTCTTAGCACAAAATCATATCCACACATTTGCAAATCAGAAGCTTAGTAGGGTTCGTGGTTGAAGCTGGCGTAACAGTGAACTTTGTTGACATCGCAAGGCATACACATGGTAACAACGAGGTGTCCGATACGTCTGCCAAAGACGCATGGATTACTAGTTTATTGGTTTCATAATTTTCTAGCAGAAATCTTGTGTCCTTATTAAATATGCTCACGAAGAATATCGGGAAGCGATATGGTTAAATCCTTTTACTGCGCAACAGCATAAAACTGTTCAACTCAACACATCTCTAACGTCACTTGGTTTAGTTATATTTCGTCGTTTCCACGAATGATAAGAGATCGGTTCATTGTAATAATATGCCACCTTCGGTTAGGCGTAAACTGCGCCTCCCTATTTCTACATATATCACTGGACTAATCTCTTCTTCCTACTGTCAACATCCACTGGACTCAGATAAAGTAGCGGATGCCGATCATCTTATCTTTGAATGTAATAAGAATTAATTTGTACCAATAGTATACTTAAGATCTCTCTTACACGTACTGTTAAAACTCTCTCGGTCACCGGTAGTCTTGCAATATGCAAACTACAGTTGACTAGCGATTATCCGGATCGTGCTTATCCGGACTCCGTATTATCCGGGTCGATTTTTCAAAAAAAATTAAATAAATAGAAAAAATAAAAAAAAAAGAAAAAGCCAAAGCACTTTTATTAAGTCCACAGCTATATGCAATACATATCTGAATATTTCTTTACATTCGCTGCAAACAGGCTCGGATTAAGTGTATGATAGGCCCGGGGCTACGGAAATATTAGGGGGACTTTTCGGAAGTGACAAAATTATCAGTTTTATAGAATAATTAACATATAATTGTTAATGTAAACAAAACTAAATATCATATAGATAATGGATAGAATTTTCGATGCCAAAAAAAAAAAAATATATATATATATATCTGTATAATTTAATTATTTAGTTCAGTGTAATATTTACTATGTAGTATCAGCTACGGCTGATTTAAATATTTATAATGCATTGGCGATGGGTGGAATTTTCGATGTCCCCCCCCCCCTAAATTAATAAAATGAAAACTGCAGGTTACAGTGAGAAACTCATACACAACCAGGCTAAAATAGTTTGTACAATTGCTTTACTGTGACCTGTATAACATGCCTATAACGCGGTACATACAAAGACGGCGAAATTATTTGTTTTCCTGGCAGGTGCTTTTCTATTGTATGTAAAAAGTAAATTTTTAATGTAATTTGAATGACGTTAATATTCAGGGTGGACGAAGAAAAGGAAGATCATAAAGGTCGGTTTATTTATCGATATATCTGTTGCTGTATAATTAAAACTAATTTATGACACAAATAAACAGATATTTATTAGAATCAGTTACTCCGAGGTATTGCTATTTTAATAAATATCTGACTAATTTTAATTATACTTGATCAATCAGCTCTTCGCTTCTCGATGTTTATATCTAAATAAACAGGCAAGTCCACCACTCGGGTAACATTATTTTTTTTTTAACGAATTCACTCTCTAACGAACGCTCCTTTCTTTACGCCCAACTTTTAGTTTTGGGTCTTCCTACTCCCTTTAACGCTACCTATATCCTTTCCTTCCCATTGCCTTCAGTTATTCCGTTTGCTGCTGTCCTTTGTCTTTTCCATTTCTGACCGCCTGACTATTTAATTCTATCTCTTAATTTTTCATGTTGTTGGGTCAAGGCCGCTGGCGCGTCCAGGGTAGAAAAGAAGAAAAAAAGAGAAGAAAAGAATTAGAAAGAATGAGAAGAAGTTGTTATTTTTAAACTTTTCAAGATATAGGAACTAAAAATAATTCGAGCGTAGAAATAACAAAAGTAGAAATGAAATGGAATGTATGAAGAAGGGGAATAATACAATAAAAGGAGGATTGCTCATCGGCCGATGTTCGTTAAAATAGAGTTTTTGTTATAAATAACATTTTTAAAGTAGCATTTCCACTAAAAAGATTTTTTTTTTTTTGAAAGGACATGGCTCATTGGCTCTTCTCAAAAGCTTCAGCTAATATTGCAAAATTTGAAAGTTTTTACATCTTCAAAGTTAATTATACGAAAAATATTACGCACCACTAATTGAAATAACTATTATGCGCATATGTTTGGCATTTTTCGATGTTGATTGTCATTGTTTCTTCATCCTTGGTATAGCACTCTTTGTCAGATTCTTTTTTTTTTTTTTTTTTTTTTTTTTTCGATTTCAGCTTCTATGGACTACGCTAAACAACTAAGTTTTCATTTTACATCTTTTCCTTCTTCTTTCCTTAACATCTTTCCAGTATTTCTTGAGACCCTCCAATAAGGCATTTTTATGGCTTATCGAAAGCGACCTCTTCCGGTTAACTTGTTCTATTTTAAAGATTGACGTCGCAACTGTTTTATGAAACCATTCCTTATTAAACATTTGTGTTTCAGTAACATCCATTAATTCCATATCCTTTTCACATTCATTGAACCATGCAGGTCTTATTTTCTTCGTTTTCATGAATTCATAAATTCTCTTGGTTAACCTGTCCTCTTGCATTCTGGTAATATGCCCGTAAAATAACAATCTTCTTTTCCTTATTGATATGGACAATGGTTCAATTTCGCTATATAGTTTATAGTTCGAAACCCATTTGAACTGTCCATCATTCCATTTAACTCCTATAATCTTTCTCAGGATTCTCCGTTCCCTTATTTCTAATTGATTTGTTAATATTTTCTTCTTTAGATTTAACGTTTCTGATGCATATAGCCCTTCCGGTTTTACAACTGTAGCATAATGTCTTAGTTTTGCTCCTCTTTGTCAGATTCTATTCTTTGTTACTTCTAATTTCTGCTATGTACACGTGTTGATGGGTAATCGTCCGTTGCTGACAAGTCCAGGGAAAAACCCAAACAAAATTACTATTTGAATCACGTATTGTAAAATCTTTTAAAGATTCAATACGGTTATTTTGCTGCTTCCAGTTATTATTCGTACTATATGTAATTTTGTTAATAAATTCCAGTTTAAGAGGGGTACTTCTATTAAAATGTTTTTAAAAAATTCCTCCACGAGGTTTTTTTATTTCTTTCAAAAATCTACGGGTTTTTGCTGAGAATTTTCTGCATGCAATATGTGATTCTATTGTTCTGTTCTGCAGAAGGATCTTAAAACGTTATTTCTTTCATCAATCTTTTACAATCGCTATAATCTTTTATCCTCTATAATATGAAAAAGGCGGCATAGATTTATTTAAGATCAAACTATTTCTAAGCGCATTATATTAGGAAGCGTTGTTTGGTTTCGTTTTTTGCTCAATCAAATTTTCAAATTTAATCTAATTGTTATATGCTCAGCAACAATTTCTATAGTTAGGAACATCAGAATTCCTATTATTCTGAGTAATAGAGTTGTTTTGCCGAAATTTAATTATTACGTAGAAATGATCGCTACCTACGGTATAAGGGGAAATCCTCAGGGCTGGCTGCGTGCGATGATTACTTATTCTAGTTGACGCACCATTATTTAATAGGCACATACCCAAATTAATTAAGGATTTCTAATATTATTTTTTCCACAATTTCAGTTGCAACTACATAGATATAATTTAAAGAATTAAAATCTGCACCAAAAAGGATTGCAAAGTGATTGAGACTGTCCAGGCTGGTTAATTGTAACTAATGATGTGACCCGGTGAGAAATAATAGGAAATAAAATAACAATGAACTGTTCAATATATCTACTAAGATACACGGAGACTGGGTCAGGTTTGGTGTTTAAGCGAAATTCATCTATTTTACCTGATATTTAATACCATCTTTGTTTAAAACAAGCCGTCTCTTCATAATCATTCTCTCTATCATCTCTATATGACAGGCTATAATTACAAATAATGAATAGTTTGCCGGCGGATAATCAAATCTCCGCAAGTAGAAGAACATTAAGATCACGTAAGGCTAAAAATGCTTTTTAATCACATTTATTAGCCAGAACGTTTCTCATTCCACTGTAGTATTTAGATTATATTATATAATCGATATTCGTCGTAATTGCTAGACTGCTTAGCTTCCGTTACGGAAGTCTCGATCCCGGACGACGACAGAAATTGCTACGAAAAATTAAATTAAAAATACTCGTTAATGGAATGGCAAACCGCCATTTACATCATATGCGCGCTAGTTAGTACACAGTAGAAACACATAAATAGGACTGCATTTGTATAACGATATAAATGAAACAATCACAATATCAGTTGCAAGTGTAGTCTTGTGTGTTCATTCGTACTGCATATAAGCAATTGCTATGAACGCTATGTGCCTATGTCTGTACAGCTGAAATGTACGAACAGCTAGTCACGATTTCGGAATCGAGCAATACGACTGGGAAGAGGAGAAATCTTAAGGTCTTTACAAATAATTATTTTTTATTCATTTATTTGAAGATTATTGAAAATAGCTTGGAAAACAAGAATATTTCTACGGCCACGTTTCTGGATGTCCAGCAGGCTTTCGATAGGGTATGGCATCAATGATTATTGTAAACTTCTGCTTTCTCATTGTTATCTACTATTTAAATCGTATATAGAAGAAAGATATTTTCGAGTGAAAATAGCCGATGAATACTCAGATATTTTTCCGGTAAGGGCCGGGGTCCCGCAGGGGAGCATTCTGGGTCCAATATTGTATTTAATCTACACGTCCGACTTCCCCATGCTGGATAATACAGAAGTAGCTTTGTATGCCGGTGACGCAGCCATCTTGGCCGTTGATAAGTTTGAAAACACAGCCACAGAAAAACTCACTTCGGCATGTGGAAAGTTGGCTAGAACAATGGCGCATAGTAGTCAATGAAAGTAAGTCGACGCATATTTCATCTACAAATCGAAAAATTGAACGCCTGCGAATCAAAATAAATAACGTCTTAATACCAAATGCCAATAACGTAAAGTATTTAGGCATGCACTTATAGGCTGACCTGGAGTACTCACATTCAGAAAAAAATCGAGCATTTGAGGTTTAAAACTAGAACCATGTCGTGGCTGTTAGCTGAGAGATCGGGCTTGTCGTTAAACAATAAAACTCTATTATATAAAATAGCCCTAAAACCGATCTGGCTGTACGGTATACAGCTGTGGGGTTGCGCAAAAACATCGAACTTACAGAAAATACAACGATATCAAAATAGGGTACTGAGAACGATTACTGCAGCCTTCTGGAACGTCTCAAATTTTACTCTCCACATAATGACTTGAACGTCATGTCTGTGGAGGGTGAAATCAAAAAACAAGTAAATAAACATGTCGCCCGACTTAGCATTCATATGAACCCAGTTGCTACCAATTTGCTGGATAACTCCAGTGTGAAATACGCAGACTGTGGCGAAATAAGCCTTTGGACCTTGTCCAGCTATTATAAAGTTCAGAGGGAGTACTACTGAGTACTACTCCTCCACAAAACATTCTTTATCGCAGTAAATTAATCGCTAAATGACCACTAAGGTTGGTCAGTTGTGATGAAATAATAATAATAATAATAATAATAAAAAAAAAAAATTGATTTCCCTCCTTTTAGAATCTGCAATATTACCAGATTGATTTTAGATCAAGAGTGACCTGGTTTCGACATCTCGTCGTTATCAATTTTGTTAGCCATATGATTAGTTTGCTTTTTAGGCTATTTTTCGTATTATGTTTTCTTCCTTAATTTCTGTCTTCACTGGAAGATAAAAATTTATGATTGTGAAACTTAGGTTTTGGTTTTTTGGTTTAAAAGCAGGCATGCCTGCTCGGTGATCTGCGATAGAACAGGTTGGTCATAATCAGGAAGGAAAAATCAATTTACGGTAGATTATTTTATATTTTTCGGAAAGATTACATTTACCATCATCAGAGTTTTATACGTTTTTCCTATTAATTTAGCTACTTTTAATTAATGCTCCGATGAATACGTTTAATTTCTCTATAAAACGTTATAATTTTTATTTTTATTATTATTATTATTATTATTATTATTATTATTATTATTATTATTATTATTATTATTATTATTATTATTATTATTATTATTATTATTATTATTATTATTATTATTATTATTATTATTATTATTATTATTATTATTATTATTATTATTATTATTATTATTATTATTATTATTATTATTATTATTATTATTATTATTATTATTATTATTATTATTATTATTATTATTATTATTATTATTATTATTATTATTATTATTATTATTATTATTATTATTATTATTATTAAAGCTGCTGGGGAAATAATTATTTTCAGGTTTGAAAGTATTGAAATTTGTCGTAAAATCGACTGTTTTAGTTTTAGAATTCGATTTATGATCATAGTCACTGCCATTTTAATCAAGATTACTATCAGGGTTGGGAATGACGGAGCGCTCTTGCATTCTACCCGTTTCGAATGTTAAACTGGCCACGTTATTATCTTTGCTTATTACATTAGGCTTATCGGAATAACTACATTTACTCGAGATGAATAATTTGTATCATTACCATCAATATTCATCATATCGTTAGGCGGCCGCTTGGTACTAACCCTCTTCTTCGACATCTCTATAATGAATTAGATAATTATGTATCCGTGTTCTATCGAAACACCTGAATTAGATGCGTGTCAGATGCGTGTGTGTACACGAAAGGTTGAGTATGCGTGCAAGTGTAGTTTAATGTCTGTAAGAGCTCTATAAAACGAAATACTTTAATTCGAGCTGACGAACGAAAACGAGCGCGAACAAACATACTTGCAACTGACTTTTCCACTCATCGCAGAATCCCCAAAGTGACGTCTTCGAAAAAATGCATCCTCGCGTAAAATGGTTTTCGGAAAATTATTAGTGCAGTTTCTCGCGGCGCAACGGAAAATACGCATTTTTTAAAATTTTCTTTTCAACGGCACTACGCTTTGAAAATAAAATAAAAAATCGACCGTAGGCCGGTTTCAAAAAAATACGCCGATTACATCAAACTCTGCCCCCACCGGCTGAACTACTATTATAAGAAAAATGTGTTTTGCTACGATGTCGCATCACTGGTGCAGTGTAAGTTTTTTTGCACGGTTCTCGCGATAATTAGCGAAATCAGCGAAATTAGCGAAAACGAGAATACTCGATGCGGTAGAGTATGTTTTTCTTTTTAACGACAAAATCACTGACGACTTTGCTGACTACTGCGGCTCCCTGAAAGATTACGGTAAGACTTGTAAACGGAATTTAATTTTTGCTTCAGTTTGTTACATTAATGTGCATGTATATTGCGTACTTGTGATGACGGAAATACTCCAGTTATCGGTGATACTTAAAGAAGCCTGGGATTATAATGACTGTTAAGACACACTGATAAATACATTAAAAGGTTAATTAATTTTTAATCATCCGAAATAGGCAACTCTAAAATTGACAAAAGGCACACGGGGTATTATTGTAAAAGTCGAATTTGTCCGCGATCTACTTAAGCGAACAACCCTTTTGTTAGTGACACACGAGGTTTGATGTAGGAGTTGAGAAATTTTCTTTATTCGATATTTTTATGATTTTTTCATGGTAGTCTTGCAAAATTTATTTTACTTTTGGATATACACCACTTGATAATGCTTCGAATTTTGTACGAATTAAAATACATATGTGACGTTCGCCGAGAAAAGCGACCTGCGGTGTGAAGGATAGTTTTTGAGGAAAACGCGTTTAACGTTTGGGCGAAGTAATACTACCGTAATTAAATATACTCCGTGAAAAATTCAATGTTGCTGCGAGTGCAAGCAAAATCAAATGACGAGTGCGGGACACAAAAATTGCAAGATTTTCATCGACAATTACCGCAGGTGCATTGTCGTCGCGATTCCATATTTTTGATCACCTCTCAAATTTTAATTCTATCACATTATTACTGTAGGGGGAAAAGAATAGTTTTACGATTTTTTTTTTTTTTAATTTTTATTGTTTTTCCAATTTTCTTAAGTCAGTTTTGTACGTTTTAAGAAATTAAATAAACGTTCGCGAAATAAAGGTACACATATTATTGCATTTTATTCGATATCGTTTCAAGTATTGAAGGGTTCAGTTGTTAGACTAAAAAAGCCAATTGCGCCGGCAGTTATTACGGATTAGAAACGACGGTAAATTGGATTCCGAGGAAATTGTTAAAGTTAAATACGACCCTGAACCTCTCTTTGAGAGGCGATGGCGAAATCGGTAATGAATCAATATTTAGACAACGGTTAAGGACTGCGATGCGATTTCAAGGGGCATAGGCAATTCAGAAAACCGTACTCATTTCAACGGAAGTTTTTAAATAGGTTTGCCTAAAGCGATGCTAAACTAGAATTACAGATCTGTGATCAGACACGATCTCACTGCTATTTTGATGTATGAACAATACACAAGTTATAACGCACATCTGTTTGAAATGAATTAAAATCAGCGTTTTCTCGATTTTTACACCGGTAGCAACGTTAAAGTTTTCGGTTAAGTCTTTTTAGTAGTTTTATTTGTTTTCTGTGTTAAGCAATTTTTCATATTCTAAATTGTTAACAATTTGAAATTATTCGCAAGTATGGAGAAGTTAAAATTTCGAAATTTTTAGTTCTTTGGTCTTTTTTTTTTTTTTGGAAATTTAGTAAATTTGTATTAAAACAAGCTGAAGTTATTTAATATTTACACACGGTATGAAAAACTCTTATGTTGAAACAGTTTTCAGGTACGGTTCAGCGTACAGAAAGAACCATGGGACCAAATAAGATTGTGATTTTCATTTAGCAGAAAGCGATAGCGAATTTTCGTTCTGCGACCATTTCTCCCCCCCTTTCATATTGAAGCTGTTATTGCAAGTTGATTCGGCTGCTTGTCCAATTTTATAAATTGCTGAGTAAAATTTTGCTATTTCGAAATGATAACGTTGGTTTTGTAGATTGAACGCGTAAAGGTAACATAATAAATTTGGTTCGAATAGTTGCAGACAGATAGGCGAATTTTAAATTACTGCGATAAAAGACCGCATCCGACTAACACGAATGTGACATTTTCAAGAAACGCGGGCGAGAAAAGTTTAATTTACCAGGTTGACTTTTAATTGAAATGTAGTTACGTTTTACGGAAAAACAATACAGACTGGTCGATCGGGATGTATTCAAAGTGCACAATCACGTGGCTGTATTAATTCTGATTTTTTTCAGCCGGCGAAATCTAATTCGAAATTTGTATTCGGCTGCCAGTAGGGCACTTGGTCGAATTAATTAAATAGAATGGCGATGTTTCATAAATTAATTGAAAGTTCTGCATACTTTCGAAGCTACGTTCATCATCGTTTTCCCATTACACTAGCTGCGCTTGGACTGCTGAAAAAATTCGCTGCACGTTTACTGTACGTGATATTTATAAATTCCGTTTTGCCAAACAACTCTACCTGCCTACACGCAACTTTTCGGTCCCCTTTCGCTCTTTCTACCAGATTCGTCCGGCAAAGTCAAATTGTAACAGCCTAGATTTTTACGCATCAATCTGAATTAACTTTTGCCGTGTTTTCGAAGAACGGAACAGTTTCATTCGCTTTTTCTCGGTTAAGATAGAGTGAACATTTGTATAAAAACAAAAAAAAAAACAAAACAAAAAACGAATAGATCAGGGTTTGTTTGTAAGAAATCGACATCTGTTATTTTAGCGGTGTAATAAAAATTATAGACGTATGGGAAAGACTCGTTTCCAGCTTAATATACTGCACAGTTCACGACTTCATCATAAGTGCAATATCATTTTGGATGATAATTTGATTGAAAAAATAAATTATCCCTTCGGAATAATAATAATTAACAATAAAATTGAATACGAATTCGGTTACGAAAGTACTAGCAGAAGAACAACGAACAAAACACGAGTTATACAAATTTCCTTTAAAGCACTGCACCTTTTTTATCATGCTAACCTGCCAGAGATGTAGTTAGCGTGAAAAGTTTAGCAAACATTAAAGAAAAAACAACTCAGACTCAATGAAATGAATGTAATTTAACGGTTTTCATAACGGCATTGCTAATCATTAGAAAAATATAGAAAGAGGTTAAAAATGAATATAAACACTCGGTATATAAATTGAATATACAGATACACACATACATACATACATTACGACGTCACAATATTCCCCTATTAACTAACTTACTTGCTGCTGGGTGTAGGCAGTCCCTGGCGGGATAAGTTGGCCTAATCTCCGCAGGTAAATTGGGAGATGCATTTTATAGCTGCTGCCGGGCTTTCATGGTTATGGTTAATATGAAGACGATAGTGTAGACGCCAGACTATATTCGAAATTAATTGCAGTTGCTTGCTATTACAATGCAGGTGTGTCTCCGTACTATACATCAACTAACGCGCATATGGTGGTATATGTATTTAGTGGTTTACCATTGCCCAGCACATGATTCTATTAGCGGTGATTTAATCTTAATTTCTCGTAATAACTTCTGTCGTCGCCTGGGATCGAACCCAAGACCTCCGCAACGGAAGACAACCGCTCTAGCAACTAGGCTATCGTAGCGACTGTACATACATACATACATATATATATATATATATATATATTAATTACAACGTAATTCTTAGGTTACCCCCTATTCGAAAAAATGTCCCAGAAAAATGTACCAATTTTATGTAACGCTAAATGTCCCAATTTTATGTAACGTTTGTTATATTTTGTAGGATTTTTGTTATTGTTATTTAAAAAATGTCACAATTTTATGTAATGAAATATGTAACGAAAAATGTAACGAAAAAATGTCTTAATTTTATATAACGGAAGGTAAATGTTAGAATAGGATTTTTGTGGTTATGTTATTTTTTGTGTGTGTTGATGCTAGTAAGAATTACGTTGTAAATTTTGATCATTTTATACAAAGCATAGAAGAGAAAGAGACAGGAATGAAAGCAGGAGGGGTCAAGGGGCACAGCCCCTTGCAAGGCTAAAGCGGTCGAGTTATATATATATATATATATATATATATATATATATATATATATATATGTATATATATATATATATATAACTCGGTCACTTCAGCCTCGTAAGAGACTCTGTCCCTTCGTCCCTTTTACTTTCATTTCTGTCTCTTTTTCTTCTATACTTTGTATAAAATTATCAAAATTTACAGCGTAAATCTTAGGCCGGCTCCCATTAGATTTTATAACGAAAGAATGCCCCAATTTTATAGGATAAAAAAAATACAACCAATAATTTATAGGATAAATTTTATTAAACTACCGAAACAACTTAACATACATACATGTATATAAATAATACTTTTTTTGCGTTTCCATGGTATTATTAAATTAGAAATATATAGTCTTTACATGCTTCTCCTTATGGTGTGGGACTTCTTATTCATTAACCTGCACAGTAAGAAGAAGTGTGGATTCATTATGTTTCCAAAAACGAAAATCACCACCAAACGTAAATGTGAATTGCGGAAACGAAAACGGGACGCCGAATTGTGCAATGACAAAGGATTTTCCACATTTACAGATGATACGTTTTTTGTTTCGAAAACGACAGATTCCCTTTCTAATGAACAAAGAATCAGTCAAATCGGTCCATATGAACATGATTTATACACCAACATACATTAAAAAACAAAACAAAAACATATGCGACGAACGTACAGGGTGCGGCAGCATAACTTACTTTTTTAAAATGCGCCACTTTTTTTCTACTAAATTTTGTTAAAGAGAAATAATAACAGAAAATCGAAATAAAACTGCAAGGGAAGAGGCATACATATTGACCCAATGGGATCAGAGTATGTTATTTCGATTTTCTGTTATTATTTCTCTTTAACAAAATTTAGTAGAAAAAAATGTCACATTTTAAAAAAGGAAGTTACGCTGCCGCACCCTGTGTAACTTTCTCCCTTTTAGAAATCGGTAAAAAATTATCCAAAGGGACTGCCACATTTTTTCACATTTTTTGACAAATACTCAGTTTATGTTCACCGATTTTCACCGTTACTCGCATGCTACCTAAGTTGATGGTACTCTTTTTAATGGACAGAGAATCAGTAAAATCGGTTCATACGAATATGAGTTATGCGCGAACAAACAAAAAAAACAAAAAAAACATGATGAACGTGTAACTTCCTTTTTTTTTTTTTGAAGTAGTCGGTAAAAATTAAAATATTACAATCGTTCCATAAAATTGGGAAATTTTCTAATGGTGGTCGACCTAAGAATTACGTTGTAATTAACGTACGCATACATGTATGTATATATACATACTTATATATATATATATATATTAATAACTATGTCATTCTTGATCAAGAGTTATGTCCAGTTATTTTATATAAGATAACAAAGGTTGAATACTGTGCTGTAGAACTGGGAAGATTTTTTAAAATAAAAGTCCTGTAAGAATGATATAGTCAATTGAAAACGGTTTTTTTAAAAGAAATTTAGAAGAAAAAAAATTGAGGGCTGGAAAAGTAGAGTTATATATATATATATATATATGTATGTATATATAAAATTGGCCCTTCGTGCCTTGCGAGGGACTCTGCTCCTTGACCCCGGCTGGAGACACACTCCCACCAGCTCCATCACTTCTAGATTTCGTATAATACGAGTAAAATTGATCACGTTATTCTTTAATTTTGGCCCGGAATAGAATCCATTTTGTCGATACTTCGTCTTCTCTTATGCATACAATATGTCGCATTTTGGGACAAATTTTTGTGACAAATTTTTGTGACAAAAAAAGTAGTGGGGTGAGGCTAAGAATGACGCTATTATTAATATAATAACAGATAAACTAGATGGTTCGGGTTTCATCATTGTAAGACATTCTGAATCTACAGATACTGGTCTTAAACGATTCTTATACACAAAAATGTCTTTTAATCATGATAACTAAAAGTTACAGATTCTTTACCGGATTTCTTATATCCCGCAGCGCAAGAAAGACATTGTTATTAACAAATACATATTTATGTGATATAAATATGCTTTTGTATAATTAAACAAATATAGAATTATTATTCTCCGAATGACATAGTTGGTAGGAATATTTTGTAAAAATTTCT
Organism: Icerya purchasi; assembly: GCA_039619475.1. Classification (NCBI taxonomy): domain Eukaryota; kingdom Metazoa; phylum Arthropoda; class Insecta; order Hemiptera; family Monophlebidae; genus Icerya; species Icerya purchasi. The sequence continues at coordinate 179,615,709 of CM077115.1, forward strand.
TTTAGAGGCAGTGATTAAGTTTTATAAAGTTCACGGTTTAAAAATGTGATATCACTGAGGAGGAGGCTCAGTAAATAGTTTTTGTATTTTCCAAGCACCGCACGTACAAGAATTAGGAATTATCGCTGGTAACAGAAGTTTACTCGACAACAATAATGCGGACTAATGGAACAGGTTTAATAATTTACCGCTTTGTGAGAATAAATGAAATTCCGTTCTTCCCGTTTCGAAAGCTACATTCAATTCCGTAGGAAAAGTAAAATTTTCACTTAATTCCTACGTCTCTTTTTTTGTAATTTTTTTAGTACGATCAATTTACTTTTTATAAATTCATATAAAACCTAAACGGATGCGTAAAATTATTGTTCAAATTTTTAGTTAATTCATTTTCTTAAAAACTCTTTTTTCAGCATGATTTATTTTTCTTTTCCCCCTCCACATTGTTGCGCATACAGTGAAAATTAGTTATAACGTCATGAAATGGGAGATAAATGATCCGGTCGTTACAACAACCGATTTTTTGCCGTTATATCCAACTAAAATATTACAATTTTTTAATGTCCAAGATTTATTATTACTCAGTGGTTCCTCAGTTATAAAATTTCTAAAAAAAATTTTTTCCTTCAGAATAACTATTTTCATTGTTAAAAAAAAAGCAAAAAAACATTTATTTATAATTACTCTGTACATCATTTTTAATAAATTATGAAGCACGGTTTTTTTCTCTCTCTATACGTAGAAGTATGGTGGTGAAAAAATAATCTTTAAATTAATAGATAAATAAAAAACAGGGGAAAATTACTAACATAAAAACAGCGGTGGTGATTCGATTTTTCATATTTTTGAAGAAATTCGTGATTTTTTATTACAACGAGATGAGTAGTAGTAGAATTTTGCTAACAATTTTTGTAATGACATGTACCGCTTAAGTGTCCGTAAATTTCGCTAATTTACAATAAGCTAAATGAGCAAAACGAAGCGTATAGCTGTTATGTTTGTAGAAACTCTTAATTTTTCATAAAAAAACTTTTAAATTCCTATTTTTAATTGCGTACCAAAATTTTGGTCGAAATAATTTTTCATCAAAATCATCAGGGACGGATCCAAAGAGACATTGGGGGGGGGGATTATATAATTACATAATATCTTCTACGGTAGATAGTAGATTTGTGAAATACCCATTGTTTCATAAAGAAAATCAAATAGCGACCTTTATAGAAATTATTTTTTTTTTTAAAAAAATACATAATTATTACAATTTAATTAAAATTTTGTTTTACTTTTAGAGGTGAAAAATAAAACGTAATTATAAAATTCTAGCTAAAATAGAGATAGTAAGGAAGATATTATTTTTATTAGACTTCCAAATTCTTTGTTCGTGAGCAAGCAAAAAAAAAAAAAAAAATATTCATATTTTTCATTGAACTGTTTTACAAAATAAAAATTAAAAAGTAAATAAGAAAGACAAAATGGCAGTTGGTTACAAAATAAAATAAAAGCTTACTGTTAATAAATTTTACTAGAAAACAGTATTAAATATTAGTTATAATTAAATCCACAGGTAAAGCATTTATACAAATCTTTTATAGCATAAAGTAAGTTTCTCTGTTATAACAAATTTTTTCATGGAGGCTTTTGTGAGAGCGATGTCCCCTATCCGAAGATCCGCTACTGAATCAGCGTCGTCTATTGTTTCATATCGTTAAACTTTAGTATTATTTATTTAATGAAATTCGCAAACTACACAACACCGAATTAATAAATTACAAATATGGCGACTAGTATTCGGTTAACTGTAATCACGGAATTAGTTTGATTTTGATTTTAATTTTTCCATATCATGGTTAACCGGGAGAGTAGTCGACCTATTTGTAATTTATTAATTGTATTTTATGTAGTTTATGAATTTTATTAAATAAATAATAATCAGTTATAACCGCGATTTTAACGTATTGTTCAATGTAAATCTGCCGGGCTCTGAAACTGATATGCTGTTATAGATATGGTTTTTGCGGTCCCTAAATGAAATTTTGAATCGTTTGCTTACTACTTTAGATTAGTGAAAATAGGCCTTTTCTGTTATACTAATGCGTAATCTGCTTCTAATAAAAGAAAAAACACAAACTTCTCGCCTGTTTGCTTTCTCGCTCTGCAAAGGAAAATTGTTAAATTTGAAGAAAATTCGTGAATTGCAAGACCTCTCCAGTTTGTTGAAAGAAAATTAAAGTTGGGGGTTTTACGTTTTCATTAATTTCTGAAAATTGCAGAGAGTTCAGTTTTTTGCTATAACAAAGTTTTCAATATCAAATAACTGTTGTCGGTGCCTCAAACATGAACAGAAAAAACACTGTGGAACAGCGTTTAGAATCAACTTTGAATTTTGAAGAGCAGGTTTTTAATTAAATGTTACGGTAATATCAACAGAAAGTGGCAGTAGTCATTTTTGGGGAAGGAACAGTGCGAACGAATGTTGGTCTAAATAACAGTTACTGGTAGAGAGGAACGACGTTTTTCATTTTTTTTTTTACACGTGGTTAAAGGTGAAAAAAGTGCCATCTCAAATCACCGTTTCACATGTATATCAGCCAGTTCCCAATTAACATCTCCCAGCTTCCTCACCGATTCTAGTTCTGGTCCGTTTTCGGATGCCGTGACCAATCTCGCGCATCGCGTAATCATCATTTTTGCCATTTATCCCCATTTTCCAATGTTTCCATTATCCTCGGCTTTAATAAGCCCGTTATGGTTATACTGCAGTCACTATGTCGTCTTCTATTTAATTTTCCTTCTGTTTTCCCTTGTGTTATGATTTTCTCCGATCTATCTTGTCCGATGACGCGTGATCGAGGAATTTTAATTTTTATTTCATAGTAAACACGTTAGCCAACGTTCGGTAACGGACATGGCACTGTGATGATGATGATGGTTCAATCTTCCGATGTTTATACGTTCTAAACATTTTCTTATCGTGATAAATATCTACCATCTACCAATGTTTACCGAAATTTAAGTTTAGTGCTGTGGTAACGGAATACGTTTCCGTTGTGCTGCAATTCGCCTTTTCATTACATCGACACACTTTGTGTATGTTTACTATGTAATTGTTTTATTTCGTACATTTTGTATTTATAATTTATTTATTATTAAATTTAAATTGCATGCGTAATTTTCTTTATTTAGTTTCGTAATGGAACGTTAGATCAATATTTATTAGCTGATAAGCTGGCACATTTTCGGCGAGGGAAGCTTGACATTGTAACTGTATATGCTTCTAAGTTTTCCCTTACACGCGATTCTTACACAGCGAGATGGAATTTTGTAAAAATTGTGTAGTAGCATTTCAGTAAGAAATCTCTGTATGAATGCTGCGGTGGTACATTTTGTAAGTTCGTTCAGACGTAGGCCAGCTGAACTGAGTATATTGTGCCAGAACGACTTGGTACATTATCTAAAAACGCCAACTAGTAACAGGGAGAGGAAGCTGATATATTCGATGCTTCTTTTTTTAGAGAATGATATTGTTCTGCTGCGACGCCAATGCTTTCGTATCGTAAATTTTTTTAAAATCCTATGACGTGTTAAGCCGTTTTCCCCTCGTACAAATCGTTCTGGTTACTTCTCTTGCCGTTCTACTAATCGAACAATTCTCTCCATGGAAACGGGGACAATAAAAAAATAAATAAAAACGAAAAAACCGCTTAATAACCAGTAATATTTTTGCAGTGAAAATTACTAGAACTTTAGCGTACTGGCATGTAATGTATTTTGTTAAATAATTATAACTAAAAACAGTATTAATAAAGATATTCAGTCAACATAAAATAAAATTTTTATATTAATTCCAAAATAATTTAAAATATCAAAATCTAATAAAATAGCAAATTTATATTATAAAAATAATAATAAATAATAAAATAAAAAAAATAAAAAAAATGAAATAACTAAAAATATATATACATATGTATGTTTTACAGCTAATTTAGGAACAGAAATGTAATTTAATAACGTATTTTACACCTCTTCTAAAAGGTTACCGTATGAAAAAAAAGCAAAAAGATAGTCGCTAGTTTTATTTCGCTTACATGGTGTAAATATCAACCGATATTAGACTTCAACGTTTCATGCAAATTACAACATCAAAGAGTCAATTGACGAAATAAACAGAAAGGAACCCTAAAAATAGTAAACAGCTGGCTGCAATGCTGTTGCGACACTGCTTCAAAACTGAACCAAACAAAAGACAAAAAAAACCCCATTAGTTTATTATTATTTCACGATTGTGCGGGCAGTAGTCTTAGCCTGCATTTAATATTAGAATTTTTTGTCTTTTTTATTACTAAAAGTATTGCTGTTGGTTTGTGGTTGGACAGTTGAAACTTGCGTTAACTGTTTAGCAGCATAACCTTCCGCAAACAACGTGAAAAATATATTAGATAAGCGATACAATTTTTCATCAAGATTTTATAGCGAAAATCGAACGTTACGGTACGCAGATCGTTCAAAAAGCATTAGAAATTCGAAAAGGTTAAAATTTAAATATAGAAGACGATTACAAACGAAGTCGAATTTGTGAAACAGTTAACGCTTGAAAGAATAAATAGGTATCAGGATAAATGTTGGTCTTTGCCGGAGTCAAACATGGTTGATTAATAATGATAGGCTAGGTTTGAACTGGCCAACCATAGATCATTAACATAACGGTTGGTAATGAAAAAGACAAAAAATTCTAATATTGAATATTAAGAAGCACCACCGCTCTCCGCATAACCCAACCGTGTAACAATATCGGTTAAATAAATTAATAAATAAGCCTTTATTTCGCCGACTATTGGTTGATGGCCTCCCACCCATGCATATTCTGATATATATATATATATTTACATACATATGCACATATACAACCTATAATTATATCTATCTGTTAAGTTTAATTAATAAATTTTCTTAAAATTAGTTGTCAGGATCCATGCCATATGATTTACAGGTTTTCCTCCAAACCATTCTATCCGAAATTAACCGCAGCCAAGCAGAACCCATCCGCTACCTAGGTCTACTCACCGTATCGGTTGTCTGTCTACACTCCTTCGGTTATTAATTCGGATCCACTTGGTTACATTCACGGTCAAACCATCTCGTGTGACCCGCCCAATTCCATTTTAAACTGACTGCCTTCTTCGCGGTATTCTTCATTTCTGTTTTTAATCTTAATGTTTTCCATTGAGTTCTATCTGTTCTCCTAATTCTAAGAATCGATCTCTCCACAGCTCTTTGAACTCGATTAATCCTGTCAATATGTATAGTTTTCATTGAGCACGTTTGACAGCTATATAACAGATCTGGTACTACGCAGCTTTCTCAAGGATATTCACTTTTGCTATTAAGCCAAATTTTTTCTGCCGTACTATTAGTAAGAAGTTTTGTTTTGCTGTTATTTATGTCTAAACCTACATTTTTACAATTATATAATTTAGTTCTTCCAGCATTACTGATAGTTCACTGGCAAATCCGCAAATAAAATTATGTCGTCTGCGAATCTAAGATTTGTAAAATATTAACCATGAATCCTTTCATTCGCCATTTTAATTTCCTTAAAGTTAATTCAAGTATCGTATTAAGCAGTGCAGGATAAATTGGATCACCTTGTTTCGTTCCTCTAGATTGTTGGAATATTCTATTTATTTTCTTCTTATGCAATATAAACCCTACTACTAGGTTCAAATATTTCTTTAATTATGTTAATATATTTTGCTTCTATGCCGGCATGTTATAAAGCTTTGAATATCGTACTGTGCTTAATTCTATCGAAAGCTTCACTAAAATCGGGTAGAACAATATATAATTTCAAAATATATCCTCCACTTTTTTTTTCAATAACCTGATTAACCGTATGAATATTATCAATAGTCGAAAACCCACTACTAAATCCAGCTTGTGTTTGCGGTTGGTATTCATCTAATACACTTATAAACAAAAGATGGCAGTTTGATCCTCTTCCCATTCCGCAATTAAACTGCGTCCAAGCTGTAGGCGTAAATCTACACACGGATAATAATAACACTATTAGCATTTTTGCCATATATAAACCCCCAAGATGTACGTACAAATTTGCGGATGATATTCTGTCACTGTTGAGAACTAATAATAAAGTCATTTTGATTGGTGATTTTAATGCTAAAAATAAACTATGGAACTGTTTCAGTAATAACAGGGCTGGTAATATCCTTTACGAAATTTCTTTACGTACTGGTATGTGTATTTCTGCGCCTAAGGAACCTACTTACTGTTCTAGCGCCAGGGGATTTCGAAACAGTGTCATAGATATCGTGCTGACGAAAAATGTTGCGATTACGCCTCCCATATCATTAAGTTGTCTGCCTTCTGACCATAATCCCATATCTGTTGTCATAGTGAGTAATAAATTGCATGCTGTAGATAATTACATTCCTGACTTTCAAAACGCAAATTGGGACGAATTTAGAAAATTTATTTCAGAAAATATTATTCTAAACGCGCGTATTGGCAGCGTGACTGATATCGATAAGCATCTGAACACTCTCACGAACTTAATCATTACTGCCGCTGAAAACTTTATTCCAAAGATACCGACCAATAGGTTACATAATAGTTTGCCTACTTATATGCTTGCGCTTCTCAAGAATTATATTAGAAGATTATACGTTAAGCTTCGTTTTACTAGCCAATCACGATATTTAAAAATTGGCTTGAATTATATTAATAATCTTGTCAGGTTTCTTCTACGTAAAAATAAAAATGATAATTTTAATCGCATGCTGTCATATCTAAAAGACAATCTCCTTTGGAAAATCTGCAAACTTTATACTAAGCAGCACGCGTTTCTTCCTCCTTTGTATGACGCATGCCTAGATAACTACGTGCATAGCGATTCCGCGAAAGCTGAGTTACTAGCGGCAGAATACTTCGCGACTCACACCCGAAATTGCAAACTTACGTCGAAGTGTCAAACAAATAAAATCAATTCCACTGTTAAAAACTTTCTGACTCAGAATCATTCGGCCGATAATATTCTACTAGCTACTCCCAAAGAGATACGAGACAATATTAAAGCCTTGAAACCTAAAAACACTTCTGGAATTGATAATATTCCTGCTATTGTCATTAAAAAACTCCCCTGTAAAGCCATTGTTGAACTTACTAACTTGATAAATGCTATGCTTAGATTTGGATATTTCCCTAACAGTTGGAAAATTGCAAAAATCATTACTCTCCCTAAGCCCGGGAAAGACACTTCGCAAACGTCAAATATTCGCCCTATTAGCCTACTAAACAATCTCAGTAAGATAGCAGAAAAATCTATATTATCTCGACTTAAAATGCATTCCAGCAGACATCACTTGATTCCTAACGTTCAGTTCGGTTTTCGTCCTGGTTACTCAACCACTCATCAGGTGGCGAGAATTACGGAATATATTTCGCATAATTACAACTGCAATAAACATACAGGTATGGTCCTATTAGATGTTGCAAAAGCATTTGATACAACATGGCACAAGGGAATTATTTATAAAATGATTCTATACAAATTCCCTCCTCATATTATTAATCTCCTTCATAGTTACTTGAGTAACTGATTACTCGATGTAATTGTTAATGGAGCTAGGTCGTCCACTAAAATGTGTTTAGCTGGGGTCCCGCAAGAAAGTATCTTAGGTCCCTTTTTATTTACGTTATTTCTATCTGATTTTCCCGAGCTGAGGGAGGTGCAGGCCGCGCTGTACGCCGATGATACGGCACTTTACTGCAGTAGTTCTTATATACCAAATGCAATTACCAACAAGCTGCAAGCGGGACTTAATTGCGTTTTGCGTTATTTTAAAAAATGGCAAATAGACATAAACCCGAGTAAAACTGAAGCCGTATTTTTCACTCGCAGGCGCCCCATCATGCCCGCGGAAATAAAAATTAATTCCAAAATAATTAGCTGGTCGAATCACGTGCGCTATCTTGGAGTTATACTGGACAAAAGGTTGAACTACTCGGAGGATATAAATCAAGTGTTCATAAAAGCTAATAAAAGAATTTGTACCATATATGCATTATTCAATCGAAAGTCGTTTCTTAGCATTAACAACAAACTAATTCTATACAAAACATTAATTCGTGTCCTATAATAGTTTGCTATTCATGTCCAGTGTGGAGTTCAGTTTCTAATGCTAGTTATAGTAAGCTGCAGTTATTGCAAAACAGATGTTTAAGATGTGTATTAAATGTCCCCAGGATACTCTAAAATTCTAAATATGCATCTGACCTTAGGACTACTACCTTTTATTAGAGACTACGTATTAGATTTAACACGTAAATTCTGCGAGAAGTGTTTACAGCATGAAAATGAGTTAATCTCTGCAATTGGTAATTATGATTCTACGCAACTCGAGTTCATGTACACCAGATACAAGCACAGAAGGCTTAAACACAATATATTCTGTAGTATTAGTTATATTGTTATAGCGTTTAAGTTTCTTTACTTATCACAATTGTAAATCTTATTTTGACATGTATTATTTTTATTTATTTATTTATTCATTTATTTATTTTTTCTTCTTTCTTAAGTTTTTTTAATTGCTTTTTTACCTGTTGTTACAATTTAAGCTGTAATTTATCATGTCTATGCATTGATTTTTCATTTCAACTTCAAGTCGTGCGGTAAGCTATAGTTGGCGGTACGCAATTATAAGTCTAATATTATTATTTTTTTTTCATGTTGTTCCTCGATTGTTTGTTGCAATGAACTTCTTTCTTTCTTTCTTTCTTTCTTTACGTACACGTCTTTCTAAGACCTTTCTAAGACCTTTCTAACTGAGGTCACTGATAATCACATTTTTGTTAGTATTTGAAACAAACAAGTTACATCTTGTAACTGTTTATGTTTCCTATACTCGCGTTTAGTTCCGTGTCCGTTTGTCTAACTATATCTGGATTTATCTAGTCCTTGGCATTTTCTATATATATTCTTTTATTTGTTGCATGATAAACTTTATTTTGCCATGCAATACATATTTACCGATAAAACTTGTAGCAGGGCAATTTGGGACACTATTCTTTAGTAATTGCAGTATTTAACCTTTGTTTTTTTATATGAAGTAAAGGGGGGACATAATCATTTGACAAAAAAAATATTATACTCCAGGCTAAGAGAATGACGTAGTTATTAATATATGCATATACATATACATATATATATATATATATATATATATATATATATAACTCGGCCATTTTGGCCTCGAAAGGGGCTACGCCCCTTGACTCTCTTGCTTTCACTTCTGTCTCTTTCTCTTCTATACTATGTATAAAATGATTAAAATTTACAACGCAGTTCTTACTAGCATCAACACAAGAACAATAACATAATCACAAAAACCCTATCCTAACATTTTTTTCGTTACATATTTCGTTACATATTTCGTTACATAAAATTGTGACATTTTTAAAATAACAATAACAAAAATCCTATAAAATAAAACAAACGTTACATAAAATTGGGTCATTTTTCGTTACACAAAATTGGGACATAAAATTGGGACATTTTTTCTAATGGGTGTAGCCTAAGAATTACGTTGTAATTAATATATATATATAAACATTAAATGAACATATTTGGTAAAGTGATTTCTGATGTTACAATTATCAAAATTAGTGATTATTTCGATTATATCCTTCTAATCTATAAATCGTATCGGAATGTACGCAAAATCAAAATTATTTTGGTATTATCCAAAACGTTTTTAAGTGCAGTTTACAACTTTCTTTTTTTTTTTTCAGTTTTTAATCTCCCGACTAGTAAAGGGTTAATGTTAAAGAGTATGAAGAAGAAAGCTCGCGGGGGTAGTGTTCCTGCAGATTGGGGTAGTCAAGACTTACGCATAGAACGTATTTTTTACGTAGTTAGGCAATAATAATTTACGATTATGAAGACGGTTTTCATAGTCAACTATCTCACATTTTCCGATTATTTAGGTCGTGCGATATTTTTACTTCCCCTATCGTAACATATATAAGTATAGACCGGCGGCAGCAACAGAGTAAATCGCCCCGTTCCATCAGTCGCGAATTTAGGATTATTAGAGTCGAATAAACAACTTGGAGTGAAACGCATTTTGGACCTCGCTGAAAATAGAGCTGATTGCGAAGAGGCGGCTGCCCCATATTTTTTTCTAAATTAAATTACTCAGAAATCCGTTCGACACGCTATAGGATAATTCCGGTAAATCTGCGGCCGAAGCACGCTTGCCACTTAATTGCTTTTCACACTGATAATAATCGCTGAAATACGTTAAGGCTCCGATGATATTTTATTTATGAAACGAGTGTAAATTGATATTAGGCCCCCGGTTTCAATCGGGCTGGTTTGAGAGTTATTTTCTTATGAAGTCCCCGATATATTAATCGGAAAATTTTTTCAAAGTTTTCCTCATAAATCTCTATCTTTGCCTTTTTTCTTTGGATAGCGGAAAGTTTCGTTCAAGTTGTTCGGCTGGGATGTTTGTTTTTTATTTTTCCGTTGTTCGCGTTTTTCGCACGATATACAGATACGCTTTTAATAATCGGACGAGTCGGAAAATATTTAACCGTTACTTTGGAATAATCGGCTCGTAAACTACCGGAATCGACTAGAATTATCGCTGTTATTTCGCGCGAAAGTTCTCCGATATTACTTGAATTGAGTTGAGCGATTCATTAAAAATACGGTGAACATAAAACAAAACAAAGATAATAAGAACGACCGATGTCAGCTAACATACTGCGATTTTTTATCTTTGTCGTACACGTGAAATTCTTAAGCCGTAAGTTTTCGTCGAATCTGCATAGTATCAACACTACACACCTGCACTTACGCTCACACAACGCTGTGAGAGAGAACGGGCGAGTGAGGGTAATGTAAATTCAATACAACTTTCATATTATAAACGAAAATGTAACCGGTGTTCATATTTTGGGTTTTTTCCGTGAATCATAAGTAAGTGAAGTAAAGTGAGTACCGTATCCTTGACCATACGCCGAGGATTGTGGAATTAAGCTTTCCATAATGTACTAAGCCTAACGGCACTAATCAGGGCAGAAGGGTCAGTTTCGTTCTACTTTGGATCCGCCTTTACTTTCCCAGATTTCTCTGGTACCCAATTCTATTTCAGATTGGATATATACCTGGGGGCGATTCGGATCTGGAACGGGATACGATAACCTATGACACCGCTGATTTAGTAGCCAAGTGCCCCTTAACCGCTATAAGTAGAAGTGTTTTAAATAATACCGATTCAGGTGAACAACAATTATATCCTGGGATCGGATATAATCGTTATACTAAACACTTAACGTCCTATCCGATTTCGAAATAAATACTTTGCGCTTTTTCGACGTCGAATTCAAGCTAACCGATTTATCATTCATCCGTAGCTTGTGCTTATGAAACATTAAATATAGCATCCGTCGATTTAGCGCAGTCTCGTCGAGTTGCGTAATTTTCTCTCTATAAAACGTTGTGTTCTAGATATTTTGAGAATGTTAACGACAATTTCCAACATCTGCTAAATCTGTATTGAAAAAACAAAAGCATAATAGAATAGTAGGCATTTTCAACGCGATAAATGCTTATGCTTCGTACGTAAATACGGTTTTTATTTTCCTTTTTTCGGATTTTCATATATTTTTCTAAGTTATACCTCTGTTGCTATATTTTCCGTCGTTTTCTCTTTCAATTAACTTCAAAAAAAATAAAATTACTTCGCGATTCCAATCTCTTCTTGCGTTTAAATCCAATACTAAATTTATGAATGCTGCATTATGTTGGATGCAACAAGCGCTTTTGGCTTTCAAAAGTAAATTCCTCATTGCAGGAATTGAAGTGTTATCCATCGAGTTTTAGCCAAATAAAATTATCACGAGTGAAGCTTTGTTACGTAACACGAATCGAAATAAAGCAGAACAGTGCCGGACTACCACTTTATCATTCGTGATGAAACGTTAACAAAAATTACTAGCTAATATTCAGTTCAGTTAGGTGGCAAATGATATATATATATATTTTTTTTGAAATGACACTTGAAAAACGAATGGAATATCAATCGATTAATAAGATTAACTGAAAAAAAAACAAAAAAAAAACATATTACAATTTATAATGACTTATAGCAAGATTTTTTTTTTTTTTTGTGGGCGCGCCAGCGGCATTGACCCAACAACAAGAAAACTAAGCTAAGAAACTAGATAACTAGGCGGTCCGAAATGGACGCAACAAAGGACAGCAGTGCGGACACCACAGAAGATGAAGGAAAGGAGAGGAGTTATAGGGAGTAGGGAGACCTAATGACAGGAGCTGACTGTGTAAAAGGGAGCGTTCGTTACGAAGAGCAGGACACTCGAAGAAAGCAAGATAGGTTATAAACAATTAATACGGTACGCTGAGCAGTAATAAAGTTAAAATACAAGCGAAAAAATAAAAAGATTAATGTAAACGAATTTCCCATTTTTAAATCTGCAACGAATTCCTTGCATTTCTACCACCTCCTTTAAAGTTGGCTTTTTGTGTACATTAAATATGCGAGGAATTCTTCCCACGTTTATGAACCTGTCAGTACTATACATAATCAACTTGTTACTTCAAATATATACTTCAGTGTGTTTAACTCTTGGTTAACGATCGTTTGAACCCGAAAACGTCATTACCGATATAAGTAGGTCATCGTAGTAACATCCGTAATTATATCCATTTTAATAGTCTATAATATTATCTAAGCTCCATAATTAACCTAAAAAGGGTAATCTGCGATAAAATAGATGATCGCACGATGAAACCATATTGTGCACGTGTATGAAACGATAATAACCAATTTAATGAAACTTAAAAGGAGGAAAGTGTCAGAACATTTGGAGGGTCTTAAAGTTTATGTGAAAATTAGCGATAGAAAATAAAGTTTACTTAAGAGACGACAGGTCTAGGAGAAATGTATGAAAATATTAATTATTTCTTTTTTTACCGATGTCCAAAAGGGTAGGTTGTATGTTTATCGCGCATAACTGATATGAACCGATTTTATAATGGTTCTTTGTTTATTCGAAGGTGTAGCGGAGAATACACCGGTGAACGCTATGTGAATGAAGTCATGTTAGCCTAGTTGCTAGAGCACTCGACTTTTGTCATGAAATCCTTGAGTTCGGTCGAATTATTACAAAAATAATTTCATAATAATCGTTAATAGTCACGCGGAAGGCAATGGCAAACACGCATACGCTAATTGATGTATAGGGGGCAGACACACATGGGGCTGCATTTGTATCGCGATAAATCAAACATTCATAATATCAGTTCGAAGTCTTACGGTTAATTACATTGGTGTTGCATGTAACATATTTCTGTGACACCGAGAATGTACAAATGGGTAGTTGCGACGCTCGGTATCGGGCAGTACTACTTTGGGATGCGAAGAAAAGGGGTCTCTTTAGTGACGTTTTAGTAATACAACAAATGCTACTGACATTTAAATACTATCAATTCACCACGGACATTTAATGAACTAAAAAATTAAAATATCAATGTTAATTATCGCGGAGGATAAATATGGATTTAAATGAAGCAAACTGCACCCCTCTATGTAGCGTCATTTACGAGCTCATCGCTTGTAGAAATATTACGTCGTTAGGGCGTAGTTTAACCATGTAAATTGACTTCAATGGAAATTGTACCGATCGGTGATGAATACTGGTATATAAAGTAAAATAGTCGGTCTCCGTAGGGATATCATTTTTTTGCTTAACATCACTAGAGAAAAAAAAAAAAAAAAAAGTTTTTATTAGAATATATATATCCGGGAAATTCGAATGCCTACAATTTTAAAATTAAAAGGGCGATTTAATAATAGCTTAATATATCATTAATGTTACTTACAAAACCAGAGGTGTCATAGGTTATCGAGACTTGTCTTGTTCCGGATCCGAATCGTTTCCAGGTTTATACCTAATCTGAAATTGAATATTGGCTATACCAAAGAATTATCTGGGGTAAAGTAAAGGCGAATCCCAGGTAGAAAGGAACTGGCTCTCCTACTTTCGTTAATGCCGTCGAGCTTAGTACATTATGAAAAGCTTAATTCCATAATGACGCCCTGTTAAGGGTACGGGAGACTTACTTTACCTATTGAAATGCAGATTCGAGTAACTCGTAATTGAAAACCCCCGAAGGCGATTTACAAGTATTTATCGATGACCGAATTTGAACACTACAATTTACAGTCAATAGCCAACATTACACAGTACCGAAAGTAGCATATCATTTTTGATTGGTCTATTTGAATTGTTAGTCAGAAATATTTTTTCACTAAAAATTGCGAAATAGTTTAAAAAAGTATATATCGTCTTCAAGATCTGCTGTAAAAATTTAATAAAAATGCACGAAAAAGTAAAAAACAATTACTCAATAAGGAGATTATTTATACAATATTCTACCCTTAAAAATGAATATTACTGTTAATATTAAATAGTATTCGTATCTTGATTACGGTCTTGATACACCAAAATTCAAACTGGAACAATTAAAAAACCGCATTAAATATTCCCGATGTTTACAATATTTATCTTGTAGAAAACGAGTAATTATGTTGTTATATTGAATATAGTTTTTCTCCTTATTGTTTCAATTTGAATTTCGGGTATTAATTAAAGTATTCAATGTTGCTTAAGAATACTCGTAATATCTCTTTTAAGTATTATATTTTATTGTATGAGATATATTTATCTTTTATCGAGTAATTATTTTTACTTTTCAGTGCATTTTTATTAGATTCTTAGAGTACATTTGAAAACGGTATATATTTTTTTTTTTTTGTTTAAAACTATAATGACGCACTCGCCGATTTAAGTATTTTATTTATATTGTGAAGACTGTTAAGCAATATTGTGTCGAGAGTATCGCTGTTCTTATTCACGGATATACACCGGAGCGAAAAAAATACAAAAAAAGAAGCGGTTGCTTATCGTCAATTTTTTTGAAATTACTTCGCAGAACGTACTCGTACGCGTATTCAATTATTATTCATACTCGGCGACAGTTAACTGGCAAATGATACTCTCATCCAATTCATTACCGTATTATCTAAACTTTACAAGTAACGTTGAAATAATGTAGTGATAAGAGATAACTGCTATGATGCGGTTTAACTAATATTGTTTCTTTACTTTTTGTCATTAATTGAATTTCTAAAGTAACAGAACTGGAACCACCTTATGAAGCTAACAAAGGAAATATGAAGTTAATACGAATGCGTATTTTAAATTATCTAATTAGTTACCTGTTTTTAGGCTTCTTGACTGTATTTTTTACGAGTTTTCTCGTCTTAAATGAGACGTTACCGTATTTTATAGATTTAAATATACAGTGCGTCAAATTTTTGGACCTTGAGGGCTTTTTCAATTTAGAAAGACTTACGGTTTTTCGAAATTTAAAAAAGCAGCTTAAAAAATTCCCGGAAAATCGAAAACAACGGTTTCATCTTCAAACAAAACAACCGATATTCTGAACTTTTTCCGTTCTGCTTCTGTTGCTGTTTGCAATTTACATGCTAAATTACATGTTTTCAAAACTGCGCAAAGCATCCTACGACACATATATGTGCGCAATAAAGGTTCTTCCTGCAGGAATTTAGGATGAGACGTCGATAAAAGGAAATTTTCGTCAGAAAAGTGAATTGAAACGGGGCTCCAAATGGCTTTATTATTTGTATTGTAATTAAGCTCGAAATTCGATTCTTGCAGAAGGAAGTTTCAAAGGTTCGTATTCGTTGGAAGAAAGCGATAATAATTTGTAGTGAGAAATATTAGAAAAGTTGGAAGCAGTAAAAATGAATAGAAAGTGACGCAAGTAAAGCGAGATGAAAAAAGAATAAAGGTTTCGATGTTCTTGTACTGCTACACATGTTTTCAGAAGCGAAAGAAAGAAAAATTTCTTCGCACTTTTTTTAGTTGTGCCTTCTCGATGCACGGTTTTTTTGTAACTTAATTAAATCAACCAGTTACTCAGCTTGAACTCCAATCTGTCCGTTTTCGTTTTCACTTTCTCCAAGTACAACATTTTCCCTTCACTATTCTAAGTGCGTTTCCTGTTTGGGTATATCTAAAAACAGCGCCACGTTGAATTTGTTTTCATCGCTCTCTTTCAAATCAAATCAAAATACCTTTATATAGGAAAATTATACATTTCTAAGATATTACAGGAAAAAATAATTATTTATAAGCAAAATTTCCTCCGCCGTGAAGAGCGAAGGTATTAACCAAATGTTATTGCTATTTTTTCAAGATGATTATTATTTAAAAATGGATTTATTTCATCTTTCGATCGACCTTTTTAGTGACCTCGTTTTCGTCTACCAAAAAGTGGACTTATATGTGCAACGGTCGTCTCTTAATCTTATTACATGGCCAGTTGCTCCTTCTAACATAGTTCACCACGGCAATATTGTTACCTAAAAGCCGTTTTATTTCTTTCATTCGTATGCATTAAGCATTGATCTTTCTAGTGTGTTTTGTGTTATCCCCTTAGTTTCTTTATGATTATTGTGTTCAATGTCCAAGTCTGGCACCCATAAGTTAAGACAGACAATACTGCACATGTTAAAAATTTGACTTTTATGGTGATTACCGAAAGGACCTTTAAATATTCTTTTTAGCGATCAATACTCACTCCACGTCCTAGTAATTCTCGCGTTTTCTACATTTTCCATCTGATTATTATTAAATGATAATTATTGACCACTAAGTATGTAGCTTACCAGTTCTATTAGATTATTATTTCCCTGTATTTCGCTCTGGGTTATAGTCTTAGTTAATATTCTAGTTTTTAGGCCGTTAATAGATAGTCCAACTTTTGATCCCTTCGCGTGTCTATTCAACATTTCCCTCAGTTCTTCTAAGGAAGAAGAAAGAAGGAGAATGTCATCTGCAAATCTTAAATTTGATAATTTCCTGCCATTTATATTTATTCCTTTATTTTCTCAGTCCATTTCCCTAAAAATTTCTTCCAATATACAGCTAAATAAGATTGAAGAAATAGTAGTCGGTTATTAATTTATTTACCTCTTTTTTATCGTATACTTTTTTGACCTGTAGAATTTACGAAGTATAAATTTTACGGGGTACCTACACTTACAATTAGTTGCTTGTTCAGTTTCTTGATATTTTTACCTCCCTCTAATGTTGCTTTTGTTATTCCATTTTTCCTAAGTTCGTTATTTTTTCTTGTCTCGTTCCTTATCAGTTTGGAAATTAAATTCGATTCTATTTTATCCTTGGACGTTTTATATCTTATTTTAATAATTGTATGTAGAGCCCTTTTCTCATATAGGTTAGTTATTTCCTGACGCGTTGTTACTTTTTGTTGTTTATTTTTATCGGAGTCACCGGTGGTTGATTGCGATATAGCGGTTTTTATTGTTTTTGATACGTTACTATACAATCTATTAATGTCATAGTCGTCTGAATAGTTTATTTTCCGAAGTAGTTCATTTAGTTTGTTTTTGTATAACACAGGATTAATTTTATTGTATTTTTCCTTATTATGTATCTTATTATTTATTCGTCTGTTGAACCTCATTGTAATAGTGAGTAATCTATGGTCAGTGTAACAGTTAAATGAGTCCATGTCGTAAACTTCGTAATTAGTTATTTTATTATTTTTATTCTCCGAGGCCAGCATATAGTCGATTAATATTCTTGGTTTGCTAATATCTATGTCCAGCGTTTTCCCTTCCTTTTTTTAAAAAAAACTATTAATTATTTTCAAGTTAAATTGCTGGCAGAACCTTATCAATCTCCACCCTCTTTCGTTTCGTTTACCATACCCAACAAAATTACCCATTATACTTTTTTCTCCACTATTCCTTTTCCCAATTTGACTATTCCAACCTCCCATTAATATTAAATTGTTATCATTTTTTCTAAATTCCTTAATTGTACTCTCTAGCATTCCATAGAATTCTTCTATTTTTTTTTTTTTTTTTTGGCCCAGCGAGAAATCATCTGGCCACCAACTACTACTACAAAACATGAATAAAGTTAAATTGAGTGTTATTTTTGATTTTTAAAACGGCCATCCTATCGTTAATTCCTCTGAATTCCCCTAATTTATTTATATAGTTTGGTTTTTTAAAAAGTCTACCCCTCTATATTATTCGCTGTGTAATAAAATAAATTTCCTTTTTGCGTAATTATAATTTTTTCACCTGCCCTTCAAATTTCTGACAGACCTAGAACTTCGACGTCTGTTTTTCGGAAAGCTTCTTCTAGTTCTACCAAGTTTTCCTCTCTTTTAAGTGTTCTGACGTTTATTGTACCAACTTTTATTACACATCTTATTAATCGTATTAACTTCATTATTATTTTTTATTTTTAATTTATTGTTTACGTTATTTTCACTACCAACATTTAGGGGAACGGTTAAAGGAAAGTTGGTGTGCTCACCCTCGTTTACCGGACTTTCTGGGTGAGGACATTGCTCTCTTTAACGATCCTCTTTTCTTTTCTAAAAAAGTGGTTTTAATTTTCGGGAACGGTAAAGTAACCCGCGATATTATTATTTCGTTAAAAAAAAATTATTTCCCAACACAGGAAAAAATAAATGAAATATATATATATATATGTATATATCACGTAAATAAAATTTTCTGGTTATTAATTTTTTTTATTTCTATAATAACCGTGTATGCGTTAGTAAAGATGATCGCTTTTTTAAATCTTGTTATTCATGTTTTTTTTTCGGAATTTTGTAATAACCAAAATACCACATAAAATTACTTAATGAACTATACAGAAAACTATAGAAGTCATGTAGAGGGGTAAAAAAGAAAGAATCGAGAAATAAAATTATAATCAGCAGTTGGCGCTGGGGCTGCGTTGATCATCCCCGCGCTTACCTATCTCCTTTTCCTCTATTTTTCTTGCCAAATCCATGGCTATCCTGCAGGCAGTTCTTTTTATATCCTCGACAAATAACATCTCTAGATTCCTCCTATCCTTGGACTACTCGAAAAATGTTATATTGGCTATTTCCTCTCCTTTTCCTACTCATGTCACTGATCCCATTATTCTCCAAATTCGTTTCTTAATTTCTAATTTATTTGCATCCCGTTCTGTTGTAATTGATCTACTATGGATTCCTGGTCATGCGATATTTCTGGAAACGAGTTAGTTGACTCGTTGGCACGTTCGGCGGTGACCAATGGTCTATTCATTAGTAGATTTCCTGCTCAAACTCTCTACTGTCTTTCTTATCGTTCCCACCACGATTTCTGGACCGGATTCTATCCTTCATTCTTTACCAACCCTCGATCTTTTTATCTTTCTGTACAGCTCTTTCCTTCTTCTCTTCCTTGGTTTAATCTTTTCCCCTACCTTAGCCGTTTGATTATTTCCTCTCGGTTCAATCAAAGTTCGCTTCCGGCTTCTCTTTTCCGTTTTTTTATTGTTCAATCTCTTTTGTGTTCTTATGACCCTCCGGAACTCAATTATACCTGCGATGTGAATTACGTCTTGTTTGAATGTCTCTTTATTTCCTCCGTACGTGCTACTCTGTATTCTAATCTTCTGCACCTTTTCCTACTCCTTATAGTGTCCACTCCATTCTTGCATTCCCCTCTCTATATATATAGTTCCTTTGTTGGCCTTCTTTATCTCCTCAATTTCTAATCTTTTCCTTATATAACGTACAATTCTTTGCGTTGGGTAGGTTCCACTATTGACGTGCCCCCCCCCCCCCCAAGTCAGCATTTAAATTTAAAAAAAAAAAATGACGATATTTAGAGGAAAAAAAGTAGCCCAATAGCTCATTGCGAGGATAATTTTAAACGTTACAAATTAGGTGCAGAAAAAGTTGAAATTTTGAACATTTTTTATTATAATATATTCAAATTTTATTAATTTGTAGTTTAAACATTAAAAAAACTAGCTGTTTTTGTCGTATGGTTATTAGGGTTGTCGATTTATTGACAGTACCTTCAAATGATGGCCTACGATTAAAGTAGAATGTGCAGAGAGCGTGGAGATTTTCTCTCGGTAGACGTTTCAAATAATCTGATAGAATGGAAAGCGGCAATCACTTGATGCTACGATAATGTTTAAATGCGGAAAAAATAGTTTAGAAGTAAAATCCTGGTCTAAAGAATTATGCAGTGCGAGTGATAATGATGGTATAAAATTAGATTACCGTTCAATAATCGGAGGTCGCGAATCCATGAATAGAGAACCCCGTTAGAGAGAATGGCCGCATATTGATGTTTTTGATAAAAACGACATGAAGACAAATTAATTTAGCAGATATTCGACTTGGATATGGCAGGTGTTGTAAAAAAAGGAAAATAGCACGCTCCACAATTTCGGCTATTTGTCACCCACGCTTTAATCATAGTTTCCTTTCTGCCTTATTTTCTCGATTTTTATCTACTTGTACTACATTTTGTCTCCTTTCACATATATATTCCCTTCCGATTCTAACTTCATGTTTTATCATGTTTTATTAGAACGTTCGATATTTTATGCTGAACAGTCGTCCTTCTACTTTTATTTAGTAGAAAGGAACTGGTCCTCCTACTCTCATTAGTGCCGTTGGACTTAGTACACTCTAAACCTTAACTTCACAATCCTCGGCGTCCTACTAAGGGTGCTCACTTTAGTTTTATTCCGCTTATCGTCTATATTCCCTCATTTTCTTCTACTTCTGTTATTTCTGACTCCAGTTTTATCCTCTTTAAACATTTAAGAATATCATTTTATTTTCTCTTTTTTCCCATTTCATGACCTAATGTCTTTGCCGTTGCAATTCATTAAGAAAAAAAGCCTTAGTCGGATGAGTAACTTTTTTAGTTGTGTTAAATGTGTTTTTTTTTGTTTTTTTATATTTCCGCACGAAATGGTAAAGGAGAATCCGATGTAAAAGGGGAATAGAAGAGATGTCTGCACTGTGTCGTTAGTATTTACTGCAATTTTAAAAATTACATTAAAATACCGACATATGTGATTCAGAGTTCAAAGCTGCATTCTGCTCGTGGTGAAATGAATTAATTTTAAGAAATTAATGTAACGGTAGTCAAAAAGGAATTATGAGCAAAAGGTAAAATTAACTAATTGGAACATGAAAAACATTCCGCTAGTTAAAAAGATAGGTCGACAAAACTTATTAATAAAGGATTATGTTTCATATTTCTTAATGTTTAAGTTTTCGACAAAAGAGTTAATGGTTTGAAATTATTTATGAATATCATTATACCGGAGCAGTTTTTGTTCTATATTATATATGTATACAAGCTATGCTGATTTTTAGAATAATGCGTGTGATCTGTTAGTGTAGCGTATTTTATAGTGTGAAACGCTACAAATATAGTCGATTTGGAGCAATACGACCGGTAAGATTTCTCGTAACATATTTAAAAATTCTTCCGATTTGTCTAAATTTTGTTGCGAGCGTGTTATGTTTAATTTTGTACATTATATTTATTATTATTTAAGTAAATACGATAGATTATTGTTCGTTTCTTAAAATATTTTAATTTCTGAATTACGGAGGCTGCTGGTAATAATTTTGATTGTGAATTTTGACCTATTTAACAATTATCGGAATTTCGCGTATGTCTTTTTTTCTTGTCATATATACTGCGCGTATTTATTTAAATAATTAACAATTTCGAATTAAGAAGTCCGCGTTATTATTGATAGTATTTGTGGCGTAGAACTTCGTGTTAATCTGGTTTGAAGCTGAATTTTGCCGGCTTCTTCGCAACACTGTTAATTCGGGAGTGATGATGTTTTATGTTTTTTACGGGTGCGCGACGAGGCTTGTACTTTTTAGTGGAGAGTTGTTGTATTCTTTTTTTTTTTGATTCCTCTTGAAAGATTTCGATGAAGATTTAAGTTTGTTGGCGTTGCTGGACGAAAGCGGGATATCGCGCGAACGACCGTTTTCGTCGATGATAAAACAAAGCTGACACAATGAACACCGGATGACACCACCAGGGACCTAAAATAATCGAAAGGGCTTCAACTTTTTTAAAACTATACGGCTACTCGGTTTTCGTTTAAATTCAGCTTTATTTTATAATTATTTTTTTATTTTTATTTCCATTTCGATTTTAAAGCCGGAAAAAAAAGGACGTCTTGCTTTATTTTTCTATTTAGCAACTCCCCGTAATGGGATTACGTGCCGGAAAGGTATTTAGGATTAAAGTTAGTCGGAAAAAATGCGGCAAAGTTTAAAAGTGCTGACGCTGAACTTTCAGAAGAAGTCACAAAGAACTAATGACGATTGCAGTCAAAGAAAAAGTTAACGACTTGTTCCAGATTATCCCCGCTGTGGAACGCCGCCCCGAAAGCAGACGTACCCTGGTTAGACAACATATTTGTAGAGAAGTATTGTACTTGAAGAGCATCGTGCATGCTACGTACTATTTAACAGCGATTTCTACTCAACCGCGTTAACAAAGAGAGCACTCGCTCGTCTGTACGAGAAATTCTCCTTTCTAAACTCTGTATGAAATTTAAATTATACAACTGCGGCAATTAGCCTAGTGTGGATTCTCCGTTTAAATAAATTTCGATGCGGCTATAAAATGGCATCAGATAAAAGTGGGGGGCCATTGAAAACGCAGACAATAAATTACTGAAACGGTCGGACAAATGGAAAAAATGCTCAATATCATAAATAAAGAAGGGAAAAATATAATATGAAAATATATACAAATAAAACGAAAATAATGAAAAATTCACTAGAAGTCACACAGGCATAAATACAACTGGAGGACTAGTTTTGATAGCTGATGATGGGCATGATGACAAAGAAATAAAATGCAGAATGGCATTTGAAAAATTGGAAAAAATAATAATAAACGAGAAAATTAACATAGAGGTAACGAAAAATTACGGTGCTACGTGTGACTCGTACTGCAGTATTCTGCCGATTGCAAAAAAAAAAAAAAAAGTGAATGTGCGAACTTACGCTAAAAATCCTCTGGGCAGATAACGAACAAATGATCTGAAAAAGTCGACAAATTACATACATCTGATGATGTAAGAAGAAGAAAAACTGCAATAGTACATGAAAAAATCGAGTAGGCTTTTAATCTGGTAACACAAGAAAAAATAAAAAAGTGAGGAAACGGACTGAAATCAGTGGTGATACAAACACAGCGATTAAAGATTTTTTCTCATTAACGAAATTAGCCGGGTGTCTGAATTTATAGTGTTCGTGACTTTGCAACCTTTTGAATGAAACATGCAACAGCAATGGTCATGAAAACAAAAAAAAGTCACGCAGCGACTACAGTATGAAGTCTGCCTCAATAAAAAGTAACGCCTAATTAGAGTATTTCACGCGTACAATTTCCGTCTCAACTGCAAAAACAGCAGTGTACTTGTTATTTACATTTTTGTGACTCGTTCATTTTGGTTTTTAACGAAACAAAGTTGATCTCTCATTTTAAAACAATCTTCACTGCATTATAATACAACGTTTTAATGCGAAGACATTTTGTATTTGTGTATGTAAAAACGAACATTTTGCTGCACATTTTATAATTGTAAAATTAAAATTCACACATTCGTAAGAAGAAGTTAGGTTAGAATGAAATGCATCCTCCTCTTCTTTTATAAAGCAATCGGAAAATAGAATCCTACCGGTTAAGGAAAAATTTATTATGTACGTATTAAGCTGAGCATTTTTCAAAGAGTAAATGTTAACGAGAAATATAAAAAGATAAATGATCTTTGGAGATCGATTTTTGATAATCAATCATTGATAATAATGCTTCGTAATTAATTGAAAATTATTTTGTATGAAATAAAATGCGTGTAAAATTATACACTGAAAAACTTCCTTTACCCTATTTTTATTTGATCAGAGGTCCCCTCTGTGCGGAGATAATAAAGAGAGGAAGAAGCCAGTTAGATTTGGTCAATGTGTTTAATCAGCGATTTAAGTTCGTCTTTGGCTTTGCAGCTGAATTTTCGGCAATTAAGATAATGTAGTTACTGTAGTGTTTCAAACAAAGAACCTGTAATTGATTTTTTTTCGTTTTTGGTAATGGCTCATTTTACGATATTTTTACAATTCGTAGAACTAATATAAATCATAAACACTAATTTTTACAATATACTCGTATTATTTCTTCGACTACGAATTGATTAAATTTATTAAACATGTCTGTAACTTGAATACTTTATATGGAGGAGTTACATAAGTATTACTCCACAGTTTTCCATATCGACGGTTTTAAACCTGTATGTGGAATATACTTCAAAAATACCATGGGATCAGATATAATTAGTAAGTCAAAACGAATATTTTGTTACTTATTATTGCCATGATTATGGAGCACGTCATGCCGAAACATGTCGGCTATTTTTAATATTTTTAAAATATAATTTCTGTAGTACACGTTTTTTATAATATTTTTAATACTTATAGTATCGTCAATATTTTCTTCAGACCGGTTATACATAAAAAGAAGACATGGTGTTTCGTGATGGGATTATTAATGTCACGGCATTAATAATCCCGAAGTCGTAAAAAAGAAACAAAGAATACAAAAAAAAAAACAAAAATTATTTAAAAAAAAATTAAACGTACAAAAATCCACGAAAAGTAACCGAATGAATCTGTAAAACCTTGGTGTCACACCCTACATTAGCGTAACTTGGTACGCACTCTTTTTACCAGAGATATACATATATTTGTGATCACTATCATTATCAATGTTGTCATTATCGTGTAATAAAAAAAAAAAAAAAAACTAGAAGGGAGGACGAAAATAAAATTTACAGCTGTCAACGCGAAAAAGAGATAATTACAGCACTTTCCTCTGCTGTGATTCAGCCGCATTTAACAAGTGGTACTTTGAAATTATAGTAATTTCCCGTCTGTAATGGCTGAAGCTTTAAGCGAGCTTGCGTTCAGGAGCAGATCAAACAAAACACAGATACATGTAAGCGGGTAGATTTTGTTGCATGAGGCGGAACAGGCAGTAATGGAATTTTAAGTAGCTGTTTTGCTAGTCGAAATTAAATATATACAGGTACAAATAAAGGAATTCGTCCCGGTTTGGCATATCGAGCATCTGTTTCTAGCCGAAAGCTCAATGCTAATAGAAAATAAATTGCACTTCTAAGAAATATGCGCAATTCGTGTGTTTGTGTACATCGAAAGTACTTATACTTCTCTGGTATTTTTCAATTCTTGTTTTCCCTGTCTTCGTTTCGAATACATTACACACGCAAGTTTTCGGCTTCCCGTTAAAGCGGTTATATAGAAACCAAATTTAAAATTGCCCGCTTTAGTCGCAGCAAGTTTATTACCTCCTGAAATTTCCTGCAAACAGTTTTGCTCGAGTAAGCAAACATTTCAATATGGATGAGACCGTACGCGCAGTTCAGCTTAAAAATAAATAACACTTTCAGCAGATTCGAGATGCAGAGTCGCCTCATCTTCCACCTTCTAGGGACACGAAGTTTGGCGAATGCAGTATAGCTGGTCAGTTTGTACGGTTTACATTAGTACTGGCCATTATTATTATCTTTAATATGCACGTATATTGCAAATGTAAATGTTGTAAAAATGCATTTCTCCTGTATCCTTGAGCGGACTAAGTTGAATAATCGCTGTGACAATTTGGGAAAGTGCATTTCACTTTTCCTGTTATTTCAACCAATCGAGACGAAATTAATAATGAAGGTAAATGTTAGAAATTGAACGGAAAAATAAGTAATGCTTAGAAAAGTAATATGGTTAAAAAATACGCGAAGGTTTTGAAGGGCTCGGATGTGTTAATCGATGTAAAGGAAGAAGAATTGAAAACTAGAGCCTAAGAAAGAGAAATATACGGAGTAAATGGATTACATTCAACTGCGATGTTGTGGAAATGGGTGGGTGCACGATGCAACAGTAGCAGTTTCAAGAAAACATCGATGATGGTTTCAAAAATGTTACGTACCTCATCGATATTTTGTGAATATCAACGAGAATAAGCGCATTTGTCAGCGAAACTGGAAAGACATTTCGAAAGTAGAATATAAAAAAAAAAAACAAACAGCAAAATGATCGTATGTAACCGAATATTTCTGCGCATATCGAGAATTTATAATCTTAGAGTAACTTTAACGATTTGATTTTGAAACATGCAGGTAGCGATGACAAGTGTCGTTATAAAGTTACCGAGTATCGTGAATGATGCAAAACAAGCCTTCTTGACGGTCAGAATCGTGTTCCGAGGTTAGTATTCTCAAGGTACTGCTCCGTTTTTGATAAATACATTGAAAAAAGAATAAACAATATAACCTGTAAATACAGACATATTAAATATTTGTACGGTGCTCTTTTACAGTAAGTTAGTTTAATATGCTCATGCAAGCATACGCATAACTATGCATTACTTTGGGGCAATTAGAAGAGTAAACAGATTACTTATTGCTTGTTCCTTCTTTTATTCTAGATGTGCAATGGTTACACATAGTGAAGTGCATATTGGTACGCATAGTCAGATTCTTGCACACGGTTATTAGTAAGTGGCGGCAAAATTGATCTGTGCAGGTTTGCAAGGTTGCTTGTTTTGGTGTCCATTTATGCTGGTTATACTCTTGGAACAGAAAACATCAATAGCCCTAGATGAATTAACACGGTGGCTAGTCTACTAGATAATGAAAAAAGTACAGTTGCTTCATTAGGTCTGGAAGGATATGCATGGATCCGTATCCTACAGCGGGAGTTGATGATGAAACACCGACTACAATTCCGGACACATATCCACAACTCTGACCTAGCAAATACTGAATATCGATGAATGTTATACAGATCCAGGTTCGAATTCCACTATAGAAGCTAGAATATAAAGAGACCTCGAAGACAGTTTTCTGCGTTTCATGATGAATATCTGAACTAGAAAAG
Source organism: Icerya purchasi (assembly GCA_039619475.1). Classification (NCBI taxonomy): domain Eukaryota; kingdom Metazoa; phylum Arthropoda; class Insecta; order Hemiptera; family Monophlebidae; genus Icerya; species Icerya purchasi. The sequence continues at coordinate 179,642,653 of CM077115.1, forward strand.
TTAAAAATGAAATTAAACGTTCGGATAATTAGAAAGAAATCTGATCGTTTTTTTTTTTTTTTTTTTTTATTAGGCACGCAACTTTTTCTATCATTACATTCCTACATTAGTTATTCAGTAATTTCCTTCTCTCTTTTTAACACACGAAATCTAACCTATAATAATACTGGTGCATCATCGACGACCAGTAGTGCAAACTAGTGCCAGAATCCATAAACAATTTTTTAAACTGTTTTTTTTTTTTAAAGGAACACGTATTACTCTTCCAAATAACTTCAATCAATAAACACACTCACTTCATATTATTTGTATTAGTTTTTTTTAAAGTAAATGTTTTTTTTTTACATTTTTTTTAAAAAAAAATGTGTCAAAATATGTTGCCAAAATCTAATAGTTCCGATGATTTTGCGTCAGAAATCAAACAACATAAGCCATAAGTAAAAAGTAGCAGCGCTCATGCGCAGTTTGTAGCAAAAAATTTTGTCATCGAATTATGTATTATTGAAAGTTTTTTGTATACATTATTTCAAATTATTGTAAATTAAACATAAACAGACACTTTTATAAAATAATATATTTAAACACTGACGTTGACGCGTTTCGAAGCCGATAGCTTCATGATCACAGTCAGAAATGTACACTTTTGTATGCGTACGAAAAAACATGGAAGTATTTTTTTTTTGGAGACGTAACTTTATACCATAGAATTCTTTATTTCGATTTTCGAAGTGTTTACGATAACTTCAATTGAACAAAAAGAAAAAAAAGAAAGAAAAAGGAAAAAAGCAAGAGCGAACGAATGTATTGAAGATAAAAGTAGTTTCGAAAATTATTTGTATTTAATAATTTGTAAACGTCGAAAGCGAGAAGCGAAAAGCCGCCATTTTGTACATCGAAACTGTTTAATTTAACAATCGGTATGGACGGTGAGAATGACTCTAGGCAGGGCTGGCGATGGAGTTTATCGTATTATTGTTTTCTGCCGAGAGAGGAAGACGGGATGTAATGGAAAAATGCGGTTTTAGTTTAGCAAGGGCGCGGGTTTGCGGGTCTAGTAATTGAATTAAATGAATTTCGACAGGCTACAAAAGGGCTGGTAGGAAATGAAGAAAACTTTGTGGGAGTCTGGTCTGTTCCAGTCTGACGCGTCCAACGCTGGCGATCAGCTATCATTTGGATGTACCAGGGAGCTTCGAAGCGAACTCGGCTCGAATTATTTCGAAATGGAACGGAATGTGTTTGTGAAAGTTTATGTTATTGTTTCGGATCGGAGATGACTTGAGAACTGTGCGCTTTCGCTGAACAACTTTTAGCCAGCGTCTTGCACAAATCGATATCATCAACAAAAGATAACACGTTTGACGTTTACTTTTGTACAAAATGATTCTTTATTTTGCCTTAGTACCACCTCGCCGCTATCGGCTCCGCTACAAAACAAAGCTCGCACGCTGATATCATCGACGTAATATAATCAATAATTCGCCATACTGCCGGCGACTAAAAATTCGCTTCTTTTACATTTTTACGTTGAAATTTATTATATTCGTTATTTTGTCTGACATACTTATTATCTTTGCCTATCCGGGTTATTGACTAATTTTCCGCGTTTCAAATTATTGTCAAACGGAAAGAAACTAAGAACAAGTGAAACTTCGTGATTGATGGTTTTCACTCGTAATTAAATAAATAAAAATAAATTATAAGAAACGGGAAAAAATTAAGTAATATTCCTTTTAAGATACTTAAAACTAAGTGCATAACTTTTTTTTTTTTTTTGATATATAACAATAAAAGGTAGATTATTTTACGACTGGGGGGCGTCTTTTAATTTTGTTTTATATTCCGATTAATCATTTAATAGCTGTTTACCTGATGTCGGATGGGGTGCTCGAAGTAATAATCAGTGGTTGTTTTTGCGAACATTTCTTTTCTGTAATGCTACAGGTTATAATATTAGTGGAAATTTTTAAAGCGTGTTACTTTTAGTTTCGTTAGGTAATTTATTTTAAATGTTAAATAAATTTACTTTTTATAATTGCTATTTTGCGTGTACCCGATTTAGATATTTAGTTCATGTTAATGTAAGCAGCAGTCGTTATTTAACCGTCACTGTACACTTATCAGATTGGTCGCTGTTATTTTTTTGTTTCGTTTGTTTATACATTTACGTAGTTTCCTTTCGTATTTCGATGTGTTCCCCTGTTGTTAATTCCTTTTCCTATTTTCGTTCATCTTGTTTTCCTGATATTCTTTATTTTAGTTTCATCTTTTATTTCCCTAAATTTTGAAACAGCCCTTTCCAGGACTTCTCGTTTTTTTTTTTTTTTTTGTTAACGCGTTTGATTCCCCTTAATTATTTAGTGGATTTTCAGTTCAGATAAATAACTTGATACTGACGAAACCATTTTTAGTTCAACTGATGATTTGCAAATTTATTTTAAACAAAAAAAACAAAAAACAAAGTGAAATTGATTTCAATAGTACATTGTAATTGATCATTAACTTAATTCGAAAGATTCAAAAATTACTTATAATTGGATATATTATCATAATAATTAAATACGCGCGAGATGATATTTAGATATATCAAAAATCTATACTGTTGATTTATCGCTAGATTTCTGTAAGTGTATCATCGTATATACTTTACCGTCATATCTTCTACAGTTTACATAGTCGAAATGGTTCGGGTAAACAAGTGAACGATCATATATAAGAAAATAATTGAAAATTTACAGATGTATATATATATATATCAATGGCGAATCCTGATTTTTTCCTCGGTACTTCTCTGAGACAAAAAAAAGGTTGAAATGGAATTAACTCAGCATACGATCGCACGCACTACTACAGAAACAAAAACCAAATTAAGAAGCCACCTCTTTTCTTTTTTTAAATTTCAAAAAATAAAAAATAAAATTTATACTTATAAAAAAAAATTGGTATTTAAATTTTGAACAAGGAAATAATTTACATGAACAACAAAAGGGAGTAAGTTAAATGAATTTAAAAAAAAATAAATATAATAAATAAATATAATAATTAAATATAATAAATAAATATAATAAATAAATATAATAATTAAATATAATAAATAAATATAATAAATAAATATAATAATTAAATATAATAAATAAATATAATAAATAAATATAATAAATAAATATAATAAATAAATAAAAAGGATTATTAAGTCACATAACTTTAAAACTGTACAGTGAAATATATATATAGCGTTTACGTTTTACAAGAAAAATTCGAAGTATATTATTTCAAGGAAAATTACAACCACATTAAGAAATGCTTTTCTACAATTATGATATAATATTCGCTGTACTACCGCCCTCGTATCGCTTTTTGTATATTATAATTAATAGACTTTTTCTAGCGGTATATTTCGCCAAGCGTATTGTGAACGTCTTTTCGCTGTGATAAAATATCAATCATATAGTCGCAGTTTCACTCCGAAAAATTATCCGCATATGGCTCGTTCAAAGTGGCGAAATACTCAGTTCGTAAAACACTTTAATCTGTGTGCGTCAATGTATTCATAGTGACTCGCTAACTGTCTCGCGAACAAAGTACAAAAAACGAGCGGGCCATCAAATCGGAACTTACTACTAGTCAGCACTGACGGGCGACTGGTATCTTGCACATGCAGTATTTTTCCTCAAATGATTTCTGGATTTCTTGATTTCTGCTGGCAAGCTAAAAATTGTGTCTTTGCCAGGTTAATCTTTACTGCCAGAGAAGTACCAGCAGATTCCACCCAACCGTCATCGATCTTTTGCCTTTCTTTTTAGGATTCCGTATACATATAATGTACGGAATCCTTATAAGATGGTACACAAATGACAAAAATATCAAATAAAAATCAATAATTCACGAACGGCTTGACTTATAAACTTCAAATTTGGAACATAAATTACAATTAAAATTATCTTTAAAACGATCTATAACTTGAAAATGACCGATTACCCTGGGCGGCAAAAAACCCAAAAAACCGTCAAGAATATATAATATGGTACATAAAACGACCTCAAAAATCACTTAAAAAATCATAACTCGTCACTAGATAAACTTATAACGCTGAAATTCAAAATATAAACTACAATGCAGGAGTACTTTCATAAAATCAAAAAATTACGTTACAAAAGTTATGTAAAGTTGCCCAAAAGTTCAAAAAACAGCAAAAAATGACGTGTCCCCCCCCCTTAGCGCCGCGAGTATTGTAGTTAAAAATTTTGAATGGGGCTAAAAATACGCACATACCCGTATATTTCTCTAGTTTGGAACATCCGGATTTCCAACTTTAAAACTGGACCCTCGGGGCGACGAAAGCTCAAAATTTTGTAAAAAAATATTTTTTTTTACAGGCATGCGATATATCGATGGAAAGATCGCTATTTGTCGGGAACGAAACCGAATTTCATTTCTTTAACGAAACTTTCAAAGTTGCCGTAAAGTTCAAAAAAGCGCGAAAAATGACCTGTCCCCCCCCTAGCGCCGCGAATATTACCGATAAAAATTTTGAACACGGTTAAAAATATGCGCTTCCACGTATATTTCTCTAGTTTGGAACATCCGAGTTTCCAGCTTTAAAATTGGACCCTCGGGGCACGGAGAGCTCGAGATTTTGGATAAAAATATTTTTTTTCTTGGGCTTGTGATATATCGTTAGAAAGATCTCTAGTAGTCGGGAACGAAACCGAATTTCATTTTCTTAACCAAACTTTCAAAGTTGCGATAAAGCTCAAAAAAGCTCGAAAAATTGCGCGTCCCCTAGCGCTGCGAGTATTACAGCTAAAAATTTAAAACATGGTTAAAAATATGTACTTCCACGTATATTTCTGTAATTTGGTGCGTCCGGGTCTCAAGCTTTAAAAATAAAACTCCGGGGCTTCGAAAGCTCAAAATTTTGTAAAAAAATATTTTTTTTCCCGGTAATGTAACATATCGTTTGAAAGATCGCTATTTATCAGGAACAAAACCTTATATAATTTTCTTTACCAAAAAATTCAAAGTTGCCGTAAAGTTCAAAAAAGCGCGAAAAATGACGTGTCCCCCCCCCTAGCGCCGCGAATATTACCGATAAAAATTTTGAACACGGTTAAAAATATGCGCTTCCACGTATATTTCTCTAGTTTGGAACATCCGAGTTTCCAGCTTTAAAATTGGACCCTTGGGGCACCGAAAGCTCGAGATTTTGGAAAAAAATATTTTTTTTCTTGGGCTTGTGATATATCATTAGAAAGATCTCTAGTAGTCGGGAACGAAACCAAATTTCATTTTCTTAACCAAACTTTCAAAGTTGTTGTAAAGTTTAAAAAAGCGTCAGCTCCGATTAGCGGCCCCCTTCTTGCGACGCGAGTATTACAGCTATAAATTTGGAACATGGTAGAAAATACGCGACTCTACGTATATTTCTCTGATTTAAGACAATCGGACCCCAACTTTAGACTGAGACCTTTGGGGCAGCGAAAATTCAAAATTTTAAAAAAAAAATTTTTTTTTTCTTAGGTTTGTGATATACCATTAGAAATATCGCTGTTTGTTGGGAACGAAAACGTATTTCATTTTCTTAACGAAACTTTGAAAATTGCCGAAAAGTTCAAAATAGCGCGAAAAATGACTTTTTAGCCCCATAGCGAAGCAAATACAGGGTGGGCCAAAAGAACATCCCGAATTTTAAATGCTCGTCAAATAAAGACTAATATACTTACGGAAATGAAACAAACGTTGAAATACTTCAAAAGAATGCCATTTATTGTACACTGTTAGTTTTGAACAATACTCCGTATGAATAGTCACCATTTTGATTTTTACATTGTTGCAATCTTTCCTCAAAATTATGCATTACTTTTTTAAGAGTTGGTTTTTTAATCGCCGCAATTTCCTTCTGAATGGCCAATTTCATCTCGTCGGTTGTTGCTGGTTTACCCTCGTACACCTTGCTTTTCAAGTAGCCCCATAGGTAAAAATCTGTCGGTGTTAAATCCGGACTGCGCGGCGGCCAAAACAGCTCACAGTTTCGCGAAATCAAGCGGTCCTGAAACTTCTCTCTTAATAACCGCAAAACATCGTTACGAATATGTGGTGTGGCCCCGTCTTGTTGTAACCACGTTTTAGATAATGCAATCCTCTTCCGTCTGAGCTCCGGTAGAAAAAACTCGTTTAACATTTGGATGTAGCGGTCGCCGTTCACAGTAACATTCGCTCCGTCCTCCTCGAAGAAGTAGGGACCGATTATTGCTTTCGCACTGACTGCGCACCATACCGTGATACGAGGGGAGTGCAAGGGTACCGCCGGGTGAACGATTCGAGGGTTCTCAGTAGCATAATACCGCATGTTTTGTTTACTAACGTTACCATTTAAATCGAAATGCGCCTCGTCGCTAAAAAAAAACATAATCCAAATCGACGTCTTCTTCCTCCAGCATATCCAAAAATTTATTACAAAATTCTAACCTTCTTGGCTTATCTGTTGGTATCAATTCTTGGGTTAGTTGTATCTTGTATGGGTGCATATTGAGGTCGTTTCGAATTATTCTTCTGAGTGAAGTACGGGGAATTTTCAAGGCGGAAGCCTGGCGACGAACGGATCTGCGCGGACTTCGCGACAATGCTACGCGCACTTTTTCGATGTTTGTCGGGGTTCTAGACGATCGACGGCGACCTTGATGGTTGACCGCCACCACACTACCGTATTCTCGGAAGTTTTTTACCCATTTGAGGATACTTTTACGGTCCGGGGGATTATCATGACGTTTTAAATCAAATTGTTTTTTAAACGCGCGTTGTACCGCGATTACACTTTCACCGTTTTTCACAAAGTACTCGACAACGAAAGAGCGTTGTTTACGCGTCCCCGACATCATGATTACTAACCAACTATATTTATATTAAACGGCATATTATTTAGCGTCAGATGGCGTTGCAATCGCTACGCTAACTCACAGTGTATGATTTTGACGAGCGTTTGAAATTCGGGATGTTCTTTTGGCCCACCCTATATTACAGCTAAATATTTTGAACACGGTTAAAAATATGCGCTTCTACGTATATTTTTCTAATTCGAAACATCCAGGTTTCCAGTTTTAAAATTAGACCCTTGGGGCGCCGAAAGCTCAAAATTTTGAAATCAATTTTTTTTTCTTCGGGTTGTGATATATTATTAGAAAGATCGCTATTCGTCGGGAACGAAACCGTATTTCATTTTTTTAACGAAATTTTCAAAGTTCCGAAAAGTTCAAAAAATAAAAATAATTATGTATCTCTCCACTAGCTCTACGAATATTACAGCTGAAAATTTTGAACGCGGCTAAAAACGTGCTAATCCCCTTATATTTCTCTAGTTTATATCATTTGGATTTCCAGTTTTAAAATTGGACCCTTAAGGCGCCGAAAGTTCGAAATTTTGAAGAAAATTTTTTATTTTTCAGACGCATGTTATATACCGTTTGAAGGATCGCTATCTGTCGGGAAAGAAACCGTATTTCATTTTCTTAATTGAACTTTCAAAGTTTGCTGAAAAGTTCAAAAAAGCGTGAGAATTGATTTGTGACGCGAGTATTATAGCTAAAAATTTTGAGGAAAGTAGTAAATATGGGCATCCATGTATATTTCTCTGGTTTGGAACATCTAAATTTCCAATTTTAAAATTAGTGGCTTGGGGCTCTGAAAGCTCGAAATTTTGTAAAAAAAATTTTTTTTCAAGTGTATTATTATTGGAAAGATCGCTATTTTTTGGGAACGGACCCGTATTTCGTTTTCTTAACGAAACTGTTTGAAATTTACTAAAAGTTCATAAAATTCTGAAAAATGACGTGTAGCCCCGCTTGTAATTTATGTATTGGTTCAAGATTTTGAACAAGGATAAAAAAATGTACGTCCCTGTTTATTTATTTACTTTGGAACATCTAGGTTTCCATCTTAAAATTCAGAACCTTAAGCGCCGAAAGCTCGAAAGTTTCAAAAATAATATTTTTTTTCCGGTCATGATCGATGGAAAGATCGTTATTTGTCGAGAACGAAACCATAAGTTATTTCCTTAACGAAACTTTCAAACCTTGATGTTCCAAACTTGAGAAATATATGTCGAAGCGCATATGTTTAACCCTGTTCAAAATTTTTAGCTGTAATACTCGCGGCGCTAGAGGGGAGGAACTGTTTGAATTTTTTGACAACTTTAAAAGTTTCTAAATACGGTTCGGAATTATGTTTAGAGACTCCCGTGGAACTGGCTTACGAATTTCGACTTTTACTGGTTGAATGTCGGATGGTAACATTATCTGTTGAAAGTTAATATCCGCACGAACGGATAATATTATTCCACCACGCGCACAACTAGCAAGCACCGGATTTGATTCGAGAACTTTATAGTTTTTTAGTTTTAAATGTTGGTTTTGTTTTAAGTGGGTTTCTTGAATGCACGAAATAAACAGGTTTGTTAATCGGTGTTATTTTTCTTTTGGCTTTATCGGAATACGAGATTGCAGCGGTTTTTAGAATTTGGTTCGGATTGTTATAATTTGCGTTAGTAGTGTTAGTACGAGGGATAAGAAACGAAACAGGATCGCAGGTTTTGGTTTGATTATTTTCATTACGGCGTGTGTTAGTGTTGTTATGAACTGTAATGAAAGGAACGGACTCACCGCATCATTGTTTAGGTGGTACGTCCGCCTGATGAAAAACAGATGCGAATAGTATTTCGATTTGTTAAACAATTTAACGCCCTATGCTAGTAAATAAATAAAAAAAAAAAATTTAATAATGGTCTAACATACGAAGAGAGTCGAAAGAAAATACCGAATTGTTAAAAAATCATCACAGTAGAACGACAGTCTTTTTCACATCGCGGAACTATATCGACTTTTTTTTGGTAAAGTAACCAGTTCGTCTTGCAACCGAAAGAAGTTTAATAACAAAGTAACCAAATTGCCTCGAAATTCGGTTTTCCAATTAGTGACATTTACAAAATTCGTAAACTATAATTTCGATTACCGTGTCTCTCCCTCCCATTCGCCGAGAATCTAGGATGCAATCACTAACGTACACCAACCTGCCAGCAGGGAACACCAACATTCTAGCAGCCGCAGCAGAGTGATACGTAGCATCAATATTATTTCTAATTAATATTTTTTGCGTGTTTTCGTTTATATATTTATTAAATATTTTTGACGGTCGGCTATTCAAGAAAGATAGGTGTAGGAATTAACAAAATTACACATTTTAAAAAATCATAAAACCTTAATATTAGTATTATTAAATCTAAACCAATAATTTAAAAAAATAAATAAAAAAAGGATTTAATTAAATTTTCTTCATAACCGTTACATTTCACTTCAAATTAATCTAAGTCTTCGATTCAAATTAGTATTTTGCTTTACTGTTTTAAATTATTATTAGAAAAGATCTTTGAAATTTATTAAGATATTAAATTAAAATAGTAAAATAAAAATAGAAATTTATTCAAACAAATTTTCTTACGTACTAAATAATTATAGTTATTGTTAACTTTCATACGGAATCCTCAGCGCATGAAACCTCATGCTTGACTGAACTTGTTTATTTTGTAATCTTAATTAAAAATAGTTCAATGAGAAATATATATATATTTTTTGTACTTGCTGAAGAAGAATTTTCTTTTTCAATTTGTTTTGATACTTCGCTGCATGACTAGAAGTACCTGAGGTGATATAATATATATATATATATATATATATATATATATATATATACACAAAATATTTTTCGCTGTAAATTATATATGTATTTAATATGTTTATTTTAATTCTTATTGCACTAGATAATATTTTTTCTCAAATATTTCATTATCAATATATGTAATTATAAATAGAGAAAGAATTACAGCGTCGTTGAATACACCGGAATATATTTCTATAAAGTGACCACAGGGGCGATAGGCAATCATTCTAGTTTAATGTGTAAAGGAGGCAGTAACAGATAAAGCACGCTTTTGTAAATCAGCTGATTAGGCAATAATGAAGAATGGATTGTGCATAATAGCTGCAAGTTGAAAGGTTATTAGGAACTGTTACAGTTGTGGTACACTCTGTTTGCCCTGTAAAATGTAAACAGTATAGCGTATATGTATCATCATCTTTCCACCCACATGTCACGATTTAATCGATGCTTCGGTGCCCCTTCTGAAGTTCCCTTATACTATCTATCCGGCTAAAGCGATGACGATGAAAATAATATATTTACTTGCTTTCTTGCTGAGGGAACTGATAATAAATAAACTGACCGTATTCCATTAAGTAGTTGTAATTTAACTTTCCATATATCAGTGTGAAGTATGCACATTCTAAAATAAGTCTAAAAATAGCAGCGTAATTTATATCCGTTTGCTATAATAATTATTTGAAATAATGTATACACCTAATAGTTAAACTTAAATAGGAATTTGTTTATTCTCAGAAATGTTTTCGGGTAAAGCCATGCGACACGAACAGGCAAAAGCGAGTAAATGTCGCTGAAAAATTATAAAAAATTCCAAGTCGCAAACATAAAATCGACATGTGTTGCGAAGGAAGAGAAAAATCGTACTGAAAATTATATACCCTATTCGTAAAGAAAAAAATTGAAAAAATTGAAGATTGAATTTTTTCCGAAATCTCTCCATTTATCACTTTAAATTGCTATTAGGTATCCTACATTATTTCAAATAATTATTCTAGCAAACAGGTATTTTTCAATCATAATTAAATGTCACAACTTACTTTCGTATATATTTCTTTTGGTTTTCTATCTCTACCTTTATTATAACCATGTTATGGTCAATTTTTTATCAGTTTTTTACTGATGCTTGTAATGTATTTCTCTGGTTTTAGCTCCGTTTCTTTTATTTTCCCACCGTACCAGTCGAGGGACCACAAACAGCGCCAATATTAATTTTAATATATGTATTATGATGATAGAAATGTGACCAATCCAAAGCCCTCCAGTGAGGGGTTTGGCTTATAATAGTTCACTACAACTTATAAAAAGGGATACAAAGTCTAGAGAAGGACGAAAAGCGACATAAGCAGTACAGCACAATTTTGACCATATGGCCCTTAGGATATAAAAAGCGAATGGGATGGATTTTAAGAGAAAACAACATGAGATTAGTACAGCAGCGTGTACAATGTAATATTTAGAGCACAATCGTCATGATAACAGTGCTATTTAGTGTATTTCATAAAAGCTCGGCACGCATTTAGTGTGCAAGAGTGCGAGCACCACAACAATCGCCTTATGGAACGTTATCCATACGTAGCAAGTCTACTTCTTATGATATCTGACAAAAACTCGAACACCATGGCAATCACTATGTTAAGAGTGACCCATACATGTCAAGTTTATTGTAGAACGTTATCCATACGTAGCAAGTCTACTTCTTATGACATCTGATAAAAACTCGAACACCATGGCAATCACTAAGTTAAGAGTGACCCATACATGTCATGTTTATTTGGGTCAGATGACCTGAATCCCATAGTAACCGTTGCTGTTTGGTCGGACAACAGAGTCCGGTGAAGTAAATACTTGATAAAAGTTTCGAGTCATAATAACTGATGCTAACGTATTTAAAACTAAATGCACTTAAGTTATGGGAAGAGCGTCACGACACCACTTCCTTCTCTTTAACCTTCTTCTCGGATTACCCGGAAGAGTATTTATAAACATGCTACTAACTTTAGGATTGGGATGTAGATTTAGATTTTTTAAAAATTTGCTGTACTGTTGAGTATGAACTGATTTAACAAAAGGAACATGCAGATCTCGATGGAGAGTTAGGTTTGAAACATATTTTGGTGCTGCTGCAATGGACTGTTGACTCTGAATACGAGCAAGGTTGCTTCTACTTGTATTTCCATATAGTTCTAGGCCATACCTCCACACCGGAGCTATAACCATCAAGTAGATAGATCTTTTTAACCTTATACTTAATTTAGATTTATTGCATATCAGCGAGGATAGCTTTTTAGTGTGTGCGATTAGCTTTCTCCGTATTTGTGCAACGTGGAAGCGCCACGTAAGGCGACGGTCAAGGTACATGCCTAGATACTTGACTGTGTCTACCTGTTTGAGCTCTACATTGTTTATTTGTAATTTAGGGCATGTAACGTATCTGTTCGTGAAGGTTATGTGCTGACATTTTTCCTCACTAAATTTAATTCCCCATTTTTTGGCCCAGATCATTATCCTGTTTAAATGGTCCTGAACTACATTATTCGCATATGTACAATTAGTATCTGAGGACAGTATTGCTATATCATCAGCAAATGTGGCCAGAATTGTCTGATTTGATACAGGAAGGTCAGCCGTATAGATGGAGTATAGAATCGGGCCAAGGAGGCTACCCTGCGGAACAGAGGCCGATACCATTCCTTCCGTAGACATTGAACCATTGACATTTACTATAAATTACCTATTTAATAGATAGGACTGAAAAAATAAATATAAGTCCGGTTTTTGATGATTTTCTTTTTTTGTTTTTTATATAAATATGACGTTTAACTTTTTTTTTTCAAATTTTTCCTTTATCAATATGCTACAGTCTCCATCTAATAATTTTCAGAATGATTTTGCTTTTCCTTCTCGACACATGTTGACTTTATGTTCAGTTTCTAAAGTGTTTGATAATTTGTTCGCATCGTTTATTCGTTTTTATGTTCGTGATGTATTTTCTAATTTTCCAGCTGAAAATGGGGTTTCCCTGAAAATAATTTTGTTTACTATTAGGTACGTACATTATTTTGAATAAGTCTGTATAATTTTTCACTATTCTCAATAGAAAACACTACGTTCTAATAGCAATCAGCAATGTGAATGTAAATAATATCATTTCTTTTAACCGCTTCTGTAAGACAAGCGAATCACGTTGTTTACAAAGAGGCTCAATTACTCCCGTAGTATCATATTTTACATTTTCTTTCGCACTTTTGGTGAAATTTCAACCTGAATCCAAATTAATTGCATCTGCATTTTTGCGCCAAGACTAGCTCATTGATAAGCACTTTGGTGCAATATGGAATATGTTCAACAGTTTAGCTAGAATCGGAGGATTACGAAAGTTTTGTTTCTCGAATTTAGAATATTAATTGAAAACTAGTTTGCTTTTTTTTTGTAAATTTATCTTCGATACTTTCGATTTTCATTCTATAAATTAACATATTTCGTTGATGAATAAAGCCGTTTTTAATTTATGTTATAAAAAAGGAAAACTGATGACAAATTTTAAAATTATTTTTTACAAATTCTGTCAGTTATTTTCTTTTATTTTATTTTTTTTTTGGAAAAATACAGACGGTAATCTCTATTTAAAGTAAAAATAAAAGTGTAATACGGCTCGATTGATCGTGTTAAGACTGCGACTTTTCTGATAACAGGGGTCATATGCATAGAAGCTTTCTAGGTAAAACTTTATGTCTAATATACCGGCTTATGATTGCAAACTCCACTAAACCATTGAAACCGTTCCAGCATATTTACACTTTTTTCTCGTTTAATTGTATTTTTAATGAAATTTACGAATCTCCACTGGTGACAAAAAACCACTGATTTTGCGTCAACTGATAAATCTCTTGAAGTTTTAGAATAGTGAACTAATTAACAAACAACTAGATCCACTTTCTGTGAATATTTTGTAGCATATTAAAAATAAGAATAGGTAGGAGGTGTAATAGCACTGAAATAGGACTGAACACGTTATTTCTTCTCTAAATATTTTTATCATCTGATGGGTTTAGACAATTTCAAATATATATATACAGTGATACTTTTACTACCGGACACTTCTAAATAGCGGGAATTTCCTAATAGCTGACAATTTTAAAATCCCCGGCATTTTCCCATAAGACACAATATAAAAATATTTTCCAATAACGGAACTTCCCGATTACGGACGCGGACACTTTAATAAGTATGATTTTGTAAATTCGATTTCTGTTAAACGGACAAAGTTTGTCAAAAAAAGTTCAATTAGTGCCGCAGATTATTGTTTAATAGAGGGGGGATTGCATGTGGAAGATCCATGTACCGACATAAATGAATTAGCAGCTGAATTCATGCAACAACAAAATCCATCCGATGATGATGAGTAGACTATGATGACAGTAATGTTTATGATGGCGTAGAAGGTACAACCACTGAAGTTGACGATGAAATTTTAAATAATGTTGACTCGTTAGTTGTTACTGGAAGACTAAAAAAAAAAAACGTATTTCATTCATAAAGAGCTGGTGCTGAAGGTTTAAAAATGATATCCTAACTGCAAGTGCATGTCGAATCGCGGAATTTAAATGAAATGAAGTAAGATTACCGATTTTTTTTCATACAAAACTGAAATATGTTCGATACGCCGGGATTTACACAGTATGTGTTAACAAAAAAAAAATTTCGAACATAAGTGATTAAAATTATAGATTATCATGCGTTCCTAAAAACAAAAGTGATTTATACTCTATTGCCTAACTTGTTTATCAACTAATCCTGGAATACACCTTACTGTGCGTCTTACATCTTGTCCCTTCCTTCCCAGTCCGTTGTTCTTGTCCTTGGTTCCTTTATTTCAGCTGTCTCCAATCGAATTAGGTTCTAGTTAGTTGTCTCTTCTTCCCATTGTATCTGGGCAATGGTCCATAGTTGATGCGCCCAAAAAAAAAAAAAAAAAAAAAAAAACGTAAGTGAGCACTGTAGTAGTACTGTAGTAGTACTGTACATACATAGATATTTTTATATTATACGAGCATTTTTTTTTTTTATATTTTAGACGCATGTATGTCTTTAAGTGTACATATGTACTGTATTTTTTTATATTACTTACTATCTTTTATATTATTGTTAAATATACGTTGCAATACACAATAATGTAAATTTCAATAAACTGTACATACATTATTATTTCCCATTAGCGGAAACTTCTTAATAACGGACAATTTTTTTGGTACCGCGACTGTCCGTTATTCAGAAGTTTCACTGTATATATATAAGGTAAGTACAGCTAATAACGTCACCTTAAGCTTTTTGAATTTATTTAAAGAAGAGGAAGAAGTTTAAAAAAAGGAGGTCCATGACCTACTTTAAAAAAATCTTACGACCCCTTACCCCATCATCCCTTCTCCCGAGAAAACGATTGAAGAAAGCACTATGATGTGGCGTAATTACCAGAATAGTGCAAGTAATTACATCACATCAATTTATTGCATGTTTTGACGTATATACGTCGCATAAGCGGAACTTGGCAGACTAATCTTCCCCTTAAAATATATAGGCGACAGCCTTTTTCATCCATGTTGTAGATTGCTTGTGGCTTATCGAAAAAATCATTTCCCTGTCGCACTTTATTTAAAGATGCAAAATGAGTTGTGACTATCGTTCGATTCAACTTCTGTGCTCTAGCAGGATCCAAATTTTGACTTTTTTGTAAAGAAATTCGATTTTGACACCTGCACATAAAATTTTCGAACCAATGTCGATCCGCTGCTTCTTCCGATGATTCTCTAAATGGATTTGGGGAGTGCTGTTTTCTTTGCAGTACCTATAATCTCACTAATTCGTAAAGTTTTCTCGATGTTATCCTATTTCGGCCAATCGTTTGATTCTCTGGCATAACTCATTTTCTTTAGCCTCACTTATGGCAGGTTTTACGGTCATGGTTTTCTTTACTATATTTGTTTGCAGCGATGTAGTCCCGTAACCAAGTTCATCGCGGAATTTTAAAAACGGTACTTGTCCCTTATTTGCGGACATTACGTTATCCTTTAAACCTTTAAGTGCGTTTTTAAGTTCATCTTCTGTCCATTTTCCCCAGAACACTTGTAATTCGACTAGCAATTATTGTCATACTATCTAAAGCAGTGAAAGTCGTAAAATATTTACGAAAACTCGCAAAGTATCTACTCAAACACTGGAAAAACAAAAATTTAAAAAGTGGTGTTATTATCGGCATTTAACATTTTACAAAAAAAAAAAAACATTTTTTGAGTACTTATATGAAATAAAATTAGAAAACTGACTAGAAATTTTAAAATCTACGTTACATTCTCTTTAAAAATTGGCAGTGTTTAAACATTTTTTATTGAAGTTGACGATAATCGACGTAGAAACGAAGTAAAATTACGTCGCGGAATTTTTCGTTGTGTAATGTCCGTTCAAATGATTACCATAGATAGGTAAATTTTTAAATAAACGAGTTTATGTTTGAAAATGTCTTAGTACCGATGACGTAACATATAGAAACGGTCATATAGCTAAATTTACGTAATTTTAAGTGAAATAATGAGGGGTGGCGTAATTAGCTGCTATAGCGTTGTTATTCCCTGCAAACACCTTATATATATATATATATATATATAACCTCACTAGCCAAGTTAGAAATATTGTGTAAAGCGGTTTTTTATAAACATGTTTTTAAATTAATATCCAAGTCGCTCTCAGGTTTGTCCAGCCTGAAATAATTGGGTACCAGAGAAATCTGGCAAAGTAAAGGCAGCCGAGAGAAAGGAACTGGCCCCAGTATTTTCATCAGATCCATTGGGTTTAGTAAATTGTAAACCTTAACTTCACAATCCCCGACGCCCTGTCAAGGGTATGGGATTTGCTTTACTTTCAGTCAATTTATTACTTATATAATTATATAGAAATATTACAACTAAAAATATTTCGGTGCTATTTTTCAATGTAATGTATTTATTGTAACTGAAATATATGATACATATAATGATACATATAATGAAATGATACGTATATGTATATAGGTGTATATATGTACATGTATTTATGACAGCAAGTAGATTTGTTTTTTAATTTATAACAAATACAATTATAACAAACAAATTTAAGAATAAAATGAAGGCCTACTTAGAAACGTTTTCCGGTATAACCCATCATCAGCTAAGAACACAACTCACTATGTGTAATCAGAAACAAATTCTAAATCACCCGAGGTCAGAAGGAATTAAAACCGTTTATATAGTATAAATCAACAATTTAAAGTCGATATATCATAACTGTTAGAATAAGATGATGTGCATAGCCTACAATAAATATTTAAGAATTATATTAAATATTTAAATAATATAAATATTAAACGATTTTTAATAATCCAATCTTTAATATAAAACTTTAAAAAATCTTTTAATATTTATATTTTGTAGCAATAGCACTAGCTTGATTTTTGCCGTAAAACCCGCTTGCGCGCCAGTGTTGTTACCCGAGAAAAACTGCGAAAGAAATGTATATGAATCGTGACCAAAAAATAGCCGATCGGTCTGCTTTATTAGTGCATTTATATCCCGGGACATTCATTAAGCCGGATAAATTGATCAATTAAATTATCGTACATTAGGAGTGCGGTGGATTGGATTTATTGTTCAAAGGAGGTCAGTTAATCTCTAACACAGCCATTTCCATTTTTGCGCGCTTAATTGTATAGCCGTGGAAGGTAATATTAACCGTACGTCGAATCGAATAAAAACCCCATTATTGACTTCACAAACGCACGTCTTGTTGGCCATAAAATTAGATTAGAATTAGCTACTGCCTGATCCGTCTAGATGGTTTATATACTTACTGTATTTTTAATGACTTTGCCGAAGTGGCGTTAAAAATTTTTTTTACGCGATCTTTCGACGATGCGTCTAATTTTATTATCGGAAAGTACTCGTATCACGGCGCTAATCGATGAGGTAAAAAGATTTACCGGAAAAAGGGTATCAGTTCATCTTTGTCACAAAATCATTTGCGGAACACAACGAAAACTGCGGTTGTTTGATCGATAACGATATTTTGTTACGTATGTGTGACAATTAAGAATTTAACTGAAATTTGACCGTAATAATCGACAGACAATTCGGTAAAATAAGGATTATGCCTATGGACACGGGTAGATTCCAAAGTTCGGTTATATTTGAGAGGAGAGCTATTCAATTTTTAAAATCCAAGCAAAGTACGAATCTGGATAATTTATTTTGAAAATTTTTTAAGTAGTGTGGCATATTGTTTATAGTTTATTTATTTTTTTTCTTTTGATTCGATCTGAATTTTTATGATCGCTACACGGTCCACGCTTTTTAATCTAGGCTAAATTTCGCCCGTTTATTTTAATCCGGGAACATTAATTTATTACTATCTGCACCCGTAAAATTCTACAGACAACGTATTAGGCGATTTTAGTAGTGTATTCACAAAGCCAGCCCAGTCTACTCACTTCCTAATTTCACATTCAAATTTCCACTTAACAAATTACTATATCGGAGATCATTAATAAACTCAATTACACTGCTATCGGTTTATTTACATTCATTGCGGCTACATCATAATTTTTCCCAATTACCGTACACGTTTCTTAAGCTAGTAGTATTTAGAACTTTTTTAACCTTCGTCGAACGTTCATCGGTTGCTGTTAAAATTGCGCCGTTGTCTTTTAACCTTCATTCCTTCTGGTAGCACATCTGTCAAAGTAATTTTAAAAGCTAGAATGAAGATTGAAATGAAACAGCCGACGACAATATGCGATGCTCCTTTGTGATGTTTATTTCCTGCCTATGATCAACATCTGTTTTTATTCTTAGCACCCGGTTCCAATATAAATTTCTGATTGTTCTTCTATCTTTTTTTTTTTTTTTTTTTTTTTTTTTTGGTATGCTAAATGCTGAAGTAGTTATTCGTGTTTCACATTGTCAAGAGCGCCTTTGAAATAACATCTTACTGCCGTTCCGGAGGGTGGGTGGGCATGCAGGTCATCTTGGAAACAGATATTGTTCTTTCGCTTATAG
The DNA here is from genome assembly GCA_039619475.1 of Icerya purchasi. Taxonomy (NCBI): domain Eukaryota; kingdom Metazoa; phylum Arthropoda; class Insecta; order Hemiptera; family Monophlebidae; genus Icerya; species Icerya purchasi. The sequence goes on from CM077115.1 coordinate 179,661,441, forward strand.
TGACTTCACATTTGTAGAAAATTCATCTGCCCCGCATTATCAGTAAACGATCTTTTAAAGGGTGGTTCGTAAGACTGAAGTCGATATTTAGCGTTTCTCTTCAAACTATGGACATTATTGACTCAGCGCGCGAGAGGAGTTTATCTATTACAGAATCGGAATAGCAGATCGCTTTTCTGGATTATATTCTTTTTTGAAAGTATAAGAAATTTTTTAGCCATTTTTTTAAATTATCGTTCCCGACCAGTATAGTATTATACCATCGAATAGTTTTAATGGTGTATTATTGCAATAAAAAATCAAAACATGGGAGCCCGAATAACTCCAGAATTTTATCATCGATTAAATAGAAATTTAATATACGAGAAAAAGAAAAAAATGCTAAATTTCGGTTTAAATATTTTATTCAACGTTATTTATACAGAAATATGCCGGAAATTGAAAGATTTCTAACATCGCACTGGAATTAAAACTTTTTACTGAGTTTCTTTATTTTGTTTTTATCATCTGATAATGCAGAAACTCTCGATGGTTAGAATTCATTGAAATTCAGTGTAACAGCGTTCTGACATAAAAGCATATTATTGGACTTTTATTAATCTGTCAACCAATTTCGCCGTGACTACCGTTCAAAGTTTTAATCTTGACCACAGGAAGTTTGACCTGTCGGTAGTTCAGGATATTGACCGATCATCGAACCAACATCTTTGCAAGAAACCATTGTATGCTCTGGCTCCCGTCACCGTCCAAACCAGAAAGCTGATTAAGAAGCAACAAAGCTGTTACCAGAAATTCCAGTCCCAATACAAGACCAAATATGCAACGTTAAAAATCGTTTTCACGACGCGTGGAACCTACACTGGAAACGCACTCCAACTACCATCAAACTCCGAAACACGTCTAGTTGAGCTCGGTGGAAAACAACACCATCGCATCGAGATACGATGAGGTTGTGCAAAATCCATTTTAACTCATAATCGCATACTTGAAAAAAAGAAAAGAAGCGTAACCGATATCCACTGTGGGCAGAGAAGCCTTTAACAGTGTAGAACACATACTATCAAAGGGCACGCCGGAAATATCATCACCAAATCACATTTCAATGCGTACAATACTTTCGGGTAACCTAGAGGAACTTTAAATGACTATTCAGTTTCTGAAAACGACAAATGTTCATTTAATTAGCTTCGGTGCCTCTAACAAACGTTATGTAGTATGTGGTATCTGAAAAAAAAGGCTAAAATAAAAAACATAACACATTTAAAATGGTTCTCTGCTCTCGCTTTACAATATGTAAGTTTCATGGACTCATTACTAGCTTTGATACAGTCTGACGAACGATCTGAGGACTAATCATGATGCGCTTAATGGTTAAAGTGGTTATTTTTCATGTTCAGAGTTTTAAAAATGTTGTACGTTACTACGTTTTTTTTTTTATTTTAAATTCACTAATAACATTTTTTTTATTATTATTTTTCTTTTTCGTTTTCCTTGTTGAATAATTTTAATTTCAGGGGAGAAGAGTACATTTAGCTGAAAATTGACGTAGAAAGAAGTGCCTACTAAATAAAATTCGGTACGCAACATTACCGCAGTGTACACGGCTCATTTAGACGATTTTCAAAGGTGCCAGTAGTTGTTCTAAGTGAAATATTTGTAATTTTAATTAATTTCGTATGAAATGGAGGATGGGAAGAAGGCGAAAAATTTATCGTTAGTACAATTTAAATGTTACCGATGTATGTACGGACAGGTCCGTTTACATTCGTATCTAAATTTGATAACGCTCCTTAAAAAGAAAAAAAAAAGAATATGTTTTTTTACGAATAACTTTTTTATATATTCGGCAATGTATGCAATATTTTATTTACACGCTCATGCGTATGAAGAATAAAAGTGCCCGATATATATAATAGCGCCTTTTTCTCCTGTAATGTGGTTTAAAATAAAGTAAATTGAGCGGAGGACCGTTGCGAATCAAGCTTTTCATAAAGCAGTCGAGCTTGAAAGATTCCTTTCTGCTTTCGGGGGGGAGGGGGGATGATCCGCCCTCATATTCTCATCCAAATGACACTTCCTTCTGCTATATCGAATGTGTTTGATTTCACGAGCACGGCAAGTTCTGAATGAAGACATGTGGCGGCACACCTTGGCTATCGCCATGAACATTAAAAAGATAAAAACATTTTCAAAAAAAAAAAAAAAAACGTTTCAATTAGAAAATGTCCACGTTATTAACGCTCTACGTGGCAAATGTTGACGAATAATTAAAGGTTACAACTTTTCATATTGACCTAAAAGCATGTAAAATGGTTAGGAAAAAAAGCAGAAAAATATGGCAACCGAAAAGTAAATACAAATTCCCGTCTGTTTGTTTGAAATAACCAATTTTGTAGCCCTCCCCATTCTTCTCGCTGTTTATTTTTTTATTCTCTTTCAACTCTTCTGTTCATAGAAAAGAAAGGAGGAAAGAAGATCGATGATGTTTTAATCTTTGCACATTAGCGACGCGGACGATTTTAACGATTTTAACGATTTTAACGATTTTAACGATTAATTACGCATTTGAGGCTTGTTCAGAATGTAAACAAGCGAGTTCACCAGCGTGTTTAATAAAATTTTGAAGGAAAAATGTAAATTTCCGAATTGCTGCCAAATGGATTTTCGGGAAATAGCCAACGCGCGTGCCTCAAGGCACGCTTCAATCGTTGTTCTCTTCGGCTTCTACATTTATTATGTTAATATGATTGGGCGACGCGGCACTCTCCTCTCATATTGTGTAAGCTTAATGCCAGCGGATTTCAGTACTATTGAAAAAATTAAATTAAAAAAAAGAAAAAAGGCAAAAACAAACAAAAACGCCTTTTTACGTCCTCTTATCCATCTTCGCCCAACTGCGCGACAAAATGGAAACCGATTTAATCGATAAGCTTCCCCCGTGGTACTACTTGCGACGATACATTTTCAAATTCTTATCACTAGCGCGCGAAATCGCGTGTTTGCAAGTGATCCGGCATTCGGATAAGTACGGAAATATTTGTTGACCGATGTACGATATGATTGAAAAATCCCAATCAAATAAGCCTTATAAAGCCAAGTTCGGGGAGCCCCCCCCCCGTCGCTATAAATTAATAATCGGTTTCCGAGTACATTTCGTTATTTTATTTTTCCGCCCGAGTAGTCTGCATTAATTTATATCGGTCACGGTTCTTCAGTGATGATGGTCGGTTGATAAAAAAGATATAATTGTAATTACCGACATTTTCCGTCCGTAAGTTAACGTTAGAGGTACACTTTCTTAAAATTGGTAAACGTCGTTTTCATGTGCGTTACGTCAACAAGCTTTGTGCGTGTGCATTCATGCGTGCAGTTTGTTTTTCAGCATGGATATATTTTCCTTCAGTTTCGCCGGATGAACCTTTTTATTTATTTATTTATTTATTTATTTATTTATTTATTTATTTATTTATTTATTTATTTATTTATTTATTTATTTATTTATTTATTTATTTATTTATTTATTTATTTATTTATTTATTTATTTATTTATTTATTTATTTATTTACTATTTTTTTTTTGAAACTTTTTGTTGCTGTTTTGTTGTTATTTACGGAAGAGAAAAGCCAGCGTATAGGAGGCTGAATGAAAAGCGCCAGAAGCGAAACTTTATTATTCAGAAAATGAATAGGGGCCATGAATAGCAAATGAACGCGTGAAAACTAAATTATTATGGCCGAATGCTGCGAACTTTTACATATAAATGATTTCGTAAATAATATTGTCAGCCGAAGCGGATAAATTATTATCGGTAATTAAATTCCCTTTGCCGGCGTAACAACTAAAACACGTTAACGTAAAAAATGTGTACGTTTAAAAAATGTGTACGTTTAAAAAATTTGCTTAAATTCGCGTATCTCACGCTACATTTATTTCCCGACAAAAGGAGGGAAACGTTCTCTGACCTTTTTTCGTCGAAATTAACTGCGGCCCTTTCTCGTTTTTTGTTTTTCTGAGCTTTTTCTACTTTTTTTTCCTTCTTCTTATTTTTCGGAATTTGTTCACGGGGCAATATGATTTATTCAGTTCTTTTGGCTCTCTCTTCTCGCTGGAAAACTATACTATTCACCGAGAGTTCGCCATGATGTTTTATAATTAAACCGTATTAAACATTAGTGTACATTTTCCTTCTAGCTAATACATAGATAAAGGTTGCAACGATTTGGAAATACTTCTAATGGAAATATAAACAAAAAAAAACATACGAGAAATATTAAGGAATGGAGAAAAAAAATCGTTATTCTATCGTTACGACCGATTCTGCAAAAGGAAATCATATCGATTGCAATTGTATAAAAGGCAGCCGCGGCGGTAGATATTTCATATCGAAATAATGAATACGACGATAACGAATACATCTTAGGATTGAATATTACTAAATAAATTACGCGCTAATAATTTTTGTTTTTTGTAGCAATGCCCTCCGCGGGGAACGAAAACACGTGTCACAACGCAAAGATAAAAATGTGTACAACATGTATTGTCGGACACTGTAATCGCCGCTACACCTTTAGAACAAGTATTAGCAAAGGCGAATGACCCGACTCTTTGAAAGAACCTAAATCATACTGACCTTAAAAATATCCAGTAGTTATTATAACGTATAAAAATATTATCCGTCGGAGTTGACAGTCAATCTCGTTTTTGATGTGAAACATCTAATAGCCCGAGAGCTCATCAACATTTTTGGGTAGCTATTTGAGACACTTTGAAAACTTGCTCAATACGTCATTTAGTAATATCTAAATGCGAAAAGGCAGACTTGGCTGCTGAAGGGTTAGGGGGCTTAAGCGACACTTAAATGTTTAAAGATGGGAAATTTTTTTGGCAAAAAATGTATTTGAGGCACGAAGAAATTTTAATATGTTAAAATTTGGTATTTGAAGAGTTAAAAAATCAAAAAACCAAATCATTTACCCGGGGTAAAAGTGTTGGCGGGTGCTTGCAAAGTTACGTTTTAATGAATCGAAAAAATATACTTGAGGCACGATGAAATTTATACAGGATAATATTCGTGGCTAAAAATAAATATTTACAAAAAGACAGGTCGCTTCGGTGGGAAATTTTACCTGCCAGGCGATTGAGAATGTTCAACGTGAGTGTGAATGAGTAGCGCTATGATCGGCAGCTGTCTCAGTTAAAGGACGCTGCGATGCGATTGGCTCTCACATAACAACGTGACTTACAGCACGCTAGAGGTTTTTTCTAGTACTTTGGAGTATTCTTAATCCTATAATACAACGTATTTTTCTATCACATGTTATTATTCCATAGTTTTTTGTTATTAATTTCGTTATCATTCGCTAATTTGCTCAAAAGACAATAAAATAATTATTGTGTCTAACGAAAAAACTTTTAAAAAAATCTTGAAGTGTTGGAAATCAGGAAAATACACATAGGTTATAAGACATTACGAAAGTTAGACGAAAAACTGGAAACTAATTACCAAAAAAATTTACAATTGCATAGAGAAGTATTTGATGAAATTTGTAGTTTTATTGATCAAAGTATTTTGGAACAGAAAACATTCCACTCTTACGAGTAGTTATGTAGATATAATAACGAACATAGCAATAACAAAAGCTGAAAAGTACGACAACGTCTTCAGTAAAGTTCACTTTGAGATGAAATTGAAAAAAAAATATATAAAGATGAATTACAAAAAAATATTAGTGAACAATAAAAAAATTGTGGGACCAAGAGGTTATTTAGTCAATGATGACTTGGTTTCTCTAATAGAAGAAAAATACGTTATCCAAAATGCTGCATTTATTTTACGGCAAACAATTTTGAACATTGAAAAAACACCATTACCCGAAAATTTGCGCACCTCGGATTTCTTGGAGGGAGAAAGCAAAAGACCACAAATAAGAAAAGATTTTTATTCGGCTGTGTTGTATGGGTATCGCTACAAAAGTATAAAATCCACGGAACATGAACGAAAATGTTTCTCATTGGCTGACGATTTAATTTTTAATGTTACACTTGGAAAAATAAAAACCAGTAAACATATTACACTTGGTATGACATTAAAAAGCATAACGAGTTCCGGAAAAGTTGTTGAGATCATAAATAGGTACGGCCATTTCTGCAGCTACCATACGATTGAAGAATTAGAAATAGAGGCTACAATTTCATCAACCGGCCGATCCATGTTGTGTCTTGAAGGTTTTGTTACTGAAAATGGGTTATGTACTGGAGTAGCGTTTGACAACTTCGATAGTTTTGTTCACACTGACTCAGCTAAAGGCACATTACACGACACTGTTGGTATAATTTATCAAAATATATCTCCGGTAAACAATTTAGAAGACCAGGTTTTTGAAGAAGTGCAAGAAGAATCAACTTTAACCTACCCATAGCGCTACTCATTCACACTCACGTTGAACAATCGTCTGGCAGGTAAAATTTCCCACCGAAGCGACCTGTCTTTTTGTAAATATTTATTTTTAGCCACGAATATTATCCTGTATAAATTTCATCGTGCCTCAAGTACATTTTTTCGATTTATTAAAACGTAACTTTGCAAGCACCTGGCAACACTTTTGCCCCGGGTAAATGATCTGGATTTTTGATTTTTTAACTCTTCAAATACTAAATTTTAATATATTAAAATTTCATCATGCCTCAAATACATTTTTTGCAAAAAAATTTTAGTCCCCTAATCCTTCAGCCAGGTCTACTTTTTCGCATTTAGGTAGTACTAAAGGACGTATTGAGCAAGTTTTCGAAGTGCCTCAAATATCTACCCAAAAATGTTGATGAGCTCTCGGGCTATAATGGCGCGCCTTGGGGGTAAAACGGATGGCAAACGGTGTGACGCTTTCATGCCGTCAGGCCCGCTCCCGCCCTCGAACCGGACTCGCTCGTGTGTGTTGTGGCGCGTGTACTACACCGTTCGTTTGCATTTACGTGGGAATGTGTACTGCGTGCGCCGCGCCACTATTCGTCTTCAATATACATACTTGATACAGTATATTGGCGCGCCGCCGTTTGTATATATATAAGAGCAGGCTACAATACAATGTCAAATACGCCGACACATAATATACTGATTGACAAAACACTATCTACCTATTCAAACCGAAGGTTAGTAAATCATCTATAATTAATATAGTATTTATTAATATTAATGTATTACCCCATTCTATTGCATATTTTCGTAGTACACAAACAACACAAGCCAAGGCCGTATCTAGACTAAAATACCAGGGGGGTTACGGAAACATTTTTATAAATATATATACATACATACATATAATAACCATTTTATAAATATATATATATATGTATATCATCATCATCTTCTCCTCAACCCAAGAGTTGGTGGGTAACTAAAATGCATCTAATTTGAGACATATCATACCAGTCAGGTATTGATACTTTTATTTTACATTTTATTATTACATATATTTATTAATTATAGATTCTTTGGTTAACCATCTATTATGATTTTTCACATCTGCCGGAAGTCCCGTGACGGCGTTCTTTTTTTTTTTTTTTTTTTTTTTTTATCAAAGCCCATACAGATTTTGTATGCTTCTGTTTAATTTTTTTTTTCTTGAAATGTGGAAATATCAATTCGAAAATATGTAAACTAAATGAACAGCATAACTAAGAGCAAATTGGATAGGAAACACGAACAGATCAACTAATAATCTCAATACTGGGTAAACCTCGGTTTGATATAAATTTATGAAACATTTTAACTTTGCAATTTTTACAGTTAAAACTGGTATTTCAAAAATATCGAGTTAGATAACATGTCGAAAATTAAGACAAAAATTTCATTTTGAAAAAAAGATTCAAGAAAATCTACAATAAACTATAAAAACAGTACTGCAAAATCTAGGTTTATATACGAAAGAAATCTCGAATGGCATTTTTACGCGATCCAAATACAAGATAACGTATTGGGAAATTAATTTTCTCCGATTACTCAAATGGAAATTTAAAATCTACTCATAATGCGCGTACTACACGCGAAATGTAAAAATAGATACTCATCTATTGTATACCAGCGATCTGTCAAACACAGCCGACTCTTAAACTACGATAGAAATAAACATCCGTGCACAAAGTTTTATAAATAAAACTTCTCAGGTCGTGATGAAATAAGCGTACAGACGCGGTTTTCTTCATAAAGCAATATTGCTGCTACGAGCAATCAGTTCGCATTTTGTACTATTCAACAGTGTTGAAAATCTCTAGATTTCATATGAAGAATTGGGTTCGAACCATTCGACCAATAAATACACTTTAATAATATTAGCAAGATATTTGAAAAAGCTGTTTTAGTCCTAGCTTATAAAAATGACACAACTGGCCCCGCTATTAACAATATTACGGGAGTTATTTTAATGATAGAACCGATTTTGATGGACATCGAAAAGGCTTTCGGGGCAATTATATATATATATATATTAAATAGCTCTTCTGATTTAGTGGAAAATGTTTTCAGTTAAGAGAATACAAACTATCCGCTAAATTTTCAACAGTCGGTATCGCTCCTGTTCAGGATTTCGGAGTCGTATCTATTTATGGTTTATTCGAGCATTGTGCGACAAAGAGCTGGAAGTTTTATGCTGATGATAATGTATTAGTATTACAACAGACACGCAGTGCTGGAAAACAGACTGAAAAATGTAGCGAATAAAATTACAAAGCATAACGTAAAATGAAAATAAATCTAAGATAATTATCTGTGCGGAACCTTTAAATCCCATTAACATTGCAAGCCCTTATGTAGAATATATAAATCGGCGCACAGTGATGTCTAACAATTTCGCTAGACAAAAGATTAACGTTCGCAAAATAGTGTGTGCAGATGTGACACAGCGTTCCGACATCTCAGCAAAAAGTAATATGCCTTCTTCCCTTTTTAATAGGAAATTTGAAGAGTGGCGGATAAATTACAGGCTAATTTATAAACACAAGTTGAAGTATTACATGCTACGGCATAGTGATTTTATGACTCAATATGCACCAGAAATTGAAAACACTTCAAAACCCGACAGTCCGGAATAATTTTAAATAAACGCTTTTACGCCGGAATCAAAGCAGAGCCGTAATGTCTGCAAAAAATCAAAGAAGGAATGAAAGAACTTTGCAATACAGGCCGCTCAATGAACGATAACTAACCACTCTCGTTGAAGTACGCACGAGACAAATGCAGAAGATTAAACAGACAAAAAGTAATTTAGTGCAATCTAATTTATAAAGTACACATTATTACTATTTCCGGCAAATAAATGTAATAGTCGTCCGGTTAAATTTGGTTTCGGCGTTTTTTTAAAATTATTTTCCTGTCCAATGAAACGTTCGTGAATATGAAGCTCCTTAGAAGGCTTCATAAAACATTTCGAATGTTTGTGTAAATGAAAACTATTTCTGTTGACTGCGAAATCCAATAAAATTACTTGTAAAGATTTGTGTAAATATTTCTTCTTCTTCATTCTCTTCTTCATTCTCTTCTTAATTCTGTTCTTAAAATACGGATCATAAAACTGGGAAAACTATTAATAAGTTAATGGGAAGGAGAAACGGAAAAGAAAAGAAGGAAAAAAAATAAAAAGACCGAAACTAATAAATGAAAAAAGAACAAAACAATGAGATTAAAATAGTGACACGGTTAAGAGGTTTATATTGTTTTTTTTTATTCTTTTTGGGAGGGGGTTATCAACGGGGGATTTTTACCCAGAAACAATTAGGATGAAATCAATTATATCTTGATATACTATCAGATATAATTGTTTCTTTCCTTTTCTTATTTGATTCCAGGTAGAAATCCTCGGTTGACGAGCTCCCTCCATAAAAAAAAAAGCCGGAAAAATATGTTATTGTTTTAATTCTACGATTTTCTTTATTGCACTTGCACCAATTAATTAGTAAACACTGTTCAAGTTAAAAATCTGAACTACTAAACTCTGAACTAGCCAGTCTGAGAATTGTTCGTTACGTTAATGAGAAAATGGCGTTATTGCTTATTAGAATCCCTCGAATTCTGACAAAAACATTTTATTTTTCTACTAGTTTTTCTCCTGTTGTCATGTTACAACGCTCCTTTACTTCTCTCGTGACTTCAATAGCTTTTATGGTAGCCTATCAAGTTCTCCTCTCTCCCACTTCGGGCCCACTCCTCCTCTCACGGCGCAGCCAACAATGAATTTCTTCATTTATTAAATTCTTCTATTCTTGCTCATGTATTGATTTTTACCGATGGTTCCAGTAGCGAGGGTAGCCAATCGGGTTCTCCCAATTCCTCATCATTTCGGACTCCGAAGGCGTACTTCAAGAGCCATGTCCTCTCCTCCTTCCCATTCCTCTGATAGTATTATTCTCTCAATCGTTCTCTTACCTCCACTTTGCAATAATCCCGCTCTATTCTTATTGATTTTTTATGGATCCCTAGTCAATCCGAAATAGACGGCAACAGCTGACTTTTTAGCTGCCGGCCTTGATTCATTCCTCAACTATTTCCCTTCTTTAGACATCCTTTCCTCTTCCCCGTCTTCAATCACGCCAGATTTTGGTGGGACATTTATCCCTTCCTATTTTTTAATTGTCATTCGCATTACCGCCTTATTCAGCTGATTCCTCGTTCCCTGGTTCCATTCTATTTTTTTCGATCATCGCTCCTCTATTGTTTCTCTGATTCGTTTCCGCATCAATCATTCTCTACTTCTCCCTTCTTGGTTTTCGATTTGCGCCGTCTCCTTATTGTTCTCTTCACGACTGCGATCCTCTTCGTATATATATGTGATGCTGATCATATTTTCTTCGAGTATCCTGTTCTTCTTAATGAACGCTCCCTTTTATACGGCCGGCTTTTGACATTACGTCTCCTTGCTCCCTATAACGCTTCCTTTATCTTCTCCTTTCCTTCATCTTCTGTGGTGCCTGCACTGCTGTCGTTTGATGCGTCCATTTCGGACCGCCTAGCTGCGGTTATCTTAACTGCGAGATGATCACGCTGATCAGTGCCACCGGCTAAGAATATTTTTTTTTTGCTGCCGTTAGACATTGCTTCTTCTTCAAACTAGACCCACGCAAACTTCGCGAAAAATCTCCGTGCCTCTTGACCGGAGTGGTCAAATTCGAAAAATGTTATTCGATTTTTACATACTGTTTGTAGCGAGACAGATACTCGCCACTTGAGTAATAGAAATTTTTAATAATTTATTATAATGAAAATTAAAATTAGATTATATATATAAATATAAATAAATAAATAAATAAATAAATAAAAAATTAAAAAATTAAAAATTAAAAAATAAATATATAAATATTAAATAATTAGTTTATGCCAATCACATGATCATCATTGTTTCCTCTGAGACAATGATGATCGAAAATGTGGTTTTAGAAAAGAAGTTAATAGAATTTTGGAAAACGTTGAACGAAGAAGTTGTTAAATATGAATTGTGATGAATTTAATAATATTTTGTTTTTTGTAAAAGTAATGAAAATTATGTGTAACTAAAACACATAAAGTGTGGTTGGATGTACCGAGGATGTTTCGAAGGAATTATTAATGGCGGGCAGGGAAAAACATAATATATTAATATGATGAGGTAATCATAAATTTTATAAAATAGAAAAATACATTTTCGGTTATTTATTATATTTCTTTTATTTATTCATTGTTAGGTTAATGTAGATATATTGTTTTAATTAATCGTTAGGCAACAAATGTGTGCCGGATGTCAAATTATGTAATGTATATGTGTTATAAAAACTTAATTTGGTAGTAGAGCGTGGTTACGGTCGTTTTATTTCATTAAACATCCACTGACATATATACGAAAAAATATAAATATATAAATTTTATTTAAATGTTAACATGTTTAAATAGTTAACGATGTAAATACAATTCGATTGGATAATTTTATTTTTTTTTTTATTTAAAATTTTACGAAACTTCTAATTATCGGTCTATACGCGACTTGATGCTGTGCGCTTAATTTCTTTAAATTAATTTGTATATTTTCATTTTTTTTAAAAAGTCTATTATTAATTGCACGGTAATTTCGTATTTTTTTTTATCTTATGTAAGAAAGATTTGATCTTAATATGGTGTAATGTGTTACACCTAACAATTTAAAACGCCTATGTAGTTACGTTTTCTGGCGTTAATTGTTATTAATGCAACAATAACAAATATTTAAAAACGTATTATGTTTTTTGTTGCTTTTAATAAGTTTTGATATTTATAAAATATTCGATCAATTTATTTTATAAAAGTCTTTTGTTTTAGACGTAATTTTCATTTCACATTGTAAAATGAAATTATATTATATGTTACATAAACGATAACATCTAAACAAACTTAATTCGTTGTAGTATAGTGTTTATAATTTTACTACATTAATCGAACATTTCAAAATTTAAATACCGAAATTGATTATAAGTATTAATGATATGATATTGGAATTATTTCGACATTTGAAAATGTAAAATATACATTGTTAACAAAAAGAACATCGATGTTAAACGGCATTTTATTTTTATAGATTTTAGCGTAAACGCAACTATTAAATAGATCTAGTATTATAAATCATCGATGTAAAACTATATATATATTCCAATAAAGATTACGTTAGTTCATTTTCCTCCGTTTAGTTCAGTACACTAGTTCGTCCGGTGAGCTTATACTTTAATTCGAAAGTTAATTTTTTTTATTTATTATTGAAGAATATTTAATAACATCAGTTAATTATTTTAATTAAAATTTTTTATTAATTTGTACGAAAACTTACATTAAATCATATGAAACTGAAAATACTCACATAAAGGGAACTAACATGATGAACTATAAATTCTTTTTTTCTATTTGTGTTTATTGATCAATTTAAAAAACAACTAAAGTGTCTAGCATATAAATTAGATATAGTTTAAGTATTAATACACAAATCGAAACTATATTAATACAATTGTAAATAAAATTATATTAGCGGATTTATTTAAAAGAAATTTAAAATAATTTTTTTTATGTCAACAATATTAGAATTAAAAAATTACATGTACATTTTGGAATCCTTTTAAAATAACGGTAACGTTACAATACATGGGGAGTCTTGTTGTAAGTTTTTTTTTATTGTATTTTAATTTTATTTATTGTATCTTTTTTTATATATGATATAAAAACAATATGCACAAAAGAAAATTTAATATGCTCTCCTTATATACATGTATGCATTATATATATATATATTAATTACAATGTAATTCTTAGGCTACCCCCCATTCGAAAAAATGTCCCAATTTTATGTAACGTTTGTTATATTTTGTAGGATTTTTGTTATTGTTATTTAAAAAATGTCACAATTTTATGTAATGAAATATGTAACGAAAAATTTAACGAAAAAATGTCTTAATTTTATATAACGGAAGGTAAATGTTAGAATAGGATTTTTGTGGTTATGTTATTTTTTGTGTGTGTTGATGCCAGTAAGAATTACGTTGTAAATTTTGATCATTTTATACAAAGTATAGAAGAGAAAGAGACAGGAATGAAAGCAGGAGGGGTCAAGGGGCACAGCCCCTTGCGAGGCCAAAGTGGCCGAGTTTATATATATATATATATAGTTTTATTCTAAATGTTATAGTTTACTATAATTTGTGTTTTGCCTTGCCAGTCACGGGTAATTGTCCTATATTTTGAAAATTATCCATATGTGGAGGGGAAATCCCCTTATTTGAAGATTTTTATTTTATTTTTTTTTTTTTTTGTTATTTGAAATTTTTCTTCCTAGGAATATCCAACATACATCCAACCACACTCCTCAATAAAAGTAATATAAAATTTAATTAGTGTATTAATAGTAAAGAATTGTCAATCATAGAAACACGGATGACCACAAGTAAAAGACCAAAGGAGGCGGATTCAAAAGATTTCAATAAGGGACGAAACGAAATGCAAGAGTTAAAAGAGATGGTTCGAAACCTTACTGAGCAGCAAGGGCGTCGCCAGCCGATGAGCCAGGGAAAGGCAAGATGAGTTGCCAGCCGCCAGTGGAGGGGGGCAAGATGATAGAAAGAGGATAAGAGTTATAGAAAAAATAAAATTTATAAGTTGTAAAGGCTTAATATTTTATTAAACAAGAATAAAATCTTAATTAAAACATAAGTTTTCTAAATTGTCCATGATCACGCGCCTATGAATACTCATCAATGCCAGTTGATTAAAAAGTTTTAAGGCTCCAGGGGGGGGGCAGCTGCCCCTCCATGCCTCCCGCTGGCGACGCCCATGCTGAGCAGGATTTACAACTTACTATGATATTAATGGAACGGACAAAAGAAAAAATACCGAAGGATAAAGAAGTAACAAAGGAAGAGGGATTATGTACAGTCGGAATCACCAGTCCCAGATAGAAAATGGATTCAAAAGGTAGTTTAATTGGAAAGGATTCGATTGTAGCAGCATTTACTTCCTCAGACTCGGGTGATATATCACATAATATTGCTGAATCTTAATGCGAAATGTCCAGTAAACCGTGTGACATGCATACTAGCAAATGTGTCGAACAGGAACTTTGCATATCACCTGGTCCTGGAAAGAATATGTTAGAAAGCACTCCAATTATAGGCGAAGAATTGGAGAAAAATGCAAAGGAGCTTTGGAAATCGGACGATTCTGTAGAAGTGAAGAAAAAAGTTTTGTCTGTTGATCAGTTCATGCATATGACTTCAACAAAAGCTGAATATGCCGATCCGGTGACCAAAAAGAAATCAACTGTTCACGATTGTTTTCCAGCAATGGATCATAGCCCTGCAGCAGGAATCACAGATGGGCCTCGTGCATTTTCCTTCAAGCAGAATGAAACAATGCATAATAATTCACTCTGGAACTTGCTTATTAATACCTTGCCTACACCATCAGTTGAACAAATATCGTGTCACAGAATCAAACCGATCTTATTGACAACTGGCGAGATGAAAGTTCCGTTTCAATGGCAACCAGCGATCGTTCCTACTCCGCTAGCAAGAATTGGACCAAACACTATAACCTGCATGCCGGGTGAATTTATCACAATGTCCGGACGAGGACCAAGGTACATGTTAAAGCGCCGGTTTGTCCCAAAGAAGGAAAGGGACGTCATCATAGCTAGTTTGTGCAATATGTACACTGATTACATCACTATGCCCCAAGAATACTTTGTGCAAAGATATGAATTAGCATCAACGACTCATAACCTACATATGCTTACACTGTACCTCAACAGTATTCCACAATACCAGTTGCAAATGTACAGATCCTACTGGCCTGCACTAAGAAGACTAGATGAGTGGAAAAACAGGTTTCGTTAGAAATTAAACTTAATAATAATAGTTATAACATCATATTTTAATTGTAAGATATTTGTCTATAGATATAATTTTAGGTGGACTTTATGTATTAACAGGGTATTCAAATCTTTTATATGAATGTAAAATACAATTGTAAAATATTCTTTTTTTGTGGCCCATAGCACGCTATTAATTAAGTAGTCTTGGATCATGCCCAAATTAAAATTGTAAGACATGATCCAAGGGGAGGGATAAATAAATAAAAAATAAAAAATTAAAAAATAAATATATATATATATTAAATAATTAGTTTATGCCAATCACATGAGCATCATTGTTTCCTCTGAGACAATGATGATCGAAAATGTGGTTTTAGAAAAGAAGTTAATAGAATTTTGGAAAACGTTGAACGAAGAAGTTGTTAAATATGAATTGTGATGAATTTAATAATATTTTGTTTTTTGTAAAAGTAATGAAAATTATGTGTAACTAAAACACATAAAGTGTGGTTGGATGTACCGAGGATGTTTCGAAGGAATTATTAATGGCGGGCAGGGAAAAACATAATATATTAATATGATGAGGTAATCATAAATTTTATAAAATAGAAAAATACATTTTCGGTTATTTATTATATTTCTTTTATTTATTCATTGTTAGGTTAATGTAGATATATTGTTTTAATTAATCGTTAGGCAACAAATGTGTGCCGGATGTCAAATTATGTAATGTATATGTGTTATAAAAACTTAATTTGGTAGCAGAGCATGGTTATAAAAAAATTTAAAGCACATATACATTACATGTTGTTGCAGTCTTAATTCGGGAAAGCCGGATTGCTTTTCACCGTATTTCTTCTAACCGGTTCGCTATCTTATTGTGGGTGCAACTACTGACGATATTAATTTCCGATAATTTTGATAATACGTGAGTGTCACCGTGAAACGTAATTTTTCAAGATACGAACTGACTACGGAAGCGCTTGTCGACCAATTTTTTCTTTTTTCGACCATCACCGCGTTCTTGCCGCACAATTAGAGTTTTCGGTTAGCCGATTTTAGACGGCTAACGTAAATTCGACAATTAAACAATCATCATTTGCAAGAAATTTGCAGCTGCGATTTTTCTCACGAACTCTGTATAGTTTAATAGCGGCCACCGTCAAAACCGGATAAAACGATTTTCTTCGCACGAGAAATTGTTGTGCTTTGCGACAGACGAGATGTAGTCGGATTTCTCGAATTTTATCCGCGTCGAAAACGATGTCGAAAAGTCTGTGCGATTTTGAAAGTTGCTCTGCCGGAAACGGTAAAATTGATCGAATAGGACGCCGAGGTCTCTTATTTCGTCGCTGTTGTTGAAAGACATCGAATGAACTGTTGGCCAATGTGCAGTTGACACGATAAAAAAATTCATTAGAGAGCGTGTAAAGGCGTTTGATTAAGTTTGCATAGTGATACATGTAATTAGGAAGCCAATTAAAAGATGCGCCGAATTTGGCCTTTTCGGCAGATCGGAATACGATGACTGTTGCCCGGAAAATGTCTAAAATGACTATCGATTGAACGGTATAGAAACCGCGGCAAAGATGTCAGGTATTGAAAAGAAATTCTAAGACGGACAAAGGCAAAGTCGGAGGGCTATGACGTTACGAGCTGAGCACCGTCATCAAGCGAGAAAGGTGTTAGGTTCGTTTCGGTAGTGTACACACGGTGTACGTACGCGCTAAGTATATAGATAGGCCAGGCTACCGTATTAATGGCTTCATTACAGTGGAAAGTGTCATTTATAATTTGAAAGCAAAAAGAACTATTATATATCTATATAGATATAAGGCTGTCGTCTAACTAGGCTTAACTAAATGTTATTAGCAGCGGCGAAAGAAGGAGAAGCCACCCGCTGCAAACATGCAGCTAGGTTACATCCATTCCGAGTCCGGGCTTTTCATTTAAAACGGCTTATAATGTCACCCGATGGATTATATAAAAATTATCCGCGCGCACGCACACAAACGCCGCTCACTCTACGGTCTTCCTGAAGAAGGGAATTTTTTCCTTTTTTTACACCGTTAATACGAAATTAGACGAACGGCAAATTGTGAAATAAATAAGGTGAAAATTTGTCACCGAGATAAAAGTAAAATGCCAAGCTTCGTTCCGGATTAAGCAAAAATTTAATGCTGCCGCTTAATGAGGAGCGCGCTACCAATTGACCGAATTCATTTGACTGCAATCACTCGTCTCCTTACCTTTTTTCCCTCTTATATAGTAGCAGTTTTGGTAAACGGCCGATGTAAATTTTATACACTACTTCCTGGAATTCCTGTGAAATTGTTCTACTGAACTGTCATGGAATTGTTATAGAATTACCGGGAATTCCTTTTTTTTTTGTTATTCTTTTATATGGGTTCGTCAACATGGATATTGGCCCAAATTTTTATATGGTGTACATCAAACTTCCTCAGCGGTTTACCCTTCGAGTTTTGCCCCATGCTCGCTTTTCTCGCCCCCCCCCACATCGATCGGTGCGCTCGCTCGGTTGCCCTCCACGGCCCTGACTTTGAAATTTTCATGAATCGAAGCGGTATTTTTAGTCATATACGGTCTTGTTTCCGTTCGTTATTTTATTGTTACACATTTAAGTATTTCATATGTCTCTTTCAAGAAGTTATAAACGGATTTGGAAAAATTCTGTCTATTTAGTTGAAAATTTAATTCGTACAATGACGTTGAAATAAAGATTCGCACTTAAGAAACATTCGGATAAAAATTTGTATTCGTTACATTACGATTGTATATTTCGTTGAATTTGTTTTCCGAATTTTCTCTAAATAATTTGAAAATTACATTAAATTAATAGGATATTATAACGCAAATGCAAAAGGTAAAGCAATAATTGAAATATACAAATCAACATAGTTTTAAGAGAGCGAGGGCAATCGCATCGCCATGCACAATAATAACGATCAAATAGTAATACAAAAACGTAATAATAGCAATCAGTTTTTTTTTTTGTTTTTTTTTAATTCGTTAATAGCTAAATTGTATCTAGCGGATGATAGCTATTTAGCAATTATTTTTAATATCTTGTGCACATAGCCTGAATAACAGTCTACCCAGCGACAGTAGGTGCTAAAAAAGAAGTTTTATTAGAACTTTTAATACAGACTAGATCCATCGATTTGTTTCTATCAAACGTCCGAACTTCTGGTGAATTGTCCAGCAACGCAATTGCCATGTTGTTCGGGTGCGTTCCTTATCTATAGGCATACTTCTCTGTGCCGTCGAATATTACTTCTTGAACAAACTTTATTCCGAGGTCTTTGTAATGCGTTAAATTGGTAATGTACCACGGGGCGTTTACAACCATCCGGAGGATTTCGTTCTGGATCATCCGTTGTATGATTGATATGCTACTCTTTTTAGAACAGCCCCATTGCGGGCAGCTGTAATGCCAAACTGGCTTTAAAATCTCATTATAAACTACGTAATAGTTTATTTTCAGTAGATAATTCCGATTTCCTGTTTAGTAGCCAGTATGGTTGTCTTAACTTTATATTTAATTCGGTCCATTTTATATGTTTCTTTCATGTTAGGCGTTGATCATGGTATACACCCAGATATTTCGCATCTGTTTTTCGCGGAATTTCAATATTGTTCAGGACTATGTCTTCCGTCGGATCAATTTTTCTGTTAGTGAAGATTACTCGCGCTGATTTACTTTCATTGGTTTGGATTTTCTATAAGTTGAGCCATGACGAAATTTCAGTAAACAGCGGTGTTTGAATGGTATTGCGCGCTTTGACATGCGTCAGAGCATAAAATCGCGGTGTCGTCAGCAAAGGTTGTTGTTATCTCTACATTGGGAGGTGTAGGAATATCTGATGTGTAAATGAGATACAGTAATGGCCTTAGCACACTTCCCTGCGGAACTTCTGCTTTTATTGGATGTATATATTTGATAAATCATCTTCATACTGGACGTAGAAATATCTTTCAATCATATATGACTGAAGTAACTGATATAATTCATGAGGAAAATGCCGTTTAATTTTCTGTAAAAAACCATCGTGCCAGGCTTTATCGAAATGGCTTATGTCCAGAAACACAGCGTCGCAGTACTTTGTCTTATTGAGAGATGTTTCAATGGTGGTAACTACACGATGCACTTGTTCTATTATGCTTGGCTGTGAATCCAAACTGGTGGTCTAGTATTAGATACATTTATCGTTGATGGTTGACATCATCCGTTTTTACTAGCAGCTTTTCATAAAGTTTAGAGATTACAGGCAGCAATGAGATGGGTCAATACGAAGCCGGCTCTGTTGGGGGTTTCTGCAGTTTTTTAATAACGACTCTCTGTGACAGTTTTAGTTGTAAATTAAAATACCGCAGCCGTACCATTGCACTGAAAATGTATATTAGTAGTATGAAACCTTTTCCCGGCAATTCCTTTAAGATAAGTGCGGTAATTAAATCATAGCCCGGCGATTTATTTGGGTTTAATGTTTTTACTAAAGTATGGATTTCACGAGGAGACGTAGATTTTATTGCCGAGCAAACATAATAAGTTTCATGGTTGAACGTTGCGCTTTTAGGATGTGACTGGAATATCTTTGCGAAATGTTTTCCGAATACCTCCGCTTCTTCTAGATCCGTTCTGGCCTAGGTTCGGTCCAATTTTTTTATTGGACGTACCGTTTGTATTGGCCTTTTTAGGTTCCTTGTTGCCTTCCACATCAAGTAGCCATGCTGTGCCGGACAGGTCACAGATTTGTTAACCCCTTTTTTTTTTTACTGATTTATTTTTTAAATCTTGCAGTAACATTTTTTAAATCTTTGTTTGCTTATTTCATGCTGTCTTATGAGTGGGATTTCTTGATGTTTGCCATTGTTTCGTAATTTCCTTTTTAACCGGACCGTTTTTTAAATTTTATCTGTGTAATAAATAACAGACTTACCTAATTGTGCTCCGTTGGCGTGGATGCCTACGCAGTCTGGTGTGTAAGTCGAATGAAATTTTCTATCGCTTCTTCTATTTGTTTCTCGGTTTTTAATGGTATTTTCGGATTTATTGTGCGTTCAAGTTGATCTCGAAATGCATTACATTTTTTGTGAATTTATTATGCGATTTCGGTTTACGCATTTTCTTGACTACATCCTGAGTAACTAGGAGCGTAACTGATGGATGATCTGATGGCAAAATTTTATCGGTCCTGACATCAACAAGTGCTAATGAAATCCCTTTTATTATATAGAAATCCGGAAGAGGTTTGGTATTGCATTGGGGTTAGTTGGCCAGTAAGTAGGTGTTTCCGATGAGCAAATGATGTTATAGGTTTCGTCGATAATTGATTTCAGTTCTTTGCCTCTAGGTACTGTCAGTCTTGATCCGAAGTATATATTTTTCGCACTGTGGTCACCTCCTACTACGTGTATCTGCAGCCTAAAGTTTTGAGGAGAAATCAGCAAACTGTTCCTTTTTTATATTGTGCCGTGGAGGACAGTAAACACTGCTGAGACACTAATATTTGTCCCCTCATTAATTACTACGCTGGTTGCTTGTAGATAATTCAGGTTATATTTTTCCAGTTCATAATGTTCCATGCTGCTTTTTATTATGATACCAGTGTACATGTGCTGTACCATCCGGGTGATTAGTAAAATATGAATTGTATCCCTTATAATTAATGAACCTGGTGCTTGTAAGGTGCGTCTTCGACAAAAGGAGAATTTTCGATGTCATATAATGTACATCTATACTTCATCTACATATATGGTTTAAGATACCATTTGCGTTCCATGTTACAGTTTTTAAGTTTCTCATTTCTTATTTAACATAGAAATGATGAGGCACTGAGTAGTTGGCCTTGCTGTTCTATCACACTGAGAAAAAGCGATTTGATTTCAGTTATGAGTGTTTATTGTATTATCAGTGGTATTAGAGGTCTGAGGTTTTTCTTGAACGTGGAATACTTTGGAATTATTATTTTCGTGAGGTTCGATATCTACAAAAAAAAAATGGCAACGGCTGTTTGCTCACTCTGTGTTTCACATTAGTTATATGTCTAACTTTATGACCATATTCATTCAAGGCTGAGATAATGTCACTTATTTCTATAGACTGATGTAAATTCTCCGTATTACATAACTCGGAAACATCGTTCTGATTTAATTTGATAAGTGGTGCTCGATTTTCTCTTCAATGAATCAGCTTGCAGTAGTTTTCTATGGCATTTGTTTTAATTTCAACTCTCTTGTCCGTTAGGGACATGCAGCGAAGTTCATTCGTAGGAATTACGGACGAAAATATCGGTCAACATTCTAGTGTAATCCTTTACTCCATAGATAGGAGGTTTTTGACCTTGTAACTTCGTCTGTAATCTCGTCATCAGTTGCTAAGATCGCATATCTATTGCTACTTATTTTCAACATTTTTCTGTCAATGTCAGAAGAAACGCTCCTGACAAGTTCACTTGGTCTCTTCCGTTTGTTTGTTACCTCTTACCAGTTGTGAGAGTCCGCATTTGTTTCACATGCAACTGACATTAAATCTTCTTTTAAAGGATTAATAGGTAACAATATAGGAGTGGTAACAATGTTCGATTTACGCTTATTTTCCACCACCGGAGTTATTTTTTTTTTATAATAATAGTTACATTATCATCACTACGATGTTTAGCACCGATAGTACGATTGGTACATATTAGCATTATTATTACTGTTGCCGCGAGAATTATTATTATTATTATTATTATTATTATTGTTGTTGTTGGTATTACGAATATTACGGAGATTTCGGTCATCAGCTCTATTAGGTTAGTATTAAGCGTAAGTATCTCATTTGGCGTCGATGCGGTTGTAGCGGAAGCAGCGGAATGAGTAGTTTGCTTCCCGGTTATAGATGACTTACCGATAGAATTCGACGACGAGGGCGATACGGACATAGCGCTGCGCCGCGGATGATGATTGCTCGGCTAAACTTGACTAAACTTCTGCGCAAAATTTTACTTAACACGGAATCTGATATTACTTCGGATCGTAAATCCCTTTAGTATTTAAGATAGAACTATACCATGCCGAACTGAGAATATTAGTTGTAGAGGTTTTTATTTGACCTCAGTGTATTCTTTATGGGCAAACTTTATGGAATGTAAACGATTTCTGCCGAGGGAGAATTTCGGAATAAACGGGCAAATACCATCAGATCCTACCGATTTCGCAGCTCAGTCCACCATCCCATTACCGGATATCGATATATTAGGTATTCCGGCTTAATATAGACCAACCAAGTGGTGAGATCTTATTTTAAATGTAACGAGGCCTCTCTTTTTATAGGAAATATTTTGGAGCGTTTTTTTTTTACAAACCGTACATTTCGTTACAGGACCTGTTTCGTTAAACAGGTTTTTTGTCGCAGGATTTCCTTATTACCCCGGATGGCTTAAGAATGACACTGTAAACACATTTTCTTTCTTTGCTCGCCAAGTTGCTTAAGCTCTAGGTGTCAAACTGTTCGTGCTGGAGATCTGTCCTTTCCGGTCTTCTTGTAACATTCTCCGAAATAACTAGTCGAATA
This sequence comes from Icerya purchasi, assembly GCA_039619475.1. Lineage (NCBI taxonomy): Eukaryota > Metazoa > Arthropoda > Insecta > Hemiptera > Monophlebidae > Icerya > Icerya purchasi. Next base: position 179,684,364 of record CM077115.1, read on the forward strand.
AAAACCTCTTTCTGTTTTTTCATTCTTTTATGTTTTTTTTCTTAAGAATTATAGTGAAACAGGGTATTTCTTCGACAATAGCATTGAAATAGGCCCATTGTTTTACGATTATAATCTACGTTTCCGCAGCACAAGCGGCAATATAGAAGAGACCGGGGATAACCATTTTGGTTTACTGCCGTGCCTCTGAAACCAGAAAACAGAAAAAAAAAAATCCGGCAGACTTTGAAGGCCGGACAATCTGCGTTATTCGACTTCCAACAAAATACCAAAACTTTCTTTTTTTTTTTTTTTTTTTGGGCGCGCCAGCGGCATTGACCCAACAACAAGAAAACTAAGCTAATAAATTAAATAATTAAGCGGTCCGAAATGGACGCAACAAAAGACAGCAGTGCGGACACCACAGAAGATGAAGGAAAGGAGAGGATAAAGGAAGAATTATAGGGAGTAGGGAGACCTAATGACAGGAGCTGACTGTATAAAAGGTAGCGTTCGTTACGAAGAGCAGGACATTCAAAGAAAATGTGATTAGCATCACATGTACGAGGAGGATCACAATCGTGGAGAGAACAATCAGGAGAAGGCGATAGAGCAAATCGAAAGCGAGAGGAAGGGAGGAGAGAATGATTGATCCGGAGACGAATTAGGGAGACAATAGAAGAACGACGACTGAGAGGAATAGAATGGAACCAAGACAGGGAACGAGGAATTGGCTGAATGAAACGGTAATGAGAATGGCGATTAGAAAATAGGGAGGGATAAATATCCTGCCAAAGTCTGGCGTGATTGGAGGTAGATAAGGAAAGGATATCTGAAGAAGGGAAATGGTTGAGGAATGAATCAAGGCGACCAGCAGAACGAGCCAAAGAATCGGCTGCATCGTTGCCATCAATTCTGGAATGACTGGGCACCCACAAAAAATCAATGAGAATAGAACGGGATGACTGCAAAGTGGAGGTAAGAGAACGAATTGAGAGAATAATATTATCAGAGGAATGTGAAGGAGGAGAGGATATGGCTTGAAGGACGCCCTTAGAGTCCGAAATAATGAGGAATTGGGAAAGATCGCTTAAAGAGGAAATATAAGAGATAGCGTGAAGAATGGCGATCGACTCGGCAGAAAAAATAGAGCAGAAGGAAGGAAGCCGGAAGGACTCAGAATGTCGAAGCGACGGAGCAGTAAACGCACCACCCACGCCGTCCTCGCGCTTGGAACCATCAGTAAAGATCAATACATGAGCAGGAAAAGAGAAATTCAACAAATGAAGAAATTCATTGTTGACTGCACCGTGAGAGGAGGAATTGGCTCGAAGTGGGAGAGAGGAAAATTTGATAGGCTGGCATAGGCTATTGAAGTCATGAAAGAAGTACGGAAGAGTGTTGTAGGAAAGGACAACAGGAGAAAAATTAGAAAGACGGGTAGCAATGAGCGACAGGATTGGGATTTTATGAGGAGAAAAACGCCAGCAGTTTTTGATATATAGATAGGAGGAAATAAGTTTGGACGAGGAGATGGGAAGCCGTTTAATTAAGAAGCGATACCCAAGCTGAGAAAACTTTTATGTGAATACTGAATACTACTGAATTTTCTGCGATTCAATTGCATTCTTAACACGAGTTGTTACTCGACGTTGTTAGTAATTCCTTTTTTTATAGCATCGTCATAGTGTGTATGATAAATTCAGGAATTCAAAATTTTTCCACGAATGCTTTGAAATCATCGTTGTAACATTAATACTATGTGATTATATTTACCCTGAAAATAATGAATTTATGGGTTTTCTGCCGCATGGCAGTTCTTGGAAAATGACATTGTAACAATCCACGCGCCCATGTACAAAAAACGGTGCAATATATTTGTAAGCAATTTTTTTTTTTTTAATTTTAAAATTACATCTCCATTTTTCAAATTTTACTGATATTATTAAAACGAACACGTTAAGTGATAAAACTTTTTTCCAACTAATCTAAACGTATTCCTGTTGTTTTTTGTTTTTTTTTTGTTGTCAGCTTCTTTGAAATATTTATTATCATATTTTAATTTTTTTCCAAATTCGTTTAATTGCTTTTTCGTTGATTACTACTAAATGCTATCGTCTTAGTTTTATCTAACAGCAAATTTTACTATTACATATATTTTTACAAATATATATACGTACATATTTTGATAAATAAATATATATATATATATATATATATATATGTATTAATACATATGTAGTAATGAAACAAGTGGTCTCGTCGGTCTCGTCCTGCTTCTGTTTTTATCCTTAAGTGCGCATCATTAGAGCTGATATTGTAACTTTTTTCATGTAGAGTTGTCTTATTAAGTATACGGTGTGTTCTCAGAAATTTTCGCTGCTCCTAAAAGCTACAAAGTTCGTTCCATTTGTCTGTAACGTGCAGTATTTACGTTCTATTCGTAGGCTTTCTCTGTTGACTGCCTGAGTTCCTTTGGCTGTTCCTGAAATATCCCATTTTAAAAATATCTGCAAACAAACTTCACTTTCTTCCTTTTCTATTTCTGCTTTACAGGAATGCGAAGTTAAAGTGTTTTTTAGTTGAACTGACTAATTGTATGCTAATAGTAAGCAAATTTAGCACATATATATATATATGTTACACATATAAGTGTGTTGCGTTTTTTTGGCAATTTTATAAAATTACCAAAAGATGAAGCTGTATTTTAAAGAAAAAAATTTAACATTACCTGTCTATACTGATGGCGACTAAATTTAGAATGGACGAGGTACTACAAATAACGTCGGTAGCTATGTACATATCGCAAATACTTTCCGGTAGGCCCCATTTTCCGTTAATCTAAAACAATCAAATATATTACCGATATTAATTTAAAGCGATTTTAAAAGTAAATGAACATAAATTTTCTACCGTACGATTTTCTGTATGCGGGCACCACTTTTTTTTTCTTTTCTCTCGTGTCATAATTTTCTTTCTAGATCGAAAAGGTTCGTTTTGATCCTTTCGGCTGCAGAGTACCCTTTTGGTTATTGCTGAAATAGGTAATAATTTAGAAAGATACAGGGAGGTATCGTAAAACAAAATTTCGAAAAACCGCGGATTAGATATTTTTAAGAAATTGGTCCAGTCCTTAGTGACCCATTTAATATTTCATTTATTAAAGTCGAACAGAATGGAAGAGATAGGTGACAGAAATAAAATTTAAATGAAAACGCGCGAAAGAAAATTTAACCGCCATAGAAAATATTTAACGATAAACATTGTCTCGGGATCGATGATGCGTTTTCTGGGGTCTTTTTTTCCAGGGCCTCGAGGTCCGCTTGCTGACAAGTCCCCCTTCCGCCTAGACGATGTCGGAAATGGAAAACAAACTTACCAACAAGCCGACCTCGCACCCACACGAAAAGCCACTAAGAATCGCATCATCGACACTGAGACAAAGTTTACGGTCGACTATTTTTTTGTTCTTTTGCGTTCTTATTGAAACTTAGTTTTTGTTGCCTATCTCTTTCAAAATTTAGTTTTTGTCGCCTATCTCTTTCAAAATTTAGTTTTTTCCGCCTACTTCTTTCATTCTGTGTTCGATAAATAATTCTTTTTAAAAACCGAAATAAGCGGAAAAAGGCCTAGGCATGACGAGATAAAATTTATTATCGGATATTTTCTATAGCGATAAAATTATCGTAGTCGGTTGGACAGTGTGGGCTATTCCGTTCCGGTAGGACCTAGTTCGAATCGTGATGCTGAATATTATAGAAAAATTCCTCTTGCATCGGGTTAATATGTCCCTCGAGAAAAGATAAATTAAAATTATACTTTTTTTCGATCTATTCGTAGTTTAACTGGTTTGTTTTTAGTGCAATATCTAATAAAGTAATCGGGTGGAGGCTATGGTGCATTTTGGGCACTAATGTATGGTAACGTTAATAACTCGTTTTAAACAAAAACGTTGTGTAAACGCTACGTAAAGCTGTGCAGATATTATTATTATTATTATTATTATTATTATTATTATTATTATTATTATTATTTTTTTTTTTTTTTTTTTTTTTTTTTTAAAGCGTATATTTCAGAAATATGTGTATAAAGTTGCAAAGGACTATATGTAAGTAAAGTGTAAACGATAATACAAGTTAAATATTCTATAAATGTTTAAAGAAAGAAATAACAGAAATATATGTGTGTGAAAGATGGTCCTTTGCGAGTGTACTTATATGTAATTAGAGGCAATAGTCAGGATGAGAAACATAGTCCCGACTAATACCAAGTGTATGCACAAGAATATTAGTATCTGCTTAGAGTATACTCGTATAATACAACTTATAACTTTTATAATGCTTGCCTTAAAATATAAGGTAATAGTAAGATAAATTTTTTTTTTTTTTTTTTTTTTTTTTTTTTTTACGGTACATTGGGATCACGTTTGACTTCGCTTATGTTATAAATTATTTTTATAAGAACATAATTTAATTACTTATATTTTAAGAATTACTTAGTGTAACAATTGTTGTTATGAGATAAACTTATTACATATATACATACAAATGAAAACGAAATGCTGAAGAAGGTACCAGAGGAAGCCAGTAATATATTTAAAGTTGAAATTAAACGAACTACGTTTAGCTATCTAAATGAAATTTATATCTCATAGCATCCTCAGCAAATTTAAGGACATCGAGATGATTTTTATTGGTAAGGAGATATGGTTCCATTCTTTTAATATTATATTTATCACGAATGGTAGTAAAAATGGGGCAGTCAAATATAAAATGACTAACGTCATCAACAGTATCTGCTAAGCAGCAGGCACAGTTTGGTCCACTGACAAGTCGAAACCTATATAGATAGGATCCAAACTTGCCGTGTCCAGAGAGCATCTGTGAGCTGAAGAAATTAATATTTATTTTTTTCATTTTCAGTCGGTCTGAGATACAGGGGAGAAAGTGATAAGTTTTCCTACCTGTTATCTCAGAGTCCCACCTCCTCTGCCATTCCAAAATCATCATCTGCTGAACCTGTATCTTAACTAACCTATAAGGAGTATTATTGCTAATAGGTGGATCAATAATATTGTTTAATAATTCTAGAGATTTAAGCAGGTTGACATCGTTAACAATTCGAAGTTCGCTAGTGATTGCTCTGTTGATGATATAAAGGTCCAGTGGGAGCAAACCCGCAATGACACAGGCAGCCGATGTAGGAGTAGTTCTGTAAAGGGAACAGATGTTAAGGAGGAATTTTCTCTGATTTTCAAATTTCTCGGAAATTCGGTTTATTCGCCCACTTCCTTCCTGTGACTAATATTACACGGGTCACGAATTGTTACAGCCAATCTTGATGAGTTTTTGTATAATCTTAAATTCCGAACGGAACTCAGCCTACCGATAGGATGTTAATGGCAAACCTTTCTAACTATAAATCTCGTAGTAAATCTAAGCGAGGGTTTTTAATTTTTTAAATTTTAAAAAATAATCGGCCGAGTCGCGTGTCCGCTCAAGACCTGCCTGCTTGATAAAATCTACAGCAGCGCGGTGCTAATTTCAACCGATTTTCATTAAAATCTCGCTGATTTCAATCCGTAATTAATCGTTCAATTAAACATTTTTTCTTTTGCTTCTAATTAGAATTTTCCAACTCTTATCGCCGGCAACTGACGTGATTTACCACACTAAAAAGGTCGTGACCAAAAACAAAGCTACAAGTTAGGCCGCGGAAAATCGGAAACGTTACAATCGTATAATAATAATAATATAACTAATAACAAAATGTTAGTAATCTTAAGCAGCAACAAATCACAAATCGGACCGACTGAGTTTGTCGTTGATAAGGGGAAATGTATAGAAGAATCGCGTGCCAAATTACCATCGACTGATTCTGACAAAACGAAAAATGTTTCTTAGCGCGAATATTTTATTCGCCTTTCGTGTGTTGGTCATTCGACAATTTGAATATGCTGTTTGCGTGTTCCAAGTCATCATTGACGCCTTTTACGTGTTACTATTAGCCGCGTGTTCCTTTTGTCACCTGACCACTCGACTACGATCAAATTAGTTAATTGAAACGCTGCTAAGTGCAAACTATTTTCATTAAATGCCTCGCCGCGGTTATTTCATAAGGCAGTAGGTATAACTTCGAGGATGGTATTTCTAATAATTTTTAACTACACTATATGGGCGTCAAAATACTGTTAACAAGCTCGTAAAAAAGTTTGTATATTTCTTACATACCTATTACATATACATATATATGTATATATATAAAGCAAGGTATTTCGAACCGAGAAGCCTTTTGTAATGCTTGTATGGAAGAGTTGTTTTTAAATTTTCGGTTTGTGTTCTTATACCACAACTCACTAATTTCTGTAGTTTTCACGAAACACTTCCATTACATAAAAATATAACAAATAATTGATATAAAAAGGTTACATGATTTTTTATATTATCCCGGCGTAAAATTGATATAGTCAATAAAACATATATGTGAACTTTCGGACTTCGCCATAGAGACATCTTCTGGATACTTAGGTAACCGATACCCACAGAATCGTACATTTCAACTGATGACTTCATTAGGTTGCACTATCCAAATTTTATTCCTGTTTGAGGGGCTAAGTTTCGAACGGATAGTAGTGCAGTGGGTTTTGCCTTCTACACGACCGAAAAGTTCATCACCGGAAGCATTTACTGCAGACAAAGCGTTTGGATTTACTTTAAACGTTTCCCGTAGTTTTATTTTATTTTCAGATAGTCAGAGCACCTTAATAGCTGCCAAACAGAACAAGTTTGAGTACTGCTGCGATCTATGATATTACGGAGAATCAAACGTCTCAAGACAAAGTGCTTTAACTATGTTGGACTCTACTGTGGTCTCCTTTGACGTAGATGGTGTTGCGGAAAATAAAGGTGCTCCGTTTAATGGAGTTATTTTCTCGTATTTCGAACGATTTAGTCGAACTTACTAAGATACAGAACAGGCAGGACTGGACATTTACACAAGTCTTCATTAAGTATCTCGTACTACAACGCGCAGCCTGCCTTACCTTCCATCTCCTGCTTTTATTTAATTCGTTCTTCTCTTCAATCTAACACACTTTTTTATTACAGCTGTCTCACCTGCTTAATTTGGCGAATTTTATTTGTGCATGGGATGGACAGATTTTCATATGTAAGCAATGGTTTTTTTTTGTTTTTTTTTATATAGGTCCATTTTGATATTATTTATTTACTTTATTATAATTATTATTTTAGACTTAGCGTCGGAAGAACACTGTAAATCAATTATAAATTAAAATATAGTAGACTAGAGTACGAATATATTTATATGTATATATATATATATATATATATATATATATATATATATATATATTATTTATTATTTATCAGCTGATCAACCGATATTTCATGGTGTAGCCTCTTCTCGAATTTTAGATTAGGCGGTCTATTATTATTTACTATTTTTCGCAGTTCTTGCGGCCTTCTCTATTGAGCAACCGTACTTCTATTTTTCGCTGTTAAAACTTGATATCCCTACCACCCTTAAGAGTGCTGCTTTTATTCTCTCGTTTGCTTCTGTTTCGGTAATCCTGTCCTTGAAGTGTTTTTATCCCCTGTCCTTAAACGCATAAGAATCTAATTTTTTTTTTTTTTTTTTTTTTTTAGATTGCTCCTCCTTCTTATTTCTTGGTCTAATGTCCTTGCAGACAAACCCAGTTAAAATTTAAAAAAAAAGAAGAAAAAAATGTGCAGTAACGCGATAGATTAACTAAGGAACTACGTCGCAGTAGCTGGTTTTCTTTCTATTATTTTAATTTAATTAATTTCCATTTTTTTCTTCGACCAAAAATTAACACAGGCTGATCGAGCTACTAAATTATCACGATCATTGTGTGTTCTCTCTTTTCTCAAAAAAAATTGAACTGAATTTTTTTTCTTCCTAATGGAAACATTTCGGTGTTCTTAAAGAAATTGTTGCAACAACAGCTTGTGTGAGTTTTTTTTTTTCCTACGCGACTTAAAATTTATGGCGACTTATAAGTGTAAATTTACTAATCCACTAACGTCCATGGCATTGCATTTTATTTTTTTTTAAACAAGCGTCGCACAAATTTTTGACAGACTCCAGCTGTGAGACACATCCGCGTGAAAGGAGGTAGAAATTATTCTTTTGTCATTGTAGAAGTTAATTAAAAAATTCTTAACATTGCCTACGGACATAATCAGAAAAAAAACAAGAACAATAAAAAAGTACAAAAAAACGTTTTTCAGAAAAGAATTTCCTGTTTTTAACAAAATGTATATAGCCGATTCCCTGATACTATTGTTGTGTGTGTTTCATGAGTTGGCATTTGTTGCACGACTAATTTGTTCGGTCAGCTTCAATTAGAAGATTCTTTAAAGGAACATCCTATCTTGTGAATAGTCGATTATTGTTAAACGCTGTTTTCAGATCGAACATGTAAATTCACCTACAGCGATTTATTTAGCCGATCATATTCTTTAGGTAGACGAAACGAATCGAAGGTAATGCTTGCAGTATTAGCTGAATCTTTCTCGTAAATCGCGCGAAAATAAAAAAGGAATTTTTTATTAAAATATAATTACGAAAATTCTGAACAAACAAAAATTGCCAGCAATTAATGTAGTTATTTGCAGAAAATTGTTTCCGGAATTTTTACTTCTAGCTGATGACGAGTTAGAGCTAAACACGTTCCTGCGGGTAAGGACATAGTTATATCCAGTTTCTGCCCGCTATTTTCGTAATTATATTTTAATATTTCATAACTTTAACAAACAGGTTGATGGAATTCGCTGTAACCTTTAAAAATTCATTCGGGCGATGATGAAGCTTTATTTTACACGGCCTATTCAGGAACGTTCACGCATAATATATATATATATATATATTAATTACAACGTAATCCTTAAGCTACTCCTCATTCGAAAAAATGTCCCAATTTTATGTAACGTTTGTTATATTTTATAGGATTTTTTTTATTGTTATTTAAAAAATGTCATAATTTTATGTAACGAAATATGTAACGAAAAATGTAATGAAACAATATCTTAATTTTATGTAATGAAAGTTAAATGTTAGGATAGGATTTTTGTGATTTTGTTACTTTTTTTCTTTTTGTGTTGATGCCAGTAAGAATTACGTTGTAAATTTTGATAATTTTATACAAAGTATAGAAAAGAAAGAGACATAAATAAAAGCAAGAGAGGTCAAGGGGCACAGCCCCTTGCGAGTCCAAAATGGCCGAGTTTTATATATATATTGTTGTAACCCTTCCTTTCTGTTGTTATAACCCTTCCTTTCTGTTGTTATAACCCTTCCTTTCTGTTGTTATAACCCTTCCTTCACTCGAATATTGTTTTTAACAACCCTGTTCCTCCGTACTACACAGGTGTCTTAAATTTCGGGGCCAGAGCCGTTAAAACGACTCAATAACAAAAAAAATAATACTTTCGACAAAAACACGTAAGAGTTCGATCAAACACGATGATACAGCCTCACACGGTGAATCTACGCTACGGCGAATAAAAAACGATCACACCGTCCGACAGCACATAGACAACACAAGAACTAACCAGCAGGCAGATTTACCCCGGTCGATGAATGTGATCTTGCCGCTGTTCAACCCCGAACCCCGCTAGTGTAGCTATTTAATCGCAGATAACATTTTAATAATAATAATAATAATAATAATAATATTTCTGTTACTTTAATTTCCGAAAGTGTTTAATTCAAAATTTCCGTCTCATCCGCGGGCAACAAGTGCGGAATTCCTTAATTATTGATTTTACGTTAATCTGTTCTCTGTTTTCATTGTTATTTACTTTAAAATTACGTTACTTTCCCGCATGAATACGCTATTTGGAATTAAATTACAATTGAAAAGATAACACAGAGAACAACCTAGCCAGATTTTACGTTCATTTTTCTTATTTGTTTTTAATTATACTAAATCGCTCTTAAATAACTACACCAGCATTCGTGGTTTCACTACAATATATATGCAATATCTAAAGCATAAAAATTTGACATTTTCGTATCAAACATTGGGCTCGCAGTAATATTTGAATTGATGTAATAAGTTTTGTTTCTGTCGAATAACTTCATAATTTATTTGATTTAAATAAACAATTCCTTCGTATTAAATTCTATTTGAATGTTGTTCAATTTTAATTTTTATTTCTGTTTTCAATAATTTTTGTAACTATTTGATGTTCGTATTTGAAACAGTTTACGGCAAACGAAAAGGCATTGACGAATAAGGTGTTGAAGATTTAGGATCGTGCGCTTAAAATTGAGCCTATTTCGATAAAAATTTACATTGACTTAGTCATTTTCAAAATTCACGCGAAATATTTTGGAATTTGCTAATTGAATTAATTAATCAGATTGTGCTGGCCAATTACAGATATTTTATAGCCTTTTTTTCTTTTTACAACCGTGTTGTAGTATTACGAAAACTTCGAACGTTGCGTAAATCTGTATTAAAATTACGGAGGCGTTTTTTGTTTTTTTTCTAATTATTTTAATTATTATAAAAGGGTGAAAGATGTATTTAACAATTCGATAAATATTGAAATTTACATTCCGCGTCTGAAGAAATTTATGTTTAATAGTAGTGTCGCTCAAAGTGAAATACGGAAGCATCTCTTCCTCTTCTCTATGTTCAGCTAAACTGGTGAAAGGCTAGAAATTTGAAAATCTATCTATTTTCCTTTTCCTTTTTTCCGAGTTTCGTTTCACAGATTTGTCTTCCTATTATAAGTTTATCGGCAAATTAAGAAGAAGAAGAAGAAGAAGAAAAAAAAAGGTATAAAAACGAAAATAAAATGTATAATTACTTCATTTTGAATATTTCAAAGTTTCCTATCAACCCGTATAGAGTGCGCACTACTGGATAATAGCCGATGAAAAGTCTCGAAAGAGGATAGGAAAAAAACTTTCTTACTTTACGTTAAAATTTCCTGCCGGCACTGAAAAAAGAGTTGATCCTGCCGTAAGAAATAAAAGCGAGCGAAGAAGAATTAAATAAGGAGACGTTTTCGGGTGAAGAAGTTTAACAACTGAAAACGAACAATGACGATTTTTACTGGCGCCGTACAGCCTTGTCGTAAATAAGTGGAATGAGGAGTTGCTGCTTTGATGGAAATTTTCAAATATACAACATTCGTTTGAATACTAAGAGAACGCGCCCGTTGCGGCTAGAGTTAATAAGGTTTTCATATTATATCCCCTACGTCATATTGTTCGCATTTAACAATGGGAAATTGTTTAACGACCTTACCGCCGCATAGCTTGAATGTGGCCGCGGTTAATGGAAATTTAATTGGAATGTTCGCCATATTTTAACTTTGGTCCCGCAGATGGTGAAACAAAAAATTAAATCCCGATTATTTCGCTGTTCATCTTGACTAAAAGTCTCCCCCTTTAAACGCGTGTACATGAGAGTTTCGAAGTAGGCAATAAATTGCAAACGATTCGCTGTAATACTTTTCGAAATAACGAAGCTCTCGCCCTTTCATTATCGGCTATCGCCCTTTTAGCCGATTAGTTAGTCTATACACGAATAGCTCCAGATTTTGTAATCCCTCACTTCGAACGGTCATTTTTAGCTGATAATTCTTCCATACTGTACCACCGTTCATCTCAATCTTTTAGTACTTTCAACGTTTAGAACTAGTCGAAATATTTACTCACATCTGGACGAGATTCTCACCGCTTGTTGAAACATTCGAATTTTACCGAAGCTTCGTAAAGTCTCCTTCGTCCAAAACTCACTCTATTTACCGCGATTTACTAGACTTTAGTTTCGCTACATAGTACTGTACATTTTTTGTTTTTTTTGTGTGGAGGGGGGGCGTCAACAGTGGAACTTACCCAACGCACAGAATTGTCCATTATATAAGGAAAAGATCAGAAATTGAGGAAATAAAGAAGGCTACCAAAGGAAGTATATTGAGAAACGGGAATGCAAAAATGGCGTGGATACTGTAAGGAGTGGGTAGGCCAAGGCGCAGAAGATTAGAATACAGGGTAGCACGTTCAGAAGAAATAAAGGGGCATTCGAACAAGACGTGATTCGCATCGCAGGTATAATTCAGCTCTGGAGAGTCATAAGGATACAAAGGTGATTGAACAAGAAAAGAAAAACGGAAAAGAGAAGCCGGAAACAGACTATGATTGAACCGCAGGCGAACTATAGAGGAAATAATCGATTTAGCAATTTTTTAAATGCAGAAAATATATACTTGTAAATATGTACCATTCGGTCCTTGAACATTGTCAGCGGGACATTACGGGGATCTCCAGATGTAAGTTCTATAAAACTTAAAGACAATTTGAATTTTCTACGTCATTATTTACAAAAAAATAAAATAAAAATGAAACAAACCTTATATATATATATGTATATATTTATATAAATATATAAACATACATATATATAAACTCAGATGCTCGGGCCTCGTAAGGGGATAAGCATCCTTGATCGCCATTTTTTCTTCTTCTAAAATTCTTTTAGAAAAACCGTCTTCAGTTTCCCTGTCTGTTATTTTAAAGAATTTTAGCAATTGTATAACACAACATTCAACCTTTGTTATAGGCCAGATAGCGAAAGCTAGGCACAGAGAAAGAAGAAAAAAGAACATTTGTTATAAGTAACGGGATATAATGATGGGACAAAAAATGGAGTGTAGCCAAATGACGTAGTGAATAACATTAATGTAATCGTTATTCTCATGCTGCGGGTAATATGGTTACAGAAAACCGATATGAAAAGTTGCTACTCAAACCGTGAGCTATTATTTTTTTTTATTGAAATTTACTCTTTTGGAAGTATTATAAAAAAACTGTCATTGATGGCTATCCTACGTTCCATTATTTTTATTTCTTCCAATCACCTTTCCTCTAAATTCTTGTTTATATCTGACTCCGTGATCGCCTTTTTAGTTCATTCTCCCCTACCTGATCATTCCTGTGGTTAAATCATACTCCGCATACACTCACTTATCCACGTTATTTTTTCCCTCCTTTGCATTTATATTGATATTTACTACGGGTTACTAGTCATTCGGGCATCTTCGGTAATGAAGCAGCGGACTACTTGGCTCGGTTTGCTGCTTTTTCTTTAAAAAAGTTCCATCGGCCAATCTCCTTCCGCTGTACAAAGGTTTTCATCTTAGATTATAGTATCGGATGTTTACCATTTCCTCTTTCTCTAACAATTGTTTTTTTATCTGTCTGTTCAACCTAATCTTCCTGCCAATCCGTGTGGTTCTTATTATATTTATTTATTTATATTAAATTTAGGTCGCTTCAACAGCTAGGTTATTAGCGACCGCAATACATAATTATATTATTATTATTTTACAATAGAAATATGAAATTAGCAACAAAATTACTTATACACTTAAATACAAATTCATATTAACATTTTATATTAACTTTAATATTTCAATAGATTTTAGGAACATGATTGCTTTATTTATTCCATCCGAGTCGTTCAGGCATTCATGGAGTGTGCCCGGGATTTTACACTGCAGTCTTTGTTGGTCCAGCTGTGTACATTCCAGGAACCAGTGTGAGACTGATGCTTGTTGTCTCGAACAGAATGTGCATATCTGGAGTGGTATTTTTTCCATTAGGTATCTGTGTGTTATATTAGTGTGCCAAATTCTTAGGCGAGTGATTATTGTTTGTAGAGCTCTGTTGTTATGGTGAGGTGCTATTTGCCATATATTGTCCCGACAAGCTGCTATTTTATTATTTCTATCGTTGGTCCACCTCTCATTCCAGTAGAACTCTTTTTTGCGATGTGTTGCTCTGTTTAGATCGATGTATGGAATTTTAGTCTCGGTGATAGTCTCCAATTTAGTGGCCCTTTTGGCAGCAACATCAGCTTTTTCATTCCCACTTATTCCGACATGAGCGGGTATCCATGCGAGCGTGATTTCTTTATTGTCTAGGTTACTTGTTTTAATCAGTTCACGTATGGCATGTATTATTGAGTTCTTGGTTGCTGGATTTTCTATCGCTTCCAGAGCAGATTTGGAGTCCGACAGGATTAAATCCTTGTCCGAGTCCATTTCTATGAACCATGTGATCGCTTGGTATATTGCCAGTGTTTCACAGGAGACGGAGGAGTACATTACTGGGAGTCTTATAATCTTTTCTATATCATTATGTATAATGGCGCATCCCTTTTTATCCGCTATACTGGAACCATCAGTGAAGAGTTTATTGTGGTTAGGGTATTTGTACAGCATTTCTTGGAAGGCTAATTTGTAGTATTCAATTGGTGTGTTGTTTTTATTACTAGAAGACGATGCCATGTGCCAGTCGACTCTGATAGAGCTGTTCATCCAAGGCGGGAATGTCGGAGTAATTCTTTCCCAGATTTCGTATGTTTGAATATCCAGTATATTTTTATATTCTTCTACTCTCATTTTTAGCGGCTTTGGGATGTATTTTATGTCGGTGTAGGTCTCCACTAATCTCGTGCACGTTGGGTCCGTATAGCAGTTCCAAGGCTTGTTATTGTTTTTATTGGCATAGTTTATTGCCAGAGTATATCTCCGGAGGTATAGAGGGATCTCATTTGATTCGGCTAAGATACTGGTGATGGGGCTGGATCTTATTGTTTCCTTCAACTCGTCGTTCTGTTGTTGTCTCCGTTATTCGTCTGCTAGCATATGTATACATTGGCCGTATACTATGCCTTGCTATTATTGGGCTTTTAGCCTGTTGTAGATATAAGGAAATTGTAAATAAATGTAAAAAATTTATTAAAATAACTACTGCAAAGCAAAAATGTATTAATTGATATGTAATAAAACCGGCGAATGTTTGGGAGATCGATCGAAATCGTTTAAACAATTTATTCGTATTTATTACACGTTAATAAGTAAAAAAATCTCTGTTTTACGACGATTAAATTGTACCATTTAAGTACCAGTACAGTAATGTTTAATTGAAATCCTTCGATGCTTCACAGTGAGATAGGTAGCAAATATTTTTGAAGAGTCAGCCGATACTTGAATGTAACTAAGGGAAACTTAAAGTAAGCGTGATTATTGATTTCATAAAAGTATCAATAATAGTGGAAAACAAAGAACAGCTGTATCAAAATTGTAAAGTGATGTTTTGATATATTTTAGTTTGGACCAATAATTTCTAGTGATGTAGTAACGTTGAGATAACGGCGTGCTAACAATTCAAGAAACGGATTAATAATTCGAATATTACAGTATAGACAAAATTAGATAACGCGCATACGTTGGCCTTTTTAAAAAACATAATTTCTTTTATAACTCTCTATTATAAAATATATCCCCTTCGATTTTATATTTAATATGCGATTAAAAATTATATTTCGAATTTTTATTCTCTTTTCTTTTTAATTTATTTTTTAAAAATTAATAAAAATTAAACGAAACGAGCAATTTAGTCTATGCTAATCGGATTTTTATAGATTTCGTTTCTTTGCTAATAATAATAAATTAACTTCAATTGGGAAAAGCTTTTTTTTTTTTTTGTAATTTTAGCTCAACTCGATTCTTGATAGATTTGAATATGAAACTGATTTCAACGATTACTCTTTTAACCTTTTTCAATTTTTGAATTTTCTTAAATATAAAGAGAATATTTTATTATTCTCGTTGTCCGCTAGCCCTTGGTGACCTCCTAGTGCGTGACAAAAATCAGCAGTTCTTCTCAAATAACTCTGTCCATCCTTTCTGCATAATTTCTTAGTTAGCCAGTTGGTAGCAAAGACGGTTTTTATTATCGCTATTTTTAATCGCATTAATGACCGCAGGGGTATCCTTTAATTCATAACTGAATATATACTTTTATTTTTCTTTTTAAGTAATTTCACTAAGTACAAATAGATTATAATTATTCTTTTCTTTTTAACCTAGAACATTTTTCCTTTATTTTTTTCTCTTTGCTTTTTTTCTTCTTTCTTCTGCATTTGATTAGAAGATATTGTGATTCCTGTTGCGCTCTTACTTAATTATATATATATATATATATATATATATATATATCCTACTCTCTCGTTATACTTTTCAATTTTTTGAATATTGTGCTCCTGAATCTCTTAGCATATTACACGGTAGAACTGCTTCAACTTGAGATCTAACAAAACTATATGGGAGCATTCACTGGGCCATTACCAAAATTAGCATCATTCCAAAGATCTGGCTTAAAGATTCTGTCGGCGACATCACCATCAAAGGCTTTAACATAGGTTAGACCGAATTGATGGCTGCTACAGAGTTTCGGTTAGAGATAGAGTATTCTTTTTTTCACTTAACTTTGTTCGTGTTTAAATTTCTACAAAATGTTTTCAATTTATGCATTGTATTTTTGTTTATATTGCTCTTAGTTATAATCTTCATAGTATTATATCATTTTCCTCGGTTAACTTCCTTTCACATCCTTTTAATGTTGGACGAGATTGGAACATTCATCGCCTTAGTTAGAGTTGCTGCTCTTCTAATTCTAATGTTTCGATCTTGGAGGACATAATTATGGATTATAATATTGTCCTCTTAAATTACCCTATCCGCTACTTATTTTAGATCTATCGATTTTTCTTTCTTTCAATCCTTGGATAACACTTTTGACAGTGATCATGTTCTTATACTTCTATTTCTAAACATTTCGTTTTTTTTTTTTTGTAACCCTCTATAAACCGCTTCGTTTTTTTTCCATTCGTATATTAAAAAAAAAATGGTCCAGATTTCGTAACATACTTGGCTTTTTTTTCTCTTTGTGTTTGAACTTCGTGGATTCTGCTCAATAATCCACCAAACGGCATCTCATTTTATTACAATACTTTTTCGAAGTTGTTAAATTCATCTTTCTACACCTCTCTCCTTTCTAATTCTAGAACTGTCTTAAACGGGATTCTTTTTTAAGCCCTACATATTTCAACATACGTATATACAGTATTAATATAGCTCCCTCATTTCAGTAAGGCTCTCTTCTTTGTTGATGATGTGCTTCTCTACTCACAATTTTTTTTTTTTGCAAAACGAACAACTCAACAATTCTTTATCAGTATTAAATAATTCATTAGAAAAGTTTTATATTACCGCAATTTACATAAATTTGAGTAAACAAATAAAACCGTGCTTTGCAACTCTACATAATGTTGTAATTTGCTATACGAATTATTTTTTCACATTTGACAAACAAAAGATATTTCATTTATCTTAAAAGTGTAACATTAATTTAGATCTTGTCATGAAACACTTAGAACATTTGAAATGTACTAAATTATATAAGACTACTAGCTGTGCCCCACGGCTTCGCCCGTGTATTAATGCCCGTTTAAATCTGTGCTTGGAAATTCATTAAAAAAATTTTGTTTTATCTGGAATTGTATTTACGTAAAGATTCTTTCTCTCTCTTTTGGGTAAAAGATGTTTATCACCGTCTAACAAAAAATAGTCTTCATGTTTCACGTTTAGCTGAAGATTGTTGATTTTTCTATAACCTGTCCGTCGTAATCTAACAAAAAGTTTTGCTCAACTAAACAACACACACAGCCATCGTTTTGAAGAGGCCGAGTTATTCACACGGTGATCTCCCATAAAATTACACGTTTAAGAGAACATCTTCACTCATATCTTTCAACCACTCTGTCTCGAGCGTTTTATTATAATTAATTTATTACCATAAAATCAAAATAACAGTAGTTGAGTAAAGATTTTAATATTTCTGGTAGCAAATTATTAAAAAAAAAGTTAAACGGTTAATTTAAAAAATTTATACGGCGGTTTTGGCCTAAAAGTTCGAATATTTGACATGTCAGTTAAATACTTTATTTTATTTTTATATGTTCCCCATTAAGTCCAATAGTATATTGCTTAAATTTTTTCCAGTTTTTACAAACAAATTGAACGATACATTTTCTTCTACTCCTAATAATTCCTTATTATATAATAAATAAGATAGAGACGAAAACAAAGATGCACCATCCCTATATCTATGTATTTTACATAATGGGGAACTATTGCATCATCAACACACATATTAATTCTACATTCGTAATTCCGTAATAACACCGAACTTTTTCGTAAACGACAGCGAAAAAATTAATAACGCCATGCGCCAGCGATAAACATGGCTGCATTTCGATTAACATCGCACGATACACAAAAGTCGCCACGAAAAGTAGTTGGTGCTCAAAAAATAATAAAATTGTCAAATTTGCTTTTTTTTAATTGATTGATTAAATTATTTAATATAACAAATATTTATGTAAATAATTAATGCAAAAAGTAATAGCCAACAATTAAATTTGTTTTTTTTTAATTGATTGATTAAATTATTTAATATAACAAATATTTATGTAAATAATTAAAACAAAAAGTATCCTATCTGTTAAGAGTTGGATTAAATTGCATGTACTTTCGAAATTTTATAAAAATCGGTTAAGTAAATTCCGAGTTTATCCTGCACAAACATAAAGACACACGGGATTTTTATATATATAGATATATAAAATGTATGTATAAAAAATCGTGAACGTATAACGATTTTTTTGTTTTTTTGAATAATTCACTCTCTAATTTATTCGTTTTTATCTCGCTATTTAAACTGGGCTGTATTAATTTTACTTATCGGTCTAGGCTGCGGAAAATTTATCTTTAAATGACATTTCCATTTGCTCCGTTTTTTGTTATATTTCTTCTAAATAATTGTCCGTTTTATTTTGAACATACTAATTATCTTCGTACGGTTAGTTCTTAAGAGATTAAATCTGAAATCTGTTTCGTTGACAAAACGGGGAGGGGTTCTAATATTTTAATTATCCGTTAAAAATCCATAATACGTTCGAACCTGAATTACTCTTTCTTCACCTATGGCAGCTTATTATTTAGACTTCACCTTTGTAAACTAAACTGCGTTCAAAATTGCTGATTTTGCCTATGTTTGGGAATCTTCAGATCATAACTATTCCTCTAATCCGAAATAAAACTAATCTCTTTCGTCAATATGTAGATCATCGTTTCTTATAAAATGCCTTCTAAAATCTTGTTCCTTCTTACTTGTACTTCAGAATTGGCGATTTACTCCTAAAAAAGTTCCCGCTCTTTCTCATATTTCAAATTAACTTGCCTGTTTTTTCCCCGCAAATTACAATAATCTTCCCCCTTCATTATTTTTAATTATACAGACTTTCTTCTTGCTCCCAATATAGTATTTCCCCGTCGTTATATTCTAAATCTCCCGTTATACTTCACTGACTAAGAACAACTCCCCTTTTTACTAAAGGACCGAAGGGATCTTTTCCTCGCGGCGTGTTTGAACAACCTTTTTATATCCCACTCCCCGTTACTTTTTGAAAGTTTTGATTCCAGCTTGTTAAATTTTCCGTCTATCGTGAGTTCCTTTTTTGTCATATCTTCAGGTCGGGAAAAGAATAAATTTGTAATCATCTCTGATGCTGAACGTGTTTTACAACTAATTCCATTTTCATTTGCCCGTCCTATGATCTTATCATTCTTCGTATTCTCTGAATTACCCGTAAAATCTTTTCTAAACTCACTGCACCTATATGTATTTATTTCCTTTGGCTTTCCCCGGTGATGTTGGAATAGAGTGAATAAAAAGGTTGACCGTCTGTTTCGTGATGCAGTTATTAATAGACGGTCTACAACTAAATAAATTGCTTATAACATCCTTCCATGTTTAATTTCATTTAAAGGCTTGCTATAGTAGTGCTCTTTCGCCCCTTCCTAATCGATATTTCTTTTATTTTTATATTCAACCGATTCTTTTCGAAGCTTTCCTTCTTTACGGCGCCATATTAAGGTCTTTCTTATATCGATTGTGTTTTAATCATACACGCTTTCTTTCTCTTGTTATCGCTTTTTTCACTTACTGACTTCTCTTATTGCCTATTGCATCTTCACAGTGATAATCAGAAATGCATTTATACACCCTCTTTGAATGTTTCGCTTTGTCATCTAAGCTTTTCTTTTACTCATAATTTCTTCAAATTAATATTACTCCTTACAGTGTCGCTTTCATCTCTCCCTCTGGTTCCTTTCTTGCCACCATCGGCGGGAGGTCAGTACCCTTCGATGGTAACCCGCTAAAAAAATCTTCAATGTCATTTTAGAGTTAAATGTTCTGATTTCAATAAAATCAATATTTTTAGTTAATTTTTTTCTTAGTTTTTAGATTAGTATCATTTATTCGGGGATACCTTCGATTTCGTTTTTGTTTTATTTATTCGTTTTTTTCGACTTAAATTGAAAACTAAGTTATAGTCTCTTCCGGTAGAGATAATTAAATTATACTTTTAAATACGCGCGGTCAACAACTTAAAGCCTTCATTCCGAGCTCTCTTTTATTTTCGTTTGGTATTGTGAGGGATATTCCGACAGATGTCTCGGAAGAAGACCTTTGCAAAGACATAACATCGTCAGTCCCAGTTATATCTATTCGACGTCTTAAAAAGCGAAAAGACGGTGAGCTTCGGCCTATTCCCTTAGTCGAGATTAAATTTCTTTCACACAAAATTCCCGAGTTTGTCCATTTCTTTCATCTCCGATGTT
Source organism: Icerya purchasi (assembly GCA_039619475.1). NCBI lineage: Eukaryota > Metazoa > Arthropoda > Insecta > Hemiptera > Monophlebidae > Icerya > Icerya purchasi. The sequence continues at coordinate 179,704,937 of CM077115.1, forward strand.
CAGTTGAACATAGCATAAAAAATCCCATTCAGTGTCGAGCCTGCTTCCGTTTTGGTCACACGGAAAAAATGTGTCGTAGTAAACCTCGTTGCGACAAGTGTGGTGAATCGCATCGAGCTAACGAGTGCCCCGAGCCTCTCTCGCAACCTATATGTCTTAATTGCAGAGGTCAGCATGAAACTAGTAGACGTCAATGCCCCGTCTTCCAAGAACAGCTCGAGTTAAAAAAAATAATGGCGTTTGAAAACATTTCCTTCAGCGAAGCCCGCCAGTTTAAAAAAGAGAACCGCTCATCGTCCGCATTTTCTTTTGCGGGTATAACCCGTAAAGAAAATCTTACTACTTCCCGTCCTAAATCTCACTTTTTCCATAAAAAATCTATAACATTAAATCATAAAACTTTTTCACCAGCTCAATCTTACTTTCCTCCTCTTCCTTCTAATAACCGCAATTATCCAGACGGACTTTTCTTTTCAAACCATTCTTCGGTCAATAAATCTAGTCCCGTTACTAAAAACTCCGAGGTGCCAAATAATGCTCCGGCTAACCTTAATCTTTCCTTACCTGTATCAGCTCCCGAGGCAGCTGACAGGATGAATTTTATTTTAAACTTCCAAGAAATCTCTCCACAACTGCGCAGTAATCCTGAATTCCAAAAGTTAGCATATAAATTTTTCCACTTAATCCACTCATGTTCTACAGTAGAGAATCAAACAAATTAGTTTTTTTTTTTTCTTTCTTTTTTCTTTTCTCTTCTTTTCTTTTCTCTTCTTTTCTTTTCTTTCTCTGTTTTCTGCTCTTCTCACTTACTTCTTTTCTTTCGTATAGAACACTCTCTTAACAAGTCTCCCAAAATGAGTACCCAGAGTTTAAGAGTCGACTGTTTTAAATTAATCTCCTTCTTATATCTAAACCTTTTTACTTTTACTCAGTGGTTTAAACTTTTAAAGGGTCTAGCGCCCTTCCTCGGTAACTTAGTTTTACCTATTGCACATTCCTGCTTTTTTCCTTCTCATACTTCCTCTGGTATGTTCTTTGCCGCACTTGAACTGCAGCTGGTTGGCGATGGTCAATTTGAGCTTTAGCTTCATATGCTATTATGTTTTCTCCTACAAATATGTGTTCTAATTTAAAAGTTTTACAGTGGAATTGCCGAAGCCTTAGAGCAAATAGAGGGTCTTTAGAGGCTCTGCTCAGTCAAAATGAGATTAATATAGCCTTGCTTTCAGAAACATGGCTTAAACAGAATACTCATTTCACCTGTAAAAACTATTATGCGATCAGGTCTGATCGGGATGATGGATATGGTGGCGCTGCAATTCTTATTAAAAAAGACATTCAATTTACTGAACACAATGTTCAACTTCCTCTTTCTTCCTCACTCCATGCCTTGAACATAGTTCATATTTCAATACCTTCCAAGTCTTCTGATCCTCTTCACATAATATCTGTCTACATTCCTCCGTCTTATATCCTCCGGGACTCTTCTTTTTTACTCTTTCTTAATTCAATTCCTCATCCCTTTATCGTTGGAGGTGATTTGAACGCTCGCTCGCCGCTCTGGGGCTGCTCACATTACAACCGAAATGGTGTGATTCTAGAAGATTTTTTCCTCAACAATAACTTAGTTTTACTTAATGATTCTTCGCCTACTTTTTTCAGAAACGCTTCAGTTACTAGTTCTCTTGATCTTACCTTCTGTTCTTCTTCCATCAGTTTGCAACTTAGCTGGAGAACTTTGGATGGCACCTTTGGAAGTGATCACGTTCCTATCCTTATTTCCTTTTTTGATTTCTCTTATCTTACTGTTTCCAAACCTGCTCTTAATCCTCAGTGGAATCTATCCCGGGTTGACTGGGCTAAATTCAGCTCAGTGGTGGATTCCTATGTCTCAAGAATACAAGATGTCCATGATTCTCAGTGCCAATATAACTCTTTCATCCTAGCAATTACTAATGCTCTTTCTTTGTCGTGTCCTCCTCCCCGTTTTCCCTCTCAAACTAAACCTAAATCCTCTTCCTATTTATGGTGGAACGATGAGTGTAAACGTGCTTATGACCTTAGTTCTCGAACGTTCAGAACCTTTCGCTCCAATTCCACTTTGGAGAACTTTCTCGCACATAAACGGGCTAATGCTAAAACTAGATCTACAATAAAAGCCGCTAAGAGAATGTCATGGAGAAAGTACTGCTCTTCTTTTACACGAAATACTCCTCTCTCGCGGATTTGGAGTCTTGCCAGGGCTTTTAAATCTTCGTCTGCCGGTCATTCCTCTAACCACTTCCTCTCTGATGACAACCTTTCTATCTTTATCGATTCAATTGCCCTTCGTTATGTTCCATGCCACGAAGAAACGATGTTATCGTCTACTCCTATCCTCTCTCCTCATTTTCTTACCTCTCCTTTTCATATTAATGAGCTTCAATTTTCCTTGCATAAGGCGTCTAAATCCTCACCAGGAATTGATGGAATTCCTTACCTTGTTCTCCAAAATCTTTCTGACAGTGCTCTTCAGTTCCTGAATTCGCTGTTTAATTCCTTTGTTGATACATGCAATACTCCATCCTCTTGGAACACATTTATTGTCATCCCCATTCCCAAAAAGAACTCTTCTTCTTTTCGACCTATCCCACTCGCCTCCTGCCTTAGAAAGCTCTTTGAGAGTATTCTCAATAGGCGTCTCGTTTGGTGGTTGGAAAACTTGAATATCCTTCCTAGCAATATGTTTGGTTTTCGTCCGGGCCTTGGTCCAGCTGATTGTATAAGTCTTTTTGTATCCGATATATATAAATCCTTTATTGACAAAAAATACACCTTGGCAGCCTTTATTGATATCTCTGCTGCTTTCGACAATGTTTATCTTCCCTGCCTTAAAGAAAAAATGTTATCCATTAGTATTCCTCCTACTTTCGTTGATCTTGTTCTCAACCTTATGCTGAATCGGTCTATCCGTTTGTCTTCTGCAACAGATTCTCCTTCAAGAAAGGTTTTTCGTGGTCTTCCGCAGGGCTCTTGTCTCAGTCCCACTTTGTTTAATATCTATATGCTCAATGTTGCCACTCTTCCTATTTCTTCCTCTTCCCTGTTCTATGCAGACGATATTCTCCTTTACTCCTCAGCTATGGATATTACAACTGCCAACGAGGTACTTAACAGATCACTGTTCGTCTTGGAACTTTCTCTTTCTTCTATTCATCTATCTGTGTCTTCTTCTAAATCCTCCTGTGTTATATTTTCTCTCCGTCCTTACAATTTAGCCACGGTCAATGTTTCTCTGAATAATCTTCCTATTTCCCTAGTCAACTGTTTTTGCTATCTTGGAGTGTTTCTAAATAGCGGCTTGTCCTTCTTTGAGCATATTAATTTCCTTAATATTTCTTGTCGCAAACGACTCAACCTGTTCAAGGCCCTGTCACATACGAGATGGGGCGGTGATCCTCAAATCCTAATCCTGCTGTACAAATCAATCATATTATCTAAACTAGATTACTGTTCTCGAAAAGAGCCATGTCAAGACGCGGCTGTTATCATTCTCAGTGACGATAGGAAAGCTTGCGAGAAAGTACCCAATGGAACTTTCACAGAAAGCTAAAGATACCGATAGAAAGATAGACATCATGAAATCAGCGAAATAGAGTGAAAATAGAGGTGAACGAATAGCGTGCGTGTAGCTGAAAGTAAAATCTTTCACGGTGTGAACAAAAGGAAGCGTCTAGTCTGTCGCACAGTTCTTCCAGGAAACCGTTCCTGGACGCAGCTGTAGAGTGTTTGAACAAAGACGCTGTCTTCAGCGGCGTACGAAATTACGCGAATTGCAGAGTAATTAATTTCTTTTAACGACACGTGCAGTTCTATTTTCATTATTCGGCATCGGCGATGAACCCGATTTGCCGTTAACCTTTTATTGGCGTGTTAATTTAGATCTGACAAAAACATTTTAATTCTTTTCGTTTTAACATTTTAACCTTTCAAAACATTCGTAAAAATAAAAATAATCATAGAACCAGATTTCCTTTTTATCCAAAATTATGTACCAGTACATTTCGCAAATACATCGGATGTATGTATGTTCGCGCATTTTTCACAGAATACGGAAATTGCTAAATTAATGGACTGGCCATAATCTTAAAAGTATATTTACACGGTGATGCTAATTACGGATTGAGCAGAAAAAACAAATGCAAAAAAAACAAAAAAAAAAAAAAAACGAAAAAATATCTTATAACATCTTGTTTTTTCTTAATTAAAATCGTGCCGTTTAATTTCTCTAACACGAGGATTATTGTTCTAGAAAAATTTTCACTGTTTTAATGTTTTTTTAAAAAATAAATTTACAAATACAGATTTAGGCGCCGTGTGTAACTCTACCTGGGCTATTATGACTCACTGGAAGTTTTACAGAAGGCGGTACAGTCTATTAGATGCTGCAAAATTCAACACTTCCCGAACACAATCCGGGTGGTTCGGCAACCGACGGTGCGATGAGTTATAACTAGAAGTACGGAAAGTATGCCGGCACCATTTCAGCAGATCCTTTACGGTTGGCCAGGCCATGAACCCGCAAAGAGGACAGCTAGGCGAAGGGGGAGCTCCTTCAAAGACGTAGTTGTGTGACAGTGCAGTGTGCCCCAGGCACAGTCTCGACAGAATCGCTAAATCCCTACGTGAGATGGGGAACAACGGCCATCGTAGGTCGGTGTTTGACTTTATGAACATGAGCCAAGATTGTCTGTTCTGATCATAGTTTGCTCCACTCTTCAGAAAAGTGTATCAGAAACACTGGATGGTCCTAATCGAGGCAGTACAGCGTTGAACGGTACCGGACTAGATAGAGTTGCCTTAGCAGCCAAGTCAACCGGCTCATTGCCAGAAACCCAACATGGTTTAACGTTTAATATATCATTAATGAAGTATAGTTTTTGGTGACAGTTTTTTACGCTGGAGTACCTAGAGTTATGTTATCGGACAAAGAGACACGATTTTTAATTTCGAAATGCCAAACTTGTTAAAGGTACTATAGTTTAAATGATTGTTAGTAAAAAAATACATTGTAATTTAATAAAAATTAATTAAAAACATAAAATTGTAAAAATTTTCAAGTTTAGAGCGGAATACTACTTGCAAAAAATAAAACAATGTACAAAAATTGTAAAATATATAGTAACACACAACGTTGGTCATTTACGGTGTATGTTAAAAAGCCAGGTTGTTAAAATTCGCTAACTTGGAACTATTTTAAACAGGTTTCTTCTTAAAGCATTTCGAATAATATGTAATGAATATAACTGTTTAGGAATTCTTTATTTTCAAAATGTATTTAGTAAATAGAAAGCTTGTTCAAAATAAATTAGCCATCATTATATAGCCTAGTTGGGTGCTCAACTGCTGACGTGGGTGTCCCGAGATTTCTCTGACGACGATAAAAATAAAACGGATTAAAATAATATAATAATTAAAAACGATTATTTAACGATTAAATACCGGTACAAAATTAGAAGAAAAAAAAATACAGTTAATTTAAAATAAATGCTACGATGAATTTACGTTTAAAAATACTAATAGTAATTTATTGTATAGGCCGGGGAAGGACTTTTTTATAATTGAACCATCGAATCTGATTTATTTTTGCAACCGTCGTCTTTTTATTTATCTATTTATTTCTTTTTTGGAGGATTTAAAAGGTCGAAAAAGGGGAAATAATATGGCTACAGTATGTTTCTAAGTACAGAAACATCACTGGAGGATCGAAGAAGAAAATATTAGCCTAGAGCAGCAAACGAGAAAGGATATAAGGTTTTCAAATTTATGCTCCTTCGATTGGGCGACGTTTTCGAAAATTGATATAGGGTCTGCGAATTGAATTTGAGCGGTAAATTTCGGTATGTGTTTTTTGCCGTTTTATCTCGCTAACAAAGACGTATTATTATCTGTTACACAAAGGACGCTAGTCAATTCTGTAGAGAATACTATATTTCAGAAAGCAATCCGTTTACTTCCCATGCGCACAAGCATAGATATATATAATATATATATATATATGTATTTATTGTTAAGAAAATTGCGAAAGAATCGAAATAATGATATAATTTCTCTATTTTCATCGTCGATTCGATCGGTTACATTACACTGTTCCTTTCTCGGAGTCCGTTTTTTTTAAAATTTCCAGGTCTACTTACATCTAAAGAAAAAAGCTCAGTCTGGACTATAAATGAGACTGTTATTTAGAAATTTTCCGTTGTCAACCAAATTCCACTGAACCAAACTGAATAGCGACGAGACTGAAGCGGTGTACTAAACCTATAGAGTTGACTTTCCAGCAGTGTTGGGTAAGTTCGTTATTTCTTCACATACGGATCCAGAACTGAATCACTGGTTCGAGAACTGCATGCCGGATACGTATCAATCGGACACCTAAACGGATCCAACATTTATGCGTGTACAGCACACGCAATATGCACCAGTGTTATAGGTTAGATTACGTGTGTTAGAAAGAGGGCAGGAAATTACTAAATAGCTCTAAAGTAGAAATGTAGTCATAGAAAAAGTTGCGTGCTAATTAAAGTTCCTTTCTAATTCTGATGTTATCGTTTTTCACTATTCTAGCTGATCTGGGACATTTCTGCGCTCAGATATTCATTATGGAACGCAGAAAAGGACAGGCGGTCTACTCTGTTCAAGATATTTTAGCTTCTATAGTGGAACCGCGCGCGCGAACCTGTATAACACATTCATTGATTCAGTTTGTATTTGTTCGGTCGGAGTTTACGTGTCCGATGATAGTGCAGTCTGAGTTACACCATTAACTCTACTGTGGCGTCATCATCCGTGTTTCAGACCATAGGCTGGTCTGTCCTATGCACCAATAGCCTCTATGCAAGCCTGTGTTTGCTAACTAGAAACACCATATTTTCTAGTAAGCAGTCACTCGACCGTCATTTGGTGTTAGGCCCACCGACGGAGAAACGAAACATCAACCATGTCAGTTCTGTACGTCCATGCTGTGCAGGGTGTAATTCTCTATTTCGACCGGCTTAACGATGATTAGAGGAGCCAAACTAGAACTCACAATACGCCGCTGACAAGAAAACGCGGGGACGCACCTGTCTCGAGTGCGCCTACACTAATAGATACCATTAAACATTTTACTGCATTTACAACTGCAGAATGTCAGCGATTCACTTGTGGCAATGTGCTCCAGTCGGATTGATTTCAATCTAAAGTGAAGAGGCGAGTATCCGGCGCTTCGACTAAGCAAGTAAACCCGTAACAGGAAATCCGGCGAAAGGCAACGGGAATCCACCGCTGTACAAATCCCTTGTAAATCATATCACTGTCGCGTATGGATCCGCAAATACGTATCCTTCCGAACCTATTCACAACTCTACTTTTCAATAGCATCATTCCGGATCATTTTTTCTTTTCTCAAGTTACGTTTTGTTTTTCATCGATTGAAAAAACTGTACACTCTGATACGCAGTATGCTTGACGGGGACAGAGGGTTCATTTCTTGGAATTTTTCAATCGTTTTGATGCTAACGAAATTTTATCAACGTTAGAGCGAAAAATGTTATGGACGGGTATAATTTCTTTAGAGTGCATTGTACCCAAAACGAGCTACGTAGTGATGAGCAGACGTTCTCAGTTCTGGCAATGGTTACTCCTAACATCATCGCTGATATGTTTGCCCAGTTAGAAAGCTTTGTTTTCTTTTAAACTGAAAAAAGAAATTCACATAGCTCTTATCATCTAGCCTCAGATTTTCGAAAGCAGTTAAACTATATTTTAGATGTTTCCGGTTGTACAGCTTTCTTGGTAAAATTATTTCAGTTCTTCATCCGCAGTATTATAAACATATAATGTACAAGCCTGTAATGAAGCGGAGGTATGGGCGAGCAAACAACCCCTAAAATTTTTCTAAAATAACTTACGGAATAAACAAAGAAAAAAGGATTTATACCATATACATATATATATATATATTAATTACAACGTAATTCATAGGCTACCTTCCATTAGAAAAAATGACCCTATTTTACGTAACGTTTGTTATATTTTAATTTTTATCGATTTTATATATATTAATTACAACGTAATTCTTAAATCACCCGCCATTAGAATATATATACATATATATATATACACATTAATTACAATGTAATTCTTAGGCCGGTCTCTATTAGATTTTGTAACAAAAAATGTCACAATTTTATGTAACGAAAAAATGTCCAAATTTTATGTAATGAAAGTTAAATGTTCGAATAGGATTTTTTTGATTATATTATTATATTCATATGGACCGATTTAGAATTACGCTGTAAATTTTGATCATTTTATACAAAGTATAGAAGAGAAAGAGACAAAAATGTAAGCAAGACGGGTCAAAGGACACAGTCCCTTACGAGGCCAAAATGACCGAGTTTATACATATATATATATATATATATACACACACACACACACATATATATATATATATATATATATATATATATATGTATGATAAATAGTCAGATTAGAGGCATGCAAAAATCTTAAAATCATTCATTTGAATATTGTCTAATAACATAAAATGCGTGGTAATAATGATAGAATTGCATTGCGTTTTATTCAATCGTGCAAAATTCCGAATCTAACATTCGCTCTCGGCCGATAGTGCACTGACTTGCACTAAATGCTAATACTGTCTGCGGGCTTGATAAGGTGTGTCTTTGGTGAATACAATATTGGCTTTGCTGCTATTCGAGTCAAGGGTTTAATGGAGGGTGTACCGTTCACGGGCGTTTTAAATTTGCAACGGAAAAAGATCACGTTTTTAAATGGTTGTTTTTTGTTTTTTTTGTTCTTTTCGAAATTTCTCAACTGTAATACTTTCCCCGGAGTAATATCATTTTTAAGCTATACAATAGTGGAGGCAGTTTTATAAAGTTTTTCTGCTTCAGGACGATGGGAAATTTTTTCATCTCGAATTGGACCGAATTTTCGGTATTCGGGTTAAAAACATTTACGAGCGCAAATAAAACCAAATCAGGCCGATGTTGTATAATCTTTTTTCTGCGTTCGCCGGCTTCATTCCTTTTATTCTTCTTTGTTATTTTGCTACCTTTGTTCTATGATTCGCGACGAGGTTATCGAGACATTCGATAAAAAACCTGAATTTTCTTATTTTATTTTAGCGCCTTTAATTTTCGTAGTGGCTAAAAAAAATTATCAGTTAATGCAAGCAATCTTAGGATAAATCGTGTTTGCCTCACCGGTTACGTGCGGATTGGAGAACCGAAAAAAAAACAAAAAAACATATGGACGAAGAAAACACTATCACTTTGCCGTCAGCTATGATGCAATAATTTGGTACTTTGTCCAAATGTACTGAAGTTACATTTATTGCCTCTGTACAATACATAAGTGTGCTTTCGGCTTGTGATTAATACGTGTGATCATGAAGGTTGTGTTAGCTCTTCGAAATGCGTCAGTGTTTAATTTTAAATGTATTATTATTTTATAAAAGTGTATTGATTCATTTAACAAATTATTTCTATTAAATATTTGGCCACTTTAAAATAAATCAAATTAGACGGCACTAATTTGTCCCGTGCGCGCTGGGTAGTACGATTGCTGTTGTTTTTTAAAGTGGCCTTGTATTAACCGATTTAGATCTCATCAAGGTTGTTTCGAAAACAGAAATGTTCTTTTAGTTTCATTTTACTCTTGTTTGTAATTGGGCAAGAGTTCACAATCGAAAGAAGATATAAAACGAACTGGAAAAACTCGGTAAAGAATTTTACAAAAATAAAAGTACCTCGTCCACTTCGTAACATTTTGTTCCTACAAATAGCTGGGTACAGTTCGTAATGAAGCAGTCCGTTAGAACTGTAAACGTCCAGGTTTTCGGGTACAAAATGAAATTTTAAGAAAAACTTTATTTAATTTTTTCCGGTTTCCCTTACCGCATAAATAAATTCGAAACATTCCCTCTCGCTGTATACCGATTTCAATTGAAGTTGCACAACGATGCACATTGTCTTCGCTATATGGAACAACCTTACGAGAAGCCTGAACCATTCGGTCAGGTAAGCAATTTGAGAAAGTTTTCATCTCTCTTAAGTTTACCAATAATCCTATTGAAGTTTCCCTATTTTTCTTACCGTTTTAATTTTTCATTTTTCCAATTGTTTTTTTCGCAAAATAATCGTACCGCGAGCGCCTTACGGTGACGCCAGCGGTATTAATTTGACGTCACGCGAAAAAACTAATAGATGTGACTTCAGGAAATTACGGACGATGTTCGGATTTCGAGTATTATTGCGTGCGCTCGCCTTTATTTCGACAGTTCATATCCTCCTCGTCGACCTTTTTTCATTCTTTCATAACTTTTTTTCCAGCAGCAGCAGCAGCAGCGGCACTTTTTGCTTTCTTTCCTTTGATCGCTCTCTTTTCTGTTCATTTACTTGTTTTAATCCCTTCTTGCGTTTTAGTTCGTTTTTCTCTCTTTTTCTTTTTTAATTTTCGTTCGCTTGTTTCTTCTCATCCGTTGTGTGCTTTGTGCGATCCTTTTATATTGGCACCGAGTGCAATGGTAGCTCTTCTGTTTGATACACAGAGCCGCAGCGGTAAAATGAAAATATCCAGAAAAACATTGACGACAGTCTTGTTCATTGAACCGGCTTCAATGAAAAAACGCTAAATATTGCGCCGTTCGCTACCGGCTGTCCAATTTTTAGCTTTTAAAATCTCGAGAATGTAATGAAAATACTCGCTCTAGCTGCTATTTTAGAACCAGAAATTTACAAAATTAGCATAAATATATTTCGATAACCTTTCTGCGTGTTATAATTTGATCCGACGTCGATTTAATTCAATCCTTTTAAAGTTTCTTCGCTGACGTTCACAATTCTCGGAGCAAAATTTATCTTTCTTTAACTAGTTCCGATACTTTTTACAATCTCCTATGACTACGCATTTACGGATATTTTTTAAAAATTCACGCTTGAAGATGTTACAAAAAACTAATTTGTTCAATCGAAATCTTGCCATCGAAATTTTGACCGCTTTTAATAAGACCGGAGATTTGAAATTTGCACACGTTTTTATAAGTTCGATGCTAATGCGATATAGTATATCTTATTTCATTCTAAATTGAAAGTACGCATGGCGGACAGTAAACAGTGTTTGAAGAAAAGTCTGTACAGCGATCGAGTAAACAAGATTTTATTCATTTAATCGTATAGAACAAGCACGAAAAAGTCTGATGTTATTAAAATGAATAATACGGTCGGACGCACACAGAAGCAGATATTCTAACTCTCCTTTTCGGATTACATCAAAAAATTAGAAAACAAAACAGAAGAAAAATGTTCCCCACCGGGGAAAAAATAAATATATATGTACATATATATATATATTATTATAACACGTGTGTATGTGGATATAGGAAAAAGAAATTCCGTATTATTAGGGAACCGTTGTTATAAATGTTACGAGAAATCGAAAAAACTATGGTTTATTTAGGTCCGAACTATTTACTGCTAACGGGCAAGCGTCATCGCTCTAATTGTAAGACGAGTCAAATCTTTGGATGAACTCCTCTCATTGAAGAGCTTGCGCTACTTTACATTGATTAGAAAGAAGCCTTGTAATAATGACGCACTATCTAAAATAGACAGGTTACGCCGCAATGCTGTACACTGTCCTGTTCGTTGTATCTAATGGAATTTTCGGTTTCCGCTTTATTAAATCTTTTGAGATAGATTTTGAAATTCCCATGTCCCCTGATATGAATTGTACGTTTTAAATATTCGCAGTATAGTCCGCGTTATTTAGCCTTTCCTTAATGGTTGGAAAAAGCTTTTCGTTATTCCGTTATGACTTGTTTCAAACTTTTCCATATATTGTTCGCTGATATATTTTTTGAATTTTCTGGCTGTTAACATTTTATTCTCTCCTATATATATATATATATATATTATTTGTATATGTGATATTTTCGAAAGTTTGTTCTACCTTTAATCCATTTTTGATTGCAGAAATATTGATATATGTTTTTCTATTTTTAATTGTATAAAATTCCCGCTATAACTGATGCATTTGTGTAATTTATTGTTTCGTAAGCTTCGATTAATTTCATATATAATAAATGTAAATTTTTTCACTTGCTTTACTTTGTGCTTATTCAAAATTCCCTTGTTATTTTTTTATTTTCGAAAAAGGTTATCTCTATTTGCTGAATTCTGTTTCTTAAGATTTAAAAGAAGAAAAATCTAACAGATTTGTACGTAACTAGTCTTACTATCCACCCCTGTTCAATTACAAAGCCGCTGATAATGAAATATTTACAAGAAGAGCTGGCAGAATTGTTATCAGAAGTGGAATCGTAAAATATCAAACTCGTTACATACACCGTGTGATCATGAACGAGATAGTTCAAAACTAGTCGGTGTTTTTTATATTTTTTTATATTTTATATTTTCGATTTACTCGTAATATATTCAGCATTTGTACCTTTGTAATTAATTGAATAAAAATATTAACATATTCGTATGTTGAGAACTGCTTATGATTAATGCTGGTTAAGAACGTATACAAATATAGCTTAAAATTAAAACTATACAAAAGACCATCGCAAATATTCATTTCAATAAGAAATGCCTATTAAATTATATGATTCCGAAATATGTTAGGATGAATATAAGGAACAGATCGATCACAGCACAGAAATCAAGAATACGCAGAAAAAACTATGGTAAAACAAGAAATATGCTTTACAATAAGAAGGAAACTTTATCTTCTTATATATAAAAATGAGTTGCCTGATGTGGGTCTCGCTTCTCCTCCAAAACGGCTGAACCAATTTGAATAATTTTTTTTCTGTTGTATTCGTAGTTCTTAGGAGAAGGTTTGTAGAAAAAAAAAAATTTTAAAAAATTGCACCGAAATTACACAATTCGCAAAAAAGTGTAACTCAAGAACGGCTCGACCGATTTTGCTGATTTTTTTTTCTAAAATATTGGCTAAGATTTAAATTAGGTTCCTACAAAAAAAAAATTTGAAAAAGTTGCACGGAAATTACAAAATTCGCCTAGAATATGCTAAGCAATAAAACATGCGTTAGGCCAAACAGACGAACGGGTAATTTCAGATACCTGGAAACGGCGAGGAACGAATAGGCAAAAAAGGTCTTGACTCTCAGCCGATCAGCGGGCGGTCGCTTAATGACGGTACGGAAATCATGCGCTACGCATGCAGTAAAAAAAACAAACATAAACGAATCGAAAATATCGTAACAAATAGTTCGTTTTTTATTTTTTTTTGAATAAATTTTATCTTAAAATAAGAAAAAAAACTGCTTTTTAATAGCTACCAAACAAAAAATGAAAAAGAAAATCGGTTAATAAACGAAAAAACACTTTGCCTATTTATATGCAGATATTAAATGTTTTGCGTATTTATATATTTGTTTGTGAAAGTGAATTACTGAGAATATGTTGTGCACATTTTAAAACTCCCCTTATGTGCAGTATATTCTTATTACATTTTGCAGTGATTTAGTCGGAAATTTTTTCAAATTGGTTGGATCACAGACGTGCTTACATCTAACATTTGTGAGTTGTAGCGGACTAAATTTTCCGTCACTAAATGGTCGCAACGATAAACTAAAAATATAATTAAAAGATGTAGCAGAACAATGTAGGCGAATGGTCGTTTAGTGAGTACAGTGCAAACTGGTCTGCGCATTTCTCTTAAACACGGTACACCCTAAATTGGGAAAAAGAAAAGAAAATAATAAACGACCCGACTTCACAAGCACCGCGAGAACTACAAAAAAAATGAAACACATGTCCGGCAATCAGGTAACGAAAGAAATTTGAGAAGCACAAAGAGATTGTCGCAACAATGAGACATTTATACAACTGAAAGGTCTTTGATCCGAAAAATTAATTACCGACAGGAAATCGAAGGATTGATCGGAAACATTACAATAAGCGCATCAACCATTTTTTGTATGTATTTCGTGTTCCGAGTTATTCAGACCTATTCGTATTTTCGTTCCGGTAAATGTGCTTCATTTGCCCGTCCGTTACTCGCATATTATCCATGTGTATTTGTTTTTAAAATGTGTTCAGTATTTTCGTAACTTTCAGTAATATTGTTTGAATATATTCACATTTGTGCGGTGAGTGCCAATTTTATATTTCAGTCGTATAAATATTGCGATTTATTATCTATCTTAGCAAGAAAAAAAATTTTAAAATGTTGTAAAAAGGCTGTATATAAAAAGACGTCTACCATTTTGACTGCTAAATGCCCGTAAAAAACACATAGAAATATATTTATAAAAATCAACGTGTGCAGTCATTGAAAACATTTTCCAACCATCCGGAAAGTGAATTCGGAGGCTCAATCCTGTGTGTTTTTAGATTGGCTAAAACGTTTTTATCTTTATCAGTAAACATTAGTTTTATAATATTAATTCAACGTATTACAACTGAGCCATAGCAACGCGTGGCCGGGTCTACTATCTATATACAATGGCTGTCCCACGGGAAGTGAGAGTAACTTTGGTGTGGGTAGGCAACCACTCACAGCGCGTTTAAAGCCCATTTAATTAGCTATCGAATGCAACAAACCGGAAGTTCATACCCCTCCCCCTACACCGACAGCATCGATTTGAAAAAAAAGTGTTTTGTCAACCCCTACAATTTTTTTCAAGCGGAGCGGATCATAACGGCTCTCGCAATCAGATAATCCTAAAGGTCATTCCATCAGTTGTCAAATGCAACAAACCGGACGTTTCTACGAGCATTTTTACGTGTTGTATAGTCGAAAGAGTAAGACGCAAATTGTGAAAATCACGTGCAGTTTTGTGTTGTCAACATGGATAAGAAAGGTATCGAGCAAGAACAGCGGTATGTGATTCGTTATTATTGTTGGTTGCAAAAAAAGGCTAAAGACACGTTAGATTTATTAAAAGAAGAAGCGTATCCTGATGATATTCGACTCGGTAATTCAACAATATTTCGATAGCATAGCGCGATTTCGAAAAATATTCGACACCGATCAAGAAGTCGTGAATGCTATACAGACCATTTTAAACAGAACACCTGTTGGTGAGTTTAAAGCGACCTTTACAAGCCAGAGGTGCCTATTTCGAGAAGATTAATATGAATGATGAAGATGGGTAATAATTTATGTAAAAATTTTGAAATACAGTTTCTTCCAAAATGTTGTAATTTTTTTGTCTAAAAAAACGGTGGCGGTC
Organism: Icerya purchasi; assembly: GCA_039619475.1. Lineage (NCBI taxonomy): Eukaryota > Metazoa > Arthropoda > Insecta > Hemiptera > Monophlebidae > Icerya > Icerya purchasi. The sequence continues at coordinate 179,720,190 of CM077115.1, forward strand.
GACGAAACACTTTTTTTCAAATCGATGCTGTAGGGCGAACCCACGGGAGGTAGAAACTCCCGGTTTGTTGCATTCAATAGATAATTAAATGGGCTTTAAGATGTACCCAGAGCGAACGCGCTTTGAGTTGCCTACTTACATCAAAGTTACTCTCACTTCCTGTGGGACAGGCATTGTATATAAAACAAAGTCGGGTTAGTTAAATCAACGGCTGGACCGATTTTTATGATCTTTGATTTGTTGGATTTGTGTCCGTCTTGAATAGCAGAATACAAAATTTAAAATAAAAATTATGAAGAAAATTCATTTTTTTTACTATTTTTGGCTCAAAAGGGGAGTTTGAATAATTTTTTAACCGTAATTTTTAAATTTTACGAAAGGGCTGTTGTGTTTTGTTTTATATTTTGAATTTCGTTTTTAAACGGTTATCTGATGATGAGTTATGAATTTTTTAAGGGCGATTTTTGAGGTCGTTCTAAATTCTATATTATATATTCTAGGCGGTTTCTTGCGGACCACCGGTAATCGGTCAGCTTAGAAGTTGTAAATTGTCATAGATAGAGAAGTTTAATTGTAATTTATGATCCGATTCCGATAAGTCAAACCGTTTCTGATCTATTATATAATTGAATATTTTTTTCGTTTCTGAACCATCTTATTGGGATTCCGTACATTATTACGAAATCCTAAAAAAAGGTATAAATTTACTTTAAGAAATTAAATTACTTTAGAAACACGCTTTTTTCATGTACAGCTCATCATCAGCAAACTGCACAGAGTACACACTTTATTAAAAAGTATATAAATTGAGTGTGTACTATGTGTATAGCCCGAAAGAGCATGTTTCCAAAAAGTAGTTTACTTTAATTTTTCAAAGTAAATTTATACTGATTTTTGTTCTTAAAGGGAAAAATGCCTTGCTGCCACGTGAATTACATTTATTTCAATGTAATTAAAATACTTTTCATTTTGATTTTTGTACATTTATTGAACTTAATTTTTTTTGAGTATTGATTGCTGATAAGTTAACACAATATTTATTGGTTCTGGGGCGGTACGAAGTTCGCCGGGTCAGCTAGTATATTATATAAATTATATTTAGCTTTAAGTTGATTAATATCATGCATACGTGTATATGTATTTAAAATTAACCAAAAAATACGTGTAATTTTAGATAATAAATCTAAAACAATAAACAATAAATTCCATAAAGTAATTAACGAAAAATATAATTGCTATGAACAAAATATATCTTTTTCATGAATTAAAAGATGATATACTTTGCACATTTAATCATAAAAATACATATAACTTTAATAATTTTTTAACATATTTAAACTCCTAAAAAATGCGCTATAGAATCGAAACTATATCCAATAACTACTTAGCAGCAGTACACGGTACCCAACAAAAAATATAAAAATAATATAAATTTTTTAGACGTAAACCTGAAAATAAAAAACAACTAACTAATGTATAATATGTAGCAAAAAGAAACACAAATAGACATAACAATTAATAATCATTCAAATTATCTGAATGCAGCACTACTAGCGTATATATGAATCGTGTACACACAATGTTCTAAATAATAACAGTAGAAATAACGAGTTAAATTAAAAACAACAATCCATAATAACAATTATACACCGTATACAATTAACAGTCCCAACGGAAAATTGCAATATCAAATACAAAATATAAACATCAATAATAATAAAAACTTTAAAAAAGTGATTAAACTTTACCTTTATAAATCCTCAGTGTTCTTTTTTTAATGACGCGTCGAGAAAACTATTTTATCGGTACATATTGTAAATTTGATTCTTGATTTTTTAATTAAGCCGAAATTTGGAAGGGATTTTTTTTTTTTTCTAATGGGTTCGTAAACATGGATATTGGCCCAAGAACAGTGGAACAAGAGGGGCTTACACGATCAGAGGTAGCCGACAGAAAGGAATCAAGAACTAGAATCTTCTCCCTTTTGCTCTCTCCACTCTACTGATACTCCCTTTATATGCGACGACCCCAACCATATCCTTTTTGAATGCCCTGCTCTTTTTCCTGAGTGCTCTCATCTATATGCCGAACTCTTGGCGTTGGATCTTCCTATCCACTTCAATGCTTCCTTTATCCTTTCCTTTCCATCTCTAGCCGTTATTCCCCTCCTTCTTTCCTTTATACTCTCTATCTCCGATCGCTTCAGAATCTGAGTAGGTGATCTAAGTCCATGTAGTTGGGTCAGTGTTGACACCGAGCCCATTAAAAAAAAACAAAAAAAAAACAAATTATAATAACCGAAGGAGAAGGAAGAGAGAGAATGAATGAAGCACAGTATGGAGCCGGAATACCGGTTTGTAACAGGAAGGAATGAAAAGAAGCTTGTTCAGTTGAAAGCGACGAACAACTGAACATTATGATCGAGATCACAAATAAATTGATTGCTGGGAGGGTGCAATGGACAATAAGGAGAAAGCACTAGATAATAACGGAGCAGCGAGGAAGAGAGCAAACTATGCTCAAAACGCAGGCGGCAAATCGCAGAGAGGTTGGAACGGTGCATAGAAGGAAAGTTAATAAACCAGGGGAAGCGTAGAAGGTAAGGGTTGAGTAGACAAGAAAAAGCAGTTCGGGTTGGAGAATCTTCGAAATATGAATAAAATTTCATCGGAGGTCCGAGAAAGAAATAAATACTTGATTAAAAATGGTTATTCTAACATTCAGCCAACACGCACATACGTAGAGAAGAGATAGAAGGACCGATATAATTTCGACATTACGGTTTTTTTCGCTAATCGCGTCTTACATAATATCAGCATGCTCTGTTAAACTATTCTCGAAGCCGAAGGTACTGTTTAATTCATTAAATTATATACTGTAGTTGTCGTTCTGAAGGAATATGTAAGTGCGAGGAAAGTCTAATTTTCCCTTAGACCATTCACTGCGTTATCGAGTTCAGTCGTTAAAGACGGAGCATCAACTCAGAGTTTGTTTTGAATAGAAGTCTGATGATAAGGCAACACTTGGAAAAATTTTTATGATACTGCCGCTTTCGGGATGCAATAAAAGAGTACGTTAAAGTTTATAGAAACGTTGTCAGCGACTCTATTTTCAATTTCAAATTCTCCTCCCTTTCGCTCTTTCTCCTACACGCACTCTCTTTCTCTCCTTTCCTCTCTGTATTTTCTTTTCGTAATCGATTCTGTCCGCTGCACTATTTACAATTTTTATCCTTCTAAGAACGAAAGCAGGTTGAGATTCGAGTGAAAACAGCTAACAGTGTTATTACATGTACATTCGGAATGTATTTATACAGATCGTTTCAGCTCGACAATGCGCCATCTAACGGTTTCCACTTTGCATGAATTTATACTTCCAATATTAAAATTTTAAGTGTCTATGATTCCGGCTTTTCCATTACTACGTAAGAACGTTGACATGTACATGTAACGTTTTAATGCAAAACACATCACTGTCCCCTTCAGTTGATCTAAATGCAGTTTCGAATATATGTATGAATTAAGAGCCTTTTTTGTTTACGACAATTTCTCGACGCGTTGAAAACATTACTAGCTAGTATTGTCGTATTTTTTAAATAAATGTTTCCGATTTTCCTTTATCGAAAATTCAGGCAATAAATGATGTTCGTTTCCTGTTAACTTCCGTTGAATTTATCGAAAACGGAAAGACATGACAGGGTTTTTCCTCTAAGACAAACAACCTTGATCGATCAATCGAAAAAATTTTAATTGTCAAATCAACGGTACTCTTTAATTTCGTAATTATATTTGAAACAATCAATATTATATATATATATATAAGGTGTTTGTAGGGAATAACTCCATAGCAGCTAATTACACCACCCTCGATATTTCACTTAAAATTAGGTAAATTTTGCTTTATGCCCGTTCCTATATGTTGCGTTATCGGTAATAAGATATTTTCAAACATAAGCTTGTTCATTTAAAAATTTACCGATCTATGGTAATCATTTGAACGGAAATGACATAACCAAATTTCAATTCGTTTCTGTGTCGATGATTGTCAAATAAAAAATTTTTAAACTGCCAAATTTTAAACAGAATTTAATGTAGATTTTAAATTTTTGGTCGGTTTTTTAATTTTATTTTATGCAAGTTCCCTGAAGAATGTTTTTTTTTTTTTTAAAATGAAATGCGGGAAATAACGTTACGTTTTAAATTTTTGTTTCTCCAGTGTTTGTGTAGATACTTTGTGAGTTTTCGTAATTATGTTGCGACTTCTAGACTGCTTTAGAAAGTATTACAATAATTGCTAGTCGAATTACAAGTGTTCTGGGGGAAATGTACAGAAGATGAGCTTAAAAAAGCACTTAAAGGTTTAAAGGATAACGTAATGTCCGTAAATAAGGGGCAAGTACTGTTTTTAAAATTCCGCAATGAAATTTGTTACGGGACTACATCGCTGCAAACAAAACTAGTAGAGAGAAAAACTTGCTGCAAACCATTCTCTTATAAATGAAGCTGAAGAAAATGAATTATGCAAAAGAATCAAATGATTGGCCGAAATAGGATAACATCGAGAAAACTTTACGAATTAGTGATTACCGGTACTGCAAAGAAAACAGCATTCCCCAAATCTATTTAGAGAATCATCGAAAGAAGCAGTGGATCGACATCGTTTTGAAAGTTTTATGCGCAGACGTAAAAATCGAATTTCTTTACAAAAAAGTCAAAATTTGAATTCTCACAACTCTTTTTGGATCTTCAAATAACGTGCTGCAGGGAAATGATCTTTTCCATAAGCCACAAGCAATCTACAACATGGATGAAAAAGATTGTTGCCTATATATTTCAAGGGGAAGATTAGTCTGCCTAGTTCCGCTTATGCGACGTATATACGTCAAAACATGCAGTAAATTGAAGCACGTAATTACTTGCACTATGCGGATAACTACGTCACATCATAGTACTTTCTTCAATCGTTTTCTGGGGAGAAGTGATGATGGTGTAAGGGGTTGTAATTTTTTTTTAAAGTAGGTAATGGGTCATAGACCCGCTTTTTTGAAACCTCTTCCTTTTGTTTAAAAAAATTCAAAAAGCTTAAGGTGGCGTTATTACCTGCACCTACTGTAGATATATATAAAAGTAGATATTTATTGAGAACAATAAGAGTAAAGAACTGAAAGAACGAATCACATTGTAAGGTGTATGAAAACCCAAGATTCAAAAGTCGAAAATAATAATGGGAGCGCCTGATAGCAAAACTATTCGAAGAAAATATAATCGGCATCGCAGACCAGATCCAGACATCACCGGATGAGGAAAAGGACAAAATGGTGAAGAAGACATAGAAGGAACGAGCATGCTACTAAACAAAGACAACAGATAGAACAAATAATAATGAAATTAGAAAAGTTTTTCTTGTAAGACTCTTTCGTGATTAGGAGATTTGACTGAATAGTAAAATAAAAGGATTACTGATAATTCTAAAAGAAAAAGCGATATGACATGAAATGGAGAAATACTTGGATAAAAAATTAATACAAAAGGAAGAATTTTTTTTTTTTTTTCTTTTTTGGGAACGCCAACCAAGGGAAATGGCCCACCATCAAAGAATTACGAAAACGGGATTAAATTTTGTTATATAAAGAAATAGAGGAAATGAACTCCGCTAGATTGGAACAACATCTGGTGAACTAAAGGAAAGTATGTAGGAAGCACAAAAAGGAGTAGGTAGTTTTAAGTGGAGAAGCTTAGTGTAGAGGACGGAACGCTCCTGTACAAGAAGAGAGCATTCAAAAAGAATATGATTTGCATCACAAACACAGTCATGATCCGCGGGATGAAAATTACAGTATGGGGAAGAAACAACAGAAAAACGAAAGAGAGACGAAGGAAGACAATTATGGTTGAGACGAAGATGTGTTATGGAGGAAATAACGGAACGACTGAAACCAGGGAAATCAGCAAACCAGGAACGTGATGAAGGAAGAGGTTGCAAGAGTTTGTAAAAGGAATGAGGATTGGAGAAGGTGGTAATGTCCGACCATAATTTGAGGTGTGCTTGTTTGGATGGAAAAAGGACATTATTGGCAGGAAATTTATTGGCAAATTTGCCGTTATAGGAAGCAGAGCGAGCAAACGAGTCAACTAGGTTGTTTCCTGCGATGCCGCTATGACTCGGAATCCAAAGAAAATCGATTTGATTCTGTTGATGTCCTTTTGTCTAATCCATTCAGGAACAGTGGTCACCTTTGCAACTACTACAAACAGGAGGATTTTGAGTATTTGGACAGTCTGATAAGGAATGCTTAGAAGAGCAGTGAGAACAGACAGTATTAGAACTACGATAGTGCCTCGCAATATGACCAAATAAGAAACACTTGGAGCATTGTGTAGGCGGTCTAACGCTAGGCGGAACTTGGAAACGGAGTTTCAAAATAGAGATAAATTCTGGAAGGATTTCTATTGATCTAGTAGGTGTCTTTTTACCTTCGACGGTTTTTAAAATGCGCCTAATAGAGGAAAAGGGTACAGAAGATTCAAGCCCCTCCAGTATTTCTTCTTCAGAGAAAGAAGGATCAACTCCAGAAATAACTCCAAATTTGTAAAGAGAATTAACTGGGATAAAAGCTTTTAGATTATGAGAAGAAAAAAGGGATGAGTTCTGAAGGAAGGAGTTAGCAGAAAGAACTGAAGGGAAGAAAACAGATATTCGATTTCTACCTAGGGTAGTAATGTTAGAATAGGAAGAGGAGACTGTACTAAGGAGTCGGGCCACCGCCAATGGATGATAATTCCCAATATTATTTTGTGTTGAATTATATTCTACAATTATAGAATAGGGTCCTGGATGGTCGGAGGGGTAGACCTCGGGACTACTGTGAATTAAACTATTATTATTATTCTTATTATTATTATCATTGTTATTATTATTGCTGTTATTACTATCATTACTATTATTATCACTACTACCACTACTCTTGTTGTTACTATGTTCACTACTACCGTTTTTAACAGGGTTATTATTGTTGTTATTGATATTATTCTTACTTCCGTTGTTATTACTATTTTTAATACTAAAATTTTCAACGGCTTTAGTGACGGTTTCATTATTATTATTACTTTTATTGTTACTATTATTGATTATATCAGTGGGAGCGTTGAGATCAGTTTGAGACAGCCGTAGATCCTTGCTAGGCAGAGACACTGTCGGTGAAAGGGGGCCGGAAGGTTTACGCTTTACGGCAGCATCGGTTTCCATCAGGTTGAGAACTGAATTATTTTTATTGTTATTGGATTTTGTATTATTGGAGGAGGCCGCCGGGCGGCCCTCACTATCGATCGATTAAGTTGAAAAAAGAAAAAAAAAAAAAACGACAGAATTCGAGTGTCTGAAGTACCGAAAGACGAACTAAAATTGTCAGCTGTCGAAATGAGCAGGCGAAATAGGCGCGCGGAATAGTAAAATCAGAACAATCTCACCGGTTTTATCGCTACGATGATAACGAAAATGCCGAAGAAATCGAAGATGATGTTGTTATCGGAGAACAATTGTTATCTATTAAACAACGCGAACGAACATTGAGCGGTAGATTATGCCAATCAACTGCACCGTTAAATACGGGAATGACTAGAAAATCACAAAAAGTATCTTGGGATAGAGCGAGAGATAAAAGTTTTTAGTGGGAGATCAAATAAGAAGGACTGCGAAGGATACGGATGTTCGGAAGAAGAAAAGAAGTAATCGCACGTAGAACACTTTTGGAATCTGGAGATTATATTTAATAAAAAAAAAGCACACGATTCAAACACGCAGGAAAGTCGCAGCGAATATGGAGTTATTTTAACTTTGAAACGTAATTTTCCTATATGTATATTCGAATTAACGGTGTTTTTAACGAAGGCAATACCTCTTAAGTCGCTTTACTTCGCTGCAGGTGTCACAATGATTTTTATGGATTTGAAAGTTTGAAGAAAATTAGCAACCTTGAATTTAAGTTTTGCTACTCCATTTTTACATGTAGACTGAAACGTCTAACAGTCATCTGGCTAAAAAATCGCTTATATAATACATATATTTACATACTAACTGGAAGAAAATTCTATTGCACCATTTCGATTATTACGTGTTTTGGTTTTTAATGCGAGTTCGAATCTTAGTAGTTGTGGTGACTGTGGTTTGCGCTGAATTAACGTTCGTAATGAAAATAAAAAAACCTACATATACGGCTATGAAGGTTTCGAATCGGCCTATTTTTCATCAGCTAGTAATGTAATAATTCAGGTAAAAACTTTATAATTTGTTATAATCTCGCTTAATTGGAGTGTGTGTTGAACTTTACTATAACAGAATTCTATTCAAATTTAGGAAGTAAAATTTCTCTTGATAGGACACATGATTTTGGATGACTTTTAAATAAATGTATAAATCAGTTCAATATAAACAAAATATATTCTAAACTTTAAAACATTCGTATTCGCCCAAAACAGGTTTACTGTGTAGAAAACGCCGAAATTTTCTTATCATAACACTTACTCCCCTACCTGGTAAACTATTTTTAAAACGACCTTTCCTCTGCCGTTGACCTATCACAAAAAACTTAAATGTTCTTTTAGTGAGACCCCTAGTTCCACTTTTCAAATTACCGCTGCGTAATATTGTTCTGGCCGCTTCTTTTTCTTCGTTAGCCTTCGTTGAATACGAGATTACTTTCTCATCGTATCAAACCGCGAAAAACCAATACAAATGCCTTTTACTTTGTAACCAGTTCGTTCAACTTGCTTGCATTTATTGCGCAATGCAATATTCTGGAAAAGTTTAAAAGAGTGCGTGAAGAATATTGCCATATTGCTATATTGCCAGACGCAATAATGGAGTATCCGAATGCATTTAATTTTATGGTCAATTTCATATCTAAAGAATAGGAATTTGTTTTGTTTTATTTCGCTAACGCAGAAATGGTTCTACTTCCTTTTCTTATATTTTCGATTTTTCTTTGGCTTCTGTATCTAGTCGCGGGTTAATCTGATCCTATAGAAATTCCCGAATGTCTATACAAAAGCTTTATTGCACTCTTATAATTCGTCAGCGTTTTCGTTGAAGATTCTGCGTTAAAAAAAAAAAAAATTAAATTAAATTAAAGCAGGCGAAATAAAAATATACAACTTGTTTTTATGATCGCCGCTATCCATAAACGTAATATTTTGTATTATGATATTTTGAGAGTTTTGAAAAATTAATATCGCCTACGAGAAATTTTTCAGTTCGAAATATTAATAATTAACTTTTTATGTTTGCTCTTACGAAATGTAATGGAAAATCCATTAAAGTGAAATTCGTCCTAGCCGACGAAAAACATTATTTATTTATTTGAGCAAGTAGTTTTAGTTTAAAAAATAACGCAAAAAAAGAAAAAGTAAAAAAAGGAACCTAACGGGCCCTGGTAAAGAGGTCACACATCTGATTAAAATCCTAATTCAATACAGGAAATCGAATCCATTTTGAAACGGATTAATAATTTGCCATCATTCATAAATCGAACGGGAATTAAATTGGATTAGCTTTTTTACTATTCCGGAAAGACGTGTTCCACTCGAAATAGAATGGAAAACGAAATTGCGCTAACCAATTAAACGATTAAAAACGAATTACTTAGTCGGTGCGTATGAAACGGGTTACATAGACCAAGGTAATTTTTAAATGTTCAGCGATAGCACGGTTAATTGTGTAACGTACTGCCGTTTATATGCAACTTGATTAGGCAATTAAATAAATAACTGAAACTGATAATTAAACTTGATTATTTCAATGGTCGTTGTTTCCGGCTCGGTTAGAAAAACTAGGTCTGATTTAATGCGTACAGGTTGGTTTAAAAGCAGGCCTGGACGATTTTGCTTTGTTAAAGTGAGCTTATTGCAATTAGACAACTTCGGGCTAATGTGAAATTGTAATTACAGTAAAATCGCTAATTGTATTATCTGAAATTGTTTATTTCCGGTTACCTTTAAGAACCACACCGATTTTTAGTAATTAGGATTCTTCTAATTTCCCGCTCCTATCCGTGAAATACTTTATTTATACATTCTGGGGGGGGGTCAATATTCCAATCTCGGAATTTCTTATTTTCGGTCTCCGTCAAACTCTCGCAATTTTCCTAGTCTTGACCGGAGCGGTAATTATTTCTATTTTGGCGGTTCTAAAATTACCCATGTTTCTTTCCGTACATGACGAATATCTCAGGCTGGTTTTTCATCTATTCTTTACAGTAACTTCTGGATTTTATAGTGTTCTCCCTTGGTCGATAGTGGATCTTTTAACCTCACTTCATTTCGTTTTAAATTTTTTTTTTTTTCAAATTTCCTGTGTAATTTTCGGAGCATTTTAAATAAACCAAAAAAGAGTAAATAAAACTTTTGACTAAATTCTCGGGATAATTTTGTTTCGCATCGTACGTTTTACAAAAATTGTGATTTCAAAGACAATGTGTATAACGGAGTAAATAATTATAGGCATCTGCGAGATTGGAGAGATTTCCTTATAGCGAGTTCCGAACGGTCAACTTTATATAAAACGTATGTATCCGTAATCGATTAAAATGTATGACTCGATTTTTTTTTTTTTTTTTCGAAACAAATAATTCGATTATTTTAAAAATCGAAAAAGTGCTAATTTTATTAGTCGCTTTCAAAATTGCTTTTTGAAGCGATTAATAATATTAGTCGATTCTAACAGTGACTGGTATTTATTATTAGCGCTGGTTTCTATAAGACATGTTCGTTATTTATTTATTAATAGTTGAAATTTATTCAAATCGGTGATAAAGTGTGTTTAAATTATCTTCGTTTTTCGGGATTATTATTACGAATTTATTTTAATATACAGAGAATTTCACTATTAAATATATATTTTAAACGTCTGATTGTAAAAGTACCGTCAAGCAATGTACTTCGGTAGATTCAACTGATAACTTGTAAGATATTGTTAATGAAGTAAGTAGTATGGATGAAAAATGCAGCACGAGAAGTCAAAACTAGGTATGTATAAAAATATAATAAAAAACCTGCATTTAAAGATGTTTCAATCGCTACACTCGTAACAATTTGATGCGGTGATTTCTAGGTACGCGGCTAATATTAGAAACTTTTTTTTCTTCCTGTTCTAAAATTTTAATATTTACACTTTTGAAGATTTTTTGGTTTTTAAGTTTCCATTATTGACCCGTGCAAGAAAGAAGTCCGAATGAAAACTTTTGCGTTCAATGGTACTCGGTAATCATTCGGTTTTTAATTGTGGTTTATATTCGATTTTAGCTAATAATTTTATCCGGGTTCTTTGCGGTACGAGTTTTGTTCGTTATTGATACATACACATGTATTTCATGTTTTCTGCGCTACCGTAGTCGCTGATAATTAATGAAACGGCTTTCAGCTTTAGTATCATGGATTGTGAAGTTCTTCATAATGACTTAAGAACCGAATGAATCTGAAAACAATACTGCCGGCTGCCTTCGCGTTCATCCGGATGACTTCTAACATCCATCAGAAAATAATACTGAAGTTAGTAGAAATGTAGAGTTCACTTAAAAAGGCAGAAAAAAAATGTCTATGTATTAGTACTAGGCTATCACGCGCTACTTGATATTTATAAGGTAAATAATATTTTTGCTGCCGCATTGACCTTTGAAACAAGATTCTTTTTATTTTGTGTGAAAATGTTTTTCCTTATTTTTATTCCTCTTTTCCAGCCGTTTGTAGTATGTCCACAGTAAACTGCGACCTGATATTACAGATTTTCCTCGTACTGTTCTTTAAAGAGGGCTTCAGAAAAACATTGCTATTTCAATGTTCACAAGTGGAGACACGGTTTTCTGCTCGGAGTTCTTCTATTTTATTCTCTACTTTTCTTCGCTTCGTCTAAAACCTCTATATCCAAAGCGATACATTCAATTTTCAATTTACGTTTCATTTTTTTATCACTTATTTCGGTTTTTCTACTAATTATACTCGCGAATAGCTGCAGGGTAGTAGATACTTGCGTTTTGGTTCCCTGATAATACAGACAATTCAACGCTGCCTATTTTCTTCCCTGCTAACGGAATCCCTATAACAGCTCTGTTCTGTAAGTGGCCTGTGAACATTTTTAAATTTCATATTTTACACCTATAACAAATAGACGAGTTAATTAACAAATTACTACATATTTATTACATCCGAAGATGCGAGTCCGTAAATGAGTAGTACGCGGATGATATAGCAATAGTTACGTCACATAAAGAAGTTAAAGAAGCAGAAGTAGGGATGCAAAAAGATCAAATAGCAATAAGTAAATGGGCACACAATAAAAGTCTAAGAATAAATGTAAAAAAGACTAATGGTACTGCGGAAAAAAAGAGACAGCTCCGATTTGTATTGTCCAAATATAATAATGCGCTTAAATGAATTTACATACTCGATTAAGGAGGAAGAAAAGAATGCGAAATGAAAAACTGTCGAAAATTATACATAGTAACGCAGTGTAAATATTTGGGAGTAATGATGGAACAACACTTAAGATAGGACATACATATGGAATACATTGCAAAGAAAATAAGAGCAGTTTTACCAGCTTTATATACATTAAAGAAATATGCAACAAATGAAACATTAAAACTAGTTTATTATGCGCTAGTAGAGTCGAAGATCAGATATGAAATTCAAGCATAATGATGTGGAAAGTATACTCGGGGAAAATGAATAAACTGCAAATTAAATGCTTGAAATAATAAGGAAATCCTTAAGGGGAGAAACTGAAAGTGAAATAATTAAAAAAGAAGACGTAATGAGCATAAGAGGACTGTACTTATTACTGAAGATATGGGAGTACATATCAGCAGAAAAGAAAATTGAATTGGAGGAAAGAATAAACATAGAATACGAGAGTTGAGGGAAAAACTTTCGTACTAACTGCCGTTAGCAAGAACATAGATTAGCAAACGGATAAATATATTATAACTCAGATGTTGAATGAAATACCCAAAGAAAAAATAGAGAAGGAAAAAATAGGGAAAAGAAAAAGGAAAATAAAGGAATGGCTTCAGGAAGAAAAAAATATAAAAAAAATAATAAACATAAAATAAAATGACAAGGCGCAACAACAAAAAAACTGAAGAAAAAAAAAACTTTGAATATTGAAAATAGAAATAGTTTATTAAGTATTGATAAGTAAAAAGATAGATTAAGATTAGTAAATATTACACGAATATGTATTTTTTTTTTTTTTTTTTTTTTTTTTTTAAATGGGCTCGGTGTTAACACTGACCCAACTACATGGACCTAGATCACCTACTCAGATTCTGAGGCGATCGGAGATAGAAAGTATAAAGGAAAGAAGGAGGGGAACAACGGCTGGAGATGGGAAGGAAAGGATAAAGGAAGCATTGAAAGGGGTAGGAAGATCTAACGCCAAAAGTTCGGCGTATAGATGAGAGCACTGAGGAAAAAGAGCAGAGCATTCGAAAAGGATATGGTTGGGGTCACATATAAAGGGAGGATCAGTTGAGTGGAGAGGGCAAAAGGGAGAAGGTGAAAGAGAAAAAGAAAAACGAGAAAAGGGAAGGAGGGAATGGCCAAGTCTCAGTCTGATTAAAGAAACAATAGCCGAGCGCCGAGAAAAAGGAAGAAATTGGTACCAAGGCTGTGAATTGGGAGTAGGCTGTAGGAGGAGGTAGAAAGAGGAGCGATTGGCAAAAAAGGAAGGGTAGATGTCAACCCACAGTCTGGTATGGAGACTTGCGGAGAGGGAAAGGATGTCTGAGGCAGGAAAATGCGGAAGGAATGGACCATTGAGAGACGCTGAGCGAGCTAGGAAGTCAGCTGCTTCGTTGCCCTCAATGCCAGAGTGGCCAGGAACCCATAAAAAGTCAATAAGAATAGAACGTGCTAAGCGCAAGTTGGAGATAGAGGCACGAACAGAAAGAATAATGTCATTAGTCGAGTGGGAAGGAGGAGAAGAGATAGCTTGCAGCACGGATTTGGAATCAGTAATAATGAGAAACTTACAGATCCCTCTTGAAGAGGAAATAAAGGAGACAGCACGGAGAATGGAGACTGCTTCAGCAGAAAAAATGGAACAAAAGGAAGGAAGTTTGAAGGATTCCGAGTGATTAAGCGAGGGGGCTGTAAAAGCACCGCCCACCCCGCAATCATTTTTGGAACCATCAGTGAAAATTTTTACATGACGGGGAAATGAAGAATTTAATATGTGGACATATTCACTGACCACTGTGCTCTGAGGAGTGGAGTTAGCACGAAGAGGAAGAGAGGAGAATGAGACGGGAAGACATGTACTATTGAAATCAAAAGAAAAGTAAGGAAGCTTATTGCGAGAAAAGACATAAGGAGAGAACTTAGAGACCCGAGCAGCTATGTGCGCAAGAATCGGGATTTTGTGAGGAACGAAGCGCCAGTGTTCATTGATATACAGATAGGAAGAAATAAGTTTAGATGAAGAGATCGGGAGGCGTTTAATTAGAAAACGGTAACCAAGCAGAGATCTGCGGATAAACAGGGGTTTAATATTAGATTCAGACAAAATGGCAGGAATGGGAAAAGACTTTAGGGCCCCAATGCAGAGCCGAAGACAGGAGTTTTGGATTCTATCAAGTTTGCGCAGGAGGGAGTTTGAGGCATTGCCGTATAAGAAGGAACAGTAGTCTAGTTTGGAACGAATGATGGATTTGTAGAGAATTATGAGAATATATGGATCACCGCCCCACTTGAGAGGACATAAGGCTTTCAGGAGATTTAGTCTCTTAAGACAAGATATATAAAGGTACTCGATATGTTCTTGGAAAGAGAGTCGACTGTTTAGGAAAAGACCAAGATAGCATATGGAATTAACAATAGGAATAGGATAGTTGGAGGAGATGATGTTTACCAGAGCACGATTATATGGGCAGAGGGAGAAAATAATAGAAGAAGACTTGGAAGGAGAAAGAGAAAGAAAAGCACTGGAGAGGGAACTACTGAGGACTGATAGAGAACAATTAATCTCCTCGTTAGCTGTAGCTAGCACGTCTGAAGTGGAGTAGATAAGGATATCATCCGCAAAAAAGAGAGAAGAAGAAGGAATGCGAAGAGTAGCGATATCAAGGAGATAAATATTAAAAAGAGAAGGACTAAGACAGGAACCCTGAGGCAAGCCGCGGTAACAACGTCTGATTGTTGAAAAGGAGGGAACAGAAAGAAAAAGAGAGAATATGTATATGTATAAGTTAATTTAATATGGTAAAGTGTTCAATAGGATAATTCGTCGACAAACGTTTTAGCTTGACGAAAGTTTTGCATGTAAAAAATAATAAATACACATATATGACGAAGAAAAGGTCGCGCAATAATCTGATTTGATGTTGTTTTTTGTAAATGTATAATAGATTATTTTTTGAATTTGAATAGATTATGAAATCGTTTTTGCAGAGTTCTATCGGATTCTGTGGAGTAGAAGAGTATATTTTTTTTAATGTGATTTATGAACGAAGGCCCGGATTAATTAACAGTAATATCGAAAGAATTTAAATAAGTTTTAATTTTATAAATGTCGTAATGATAAAACTTCGAATATTTAAAGAGACGAATTTTAAAGTAACATTTAGACCTAACAGAGCAAACTTTTAAAGAGAAAAATTAAAAAGAACGTCTAGAATTTTTGGAAAAATTGCAGTTTCACCGGTACTCCGATAATATATAGAAAGGCAAACTTTGAATGTGAATTTAATAGAGTTGAGTCATCGCTTGCAAGCAGGCACTTTATTTCCGTATTACTGGTACAACACTGGTACGCTTGGAATACCCTTTATAGAAGAATTTCGGTCCATATTTTATTTTTTATTTACACTATAATTTTAAAAAATGTCTACTATTTTTTCTATCTTTTTATTATGTTTTAAATAAGTATATATATATATATATATATTATTTTTATTATTATATAAATAAAGTAAAGTAAATAATGCTTACTATAAACTTTCTTACTTATATTATACGATGTCCTGATTTTTTGGATAGATTATTCCACTTTTTCCTGTGTGCAGCAATTCTATGACAATGCTTATATTTTATGGATTCGGTTTTATCCATTTAGTAGGCCGCTTTCCAATTTTTCGCTGTTTGTAATCCAAAAACCAGAAAGTGTCTTTATGCGTCCACTTTTTACCCATAATGCGAGCCCCATTTGTACTGTCTCTGAATGTAATAACGTGTTTTTTTGATTTTAGTTCTATTATCTTTTAAGACCTTATCTATGGATGATCGTTTTTTCCAGAATGTATAGTTTAGTATTTCCGGAAAATGTAAAAGTAATAACCTATGTTGATGATATTGCGGTGGTATTTTCGGCAAATACGCAAACACAACTTGCAGATAAAATTGCAAGAGTTTTTAATGCAATAGAAACATTTCTAGCAGAATTTGGACTGTCAATTAACGTCTCAAAATCAAATTATATGATCATGAATAACAAATTTGAGTAACAGTCCCTTAAATATAGATCAATATGGTCTAAATATTAAACATGTTACTTAACATAAATATCTAGGGATAATTATTGATAGTAATTTAAAATTTTATAATAATTTTACTTTTATAAAAAATAAAATAAATAAATTTTTACTTGTATTTAACAAATTATACAACAATCAAAAGGCTGTAAATTACAAAAAGGGAATAATATTGTACAAGTCAGTAATACTAAGCGATATATTGCATGGCAGTATCATATATAGCGATATGTTAAAAATACAACGTTTTAAGAAAATGTTACATAGCTATCAAAGACTTATCATTATAAAACTAATTAAATCGTATAGATAAGTTATCAAACGGCTTTAGTTATTGCAGAACTTAAACCGATGGATATGGAAATTGAAAAACATATCACTTTATTTAGTATTAAACATAACGTTAAGCTGAATAATGAATTTAGTTTTGGTAACGTAAAATATATTCATAAAAACCTGTTTACCTATCAAAATCAATTACTTAAAAGATTAAAAATTATTTTGGAAAATTATTATATAGATAAATTCCAGCAAATTTGGAATAATTACAACGGTATTGCATATCATTATTTCCCGGATGATATTAGGGAAAGATTAAACCCCAAATGTTTTTAATGTGCAGTTTATAACTGGACATGGAATATTTAAAGTGAATTTGTACAAGTATGAAATTTCAGGTTCGGAAAATTGTGTTAAATGCAGTTTTCAGGAGTATAGTGTGTATTATATTTTAAAAGGTTGCAATAGCAGTAATATAATTATTGAAGGTACTACGGAACAACTGGTAACAGATAATTTCAAACAGTTCAATCAGTTTACAATACAAGAGGTTAATAGTCGTAAAAATAATATTCATTTATATTATTAAGGTACTATTTACTATTAAGAATTACACTTTGTAAAACAGAATTAATGTGACCTAATAAACTTAATTGGATGGAGCACATTAATTTTGTTGCCTTATAACGTAATGAAACTTACAAAATACATTTGCCTCATCGGTAATATCCGAAATGAGGACAAAAAAAAAAAAAAAAAAATAATTTTTTCCCCGCTTTTTCTGATTTAAGCTGGTTCTAAAATTGAAATTTTTTATTCCTAAACGCATGTTTCGGTTTTATTAAAGTTTGTTCAGATTTCCGGGTTCTAACATTTATGATAGCAATTTTCAATCAAACTTTTTATTTATCGACCTAATAGCACCATTTACTACTTTACACGTACTTTTCGAATCGAATTAAGAGTACGCGCATATCATAATTACCCGCTTTGGTTAGACTTCCTCGCTAATCGGTTTCTTTTATATCATTATTATTACGCATGCTTCTAATCCTAGCACTACAAATTACGTTAAATTTTATACCGATCTGATCCTTATTATTACTACTATCATTATTAGATATTATCACCATTACTACTATTCGTTATTTCAATTAATGTTTTTAATACTGATATTATTAATTTTATCAGTATTTTCATTACCATTACCTTAATGTCATTATGATTATCGTTATACTATCCTTAGTGTATTTTCGTTTCTTTTAGTTCTATATTTATTATAAATTACTAAATCTATTTTAGATTCGGTTATTATTTGTCTGCTTGCTCGTGATGAAAATTATTTAAGCGCTCTTGGGATTTTTCAGTTTTCATAACTGATGCGACTATGTTCTGAGGACTCATTTTTTCCTGCGATTATTAATTATTGACATTGTTAGTGACTAGTTTCTTCTGCGTAGTTTGCTTCCAGTATTTTATATCCTCAGTTGACTTGATGCATAAACCTTGCCTCCCTCTTACGCTCCACCCAGGGACATCACTCGTTCAAGTGACATAATTGTCTCAGAAGATCCTTGAATTAATAAGAATTTCTTGATTTCTTCTGGTTAGATGTGCTGATTGTATAAAAAAGAGTTCCAACGCGGGTTTCCTCCGAAAATTTCAGGAGTGACCTTCGGTTTTTTTGCACTTACCCTAATAATACTTTTGCAATACGGTTTATCAGTTTTATCGTAAACGGTGAAGACCTCATTAAAGCCGATGCGCTGCGTCTATTTTTTTAATTTTTTTTTAAATGGACTCGGTGTTAACACTGACCCAACTATATAGACTTAGATCACCTACTCAGATTCTGAGGCGATCGGAGATAGAAAGTATAAAGGAAAGAAGGAGGGGAATAATGGCCGGGGATGGGAAGGAAAGGATAAAGGAAGTATTGAAAGTGGTAGAAAGATCCAACGCCAAAAGTTCGGCGTATAGATGAGAGCACTCAGGAAAAAGAGCAGGGCATTCAAGAAGGATATGGTTGGGGTCGCATATAAAGCGAGGATCAGTTGAATGGAGAGGACAAAAGGGAGAAGATGAAAGAGAAAAAGAAAAGACGAGAAAAGGGAAGGAAGGAATGACCAAGTCTCAGTCTGATTAAAGAAACAATAGCCGAGCGTCGAGAAAAGGAAGAAATTGGTACCACGGCTGTGAATTGGGAGTAGGCTATAGGAGGAGGTAGAAGGAGGAGCGATTGGCAAAAAAGGAAGGGTAGATGTCAACCCATCGTTTGGTATGGAGACTTGCGGAGAGGAAAAGGATGTCTGAGGCGGGAAAATGCGTCTATTTCTTTTTCGTTTATTTCCTACATAGGGAAGATCTTCATCGATTTGGTGTGCTATACTCCATATACGATAATGCTATTTCTGTTGGAGTAGTTACTTTTTTTTTTTTTTTTCAGACATTTGTTCGTTTCATGACTTTCCCGGGAAACGATAATTTATGTTTATAAAAGTTTACTGAGAGAAAAATTTTTTACAGCATTTAACCGGTTCTCCTGATTCCATCGTTTAGCAGATGTTAGATAATAACGCTATTACCAATCAAATGTAGCGATTAATATATAAAGTTTAATCCTCGATTATAATCGGCGAGTGTACACAACTTTATACCCTTTTAATTCACGCGCAAATATATATGTACATTTTTCTGTACTTAAAAGAATTCTCAGGTTTTTGTATTAGAAAAATAGGAAAACTTCTTAACACCACCAAAAATGGCTAAAAGACTTGGAACGCTTTTTTAGCCTAACTTGGTTTCTGATTTTCATGCGAAAATGTTTAGTAGTATAAATTGAAATATTCATCGGCTCTAATGAATTTTGCCAGTTCATGAAGCTTCTGACAGTGGTTAAATTCAACCTTTAAGAAATGAAATTTCGTCCGAAATAAAGTACTATCAGTTACGTTGAGCGCGATTGAAATGATTGTGAACACCGTAGCCGGTGATTTACAACATTTTATAGCGAAATCAACGCGATCCCGATTGAAACAAACACGAATGAATGAGCAGCATTATGCAACTAAAAATAATGAGAAAATGTTACTAAAACGTTTTTGCCGCCGAAAAACTGATGCAAGCCGGCAAAAGGTTATTAAATTAAACGGCGAGGCTAGAAATTCATGTTAATATCTGCAGCATATAACGCAATTGATAAGCGCATTACAATTATTGCCATCCATTGATATACATATAAATACATACATATTTTTATAGGTGTACATATGTATGATAATTATTTTGCAGGTTTCGATAAAAATCATTTTATCCGTTTGTAGCGTGTGTCGCAATTTTATTCACCTATCTATCTATCTATCTATCTATCTATCTGTATATATATATATATATCTATATCTATATATATATATATATATATATATATATATATATATATATATATATATATATATATATATATATTATATAGAAAGATAGGTGGATAAAATTGTGACACACGTTACAAACGGATAAAATGATTTTTATCGAAATCTGCAAAATAATAATAAGAATAAATTCTTTACTTTCCCAGATTTCTCTGGTACCCAATAATTTCAGACTGGGTAAACCTGGGAGCGATTCGGATCTGGAACGAGATAGGTCTCGAATCCGTTCCCTCTGGTTTAGTAGCCAAGCGCCTTAATCACTAGGCTACCGTGCTACCTAAATTCGTGAAGGGTAACGAAATTTAGCGAAAAATAATGTTGGAACGAAAAAAACTTTTTTATTGCTGAATGCTCAAGTAGGGGTACAGAAAATACCGCCACTATGGAACTAAAAGTGATCTCTGATTGTTCGCGATTAAAGTGAAACACTATCGTGATAATTGGCAGATGTGCGACGTTTGATAAACATACGAAAACGATGCAATAAGGTTCCGTTATTTCGAGGTAAAATCGAATGTGGAAAATAACATTTTTAACTCGGTCGTATTTAAAGAACTGTCCACATATTTAGAATTTTTGAAATTAGGCTTATCGTAATTTACTAAGTGTCTGGTGCAGCTAAAGAGGATATTAGGGTTTCCCACTGTCTTTATTTTCCCAGATCATTTCTCCTCTACCCAATTTGATTTCAGAACAGATACCTGGAACGGACTTGGTTGTTTGGAACAAGTTTCGAACCGTCAGTTTAGTAGCCGAGTTTCTTAACCTATATTGAGGATGCGCGTCTGTCGCTAATTTTATAGTCACTGGAAATTGACCAAACAACTGTGTGACTTTTGCATTTAAATAGGAAATCGCACGCGGAAAATAAAATGGAGAATTGAAAGTTTTGCTCGCGTACCGCAAACAATAAGGTAAATTGTAGCGATCTAGCAGCAGCGCGGTTTATGAAAGAGACCAACTTGACTCTAGGATACGTCGTTTCATCACCTTTCGTCAGGAGTATAAAATTCCATTGCAAACATTGGTTATCCGTTATGGCGATTGTCCTAGCGGTGAAAATAAATCTCCCTCGGATGATGGTAAAACGCGCGGTATTACTAATTTCTTTTAAACGGAGGAGGGGATCTAGTTCGAGTTTGTATTTTTTGCATACGTATCCCGGAGAGTTTTACTACGGTAAGAAATATTTTTCTACAAAAGGACGGTCGTTTGTAGAGAGTAGCTTTTTAAAAAAGAATTCGGTGGAACGTCTGGCTCGCTACTGAAAATAGCGAATTTACTTCTACGAGAACGGCGCCGGATAGGGATTTGTACGGCTCGATTTTATTTCGAGTTTTTTTCTCAACGGGGAGCTTTTTAAGGAATATTTTTTATAAAGACATTTTCTGTAAAGAAACTTTCTGTGAAGAAATTGTTCACACGAAGTAGTCAACATTCTACTTTCTGAATATCCACATAATTAAGAACAAGAAGAAAATAATGTTCTATTCTTAAACGTTTAAGGATAAAGGATAAAAATAATTCGTAGGCAGAGACAACAGAAGCAGAAGGAAATGAGAAAATATAAACAGCATTATAAGGAGTACGGATACTAATTTTTAGTAGTAGTTCAGCAGAAAAGGTCGAACATTCAAGCAAAACATGATATCAGGGTCACAAGGAGGAAATGAAAACACAGCGAAATGAAGTAAATGCAGACGGAAACCAAGAAGGTGACGCAGAAAGAGACTGCGATTAGAAAACGAAGGCGACAAATAGTCGAGATTGTGGAGCATTTAAGAGAGCGCAAGTATCTGGAAAGTCACGAAAAGATATTATAGTTGAACAGAGAAGTGAAAAGGGCCAAAATAAGGGAAATGAAGAAGAAAAAGAGTTTGCAATGAGTCATTTAGTGAAAATGTGCCCGAAAATCTGCCACCGAAAACGAAAAAACGGACTGATGAACATCCACTAATTTACTACGTTCATTACTTAAATAGCCAGGAAGATCGCGATCTTGATCGAGTGAAGAAGGAAAACGTTCTAGATGGGAGAAAACTTATGAGAGGTATTACGTAATAGGAAGGAGACGGAAGAGGAGGTGTGACAGGGTTGCAGAACAATTTTAGAATCCGAGATTATTGATCACTTTATGGAAAACTAATGGAGAGAAAATATAAAGAACAGCCTCGATGATTTTACTCCGAAATGGTCAATGTTTTCTGTTTAGATTTAAAACCTATTTCTTTGTCTAAAATATATACGCAGCAAGAAGCGATGGAAAAAACCGCTAACATAACCGGTTTAAAAGTATCTAAAAGTTGCAGACAGGTAGATTAAATTTATTTCAGAGGATGCTAAAATCCCAGACCGGTACTGACAGAATTTTGCATGTTGAAATGAAATATATCCGGTAGTTAGCCCCGTTGCTAAAGGTACATGTAAGGCGACTGACAAACGTAAGTTTTTGAATTCACCAAAAATAACAGATGTACGCACTAGCGTTTTTTTTTACAGCTATATATGTATAGCTTTTGGCCGAAAATTAACAGCATAACTGGTTTAAGATGAGATGCCGAATATTATTCGGTGCTGGTCAGGTTTTTAACACGAGAAATAATAGAAGACGGACAAATTAAAAAAAAAAAAAGAAATAATCTTTCCCTCCATTTTTTCTTTCTTCCCCGCGCTCTATCTATCATTCTGTCTCTTGATCACTGTTAGTGCTTCCATTTTTTTCACCTCTTATTCTCTTATATATACTCGTATGTGTATTTATGTATATAACTATGTATGTATCTACATATACATATATATATATATATATATATATATATGTGTGTGTGTGTGTGTGTGTGTGTGTGTGTGTGTGTGTTAGTCTAAAAACTATGTTTATTCTTCTTCAGTCGGATATTACACGGAGAAAAATGGGTAAGGACGATTAAACGTAGCGACATTTCGATGTACAAAAAACGTTTATTTTGCCAGCATTCAAATAAAATGTTGATTCAATTACTAGTTGGAGCGAACATTTTCCCCGTTTCTTGCTATTTTTCATTATCCACAGCGGCTGTTTTTTCTTTTGACAATTTTATTGTTGCTGCAGCATTTATTTGTACGCAGTATTTTTATTTGTTATTTTTTTCTTATCGATTCTTTATTTCGCTTTTATTAGATTATTTTTCGGCCGTTATATTAATAATAATCGAAAAGGCCGGAAAAAAATAATTTCACGGCAAAATTTTGAAAGAATTGTACAAATATTCTTCTTTTGCTTGGTAAAAAGCAAATTTACCGACTACATTCGTGACTTGAATTTTAATAAATGAAATTTACCGCAAAGCCCGCAGCGGTTTCTTTAATTCGGCCACTCCGTGCGCGGCCCCGTTTTAGCCACCGCTTCGCCTTCCTTTTCACTGGCGGAATTTTTAAAATTCAATATTTTCAAATCCCTTTTTACCGAAGGATTATTTCTTTTATTCTCGTTGACATAATATCATTAGCATTTCTACGATATAATTATTGTTTATTACTATTATTATTATTATTAGTATTATTATTATTATTATTATCGTTACTTTTTTTTTTATTATTATTATTAATTTAGTCTTTTAGAAAATAATCTAACGGCGAAGTTTCCGAGACGCAGTAACCGATTAAAGTTGACATTTAGGATATTTCGAGGCTCGACTTTAAATGTACTAAAATTCTTAATACCGCCCTCGACATATATTAAAGTAAAAATTATTGTTTTTTATTATATTTTCAGTACTCCATCAGTCTTACATTTTCGTGCATAGATGGAACAATAAAAACAATAAACATATTTGATTTGTTTTGATTTGATTTGATTTGAAAATGTATAGAAAATATCAGTATTAGCCGTACGAAATAACGGAATAAATCGTTTATTTTTATTAAATTAATGACTTTTTTATTTCTATATCAATACTAGCGAGGTTCTACGTGGACGAAAGAGAATAACGTAAAACGGAGTTAAAGAAAATTGGTGTTTTATATATGAGTAATGACTTTTTTTTATTTTTAATACGATAAGCAAATAAATGTTAGCAGAATTTTGTATAGAAACATACGAAAAACCGCCAAGTTTTGGAGCACGGGCAATCACGGTGTACTTTTTTTTTTTTTTTGTTATTATTATTTTTTGTTCAATTTATTTATTTATTTTTAACATATAAAGCTTTAATATGTAGTTAGGGGTTGAAACTATCCAATTAAGTTTTTGGTTTCCACCCCATCACATTGTACTATTCTTAATCTTATCTTAACATATCATAATATTAATATAAATTGATATTGTATTTTCTGTATTGCAATTCCTTTTTGGCCAAATTATTGAATATGTTTATTTTTTCCATCACCAATTCTCCACAGTCGTCCGCGATCTCCAAGTTTAATATGTTACATCCATTCAGTATATGCTGCACACTGTCCTGCTCATTGCATCTAATGCAATTTTCCGTTTCTGCTATCTTGAATCTTTTCAGATATATTTTGAAATTCCCATGGCCTGATGTAAATTGTACATTATAGAAATTAGGTGTATAATAATTGTTGTTTAATCTCTGCTTGAATGTTGGGAAAAAACCTTTCGTTATTCCACTATGATTCGTCCAGTCCGATTCAAACTTCTCCACATATTTTTCTATGATAAATTTTTTTGAATTGTCTGTCTGTTATGATTTTATTTTCTATTCTATATTTTTTGTTTACATATGTGATTTTTTCGAAAGTTTGTTCTACCTTTAATTCATTTTTAATTGCAAATACTGTGATATGTTTTTCTATTTCTAAGTATAAAGGTAATATTCCAGCTATGACTAATGCATTTGTATAATTTATTGTTTTGTAAGCTTTGATTAGTTTGATTGTTATGGTTCTATGTATGCTTGCTAAAAATTTTTGAAATTTATTGATCTTTAGCATATCTTTATAAATAATACTACTATATAATAAATTAGATAATATCACTGTTTTGTATAATATTATTCCTTTTTTGTAATTCATCTGATTGTTATTGTTAAACAGTTTTGTGAATATATTAATAAATTTCGTAATTTTTTCATTTATGTACTTGCAGTGATTGTAAAATTTGAGGTTTTTATCTATCAGTACTCCAAGATATTTTACTTGGTCCTTTACTGTGATCTGTAGTCCGTATTTATTTACGTTCATGTTGATTTTTCTGCAATTAAATATCATCAAATTTGTTTCGCTCATATTTAGATTATATATTTCTAGTAACTCTTTTATATTCTTATACACTATTGCTATTTTGTTTTCTAACTTTTCTGTATTTCTATCTGCTACTATAATTGCTAAATCATCTACAAATGTTGTAATTTTAACATCGTTCGGTAATTCTAACTTATATATTTGTGCAAACAGTATATTCCATAAATATGGGCTTAACACCGTTCCTTGTAATATACCTGTATCCACGTTTACCTTTTTTTTTGTAGTTGTTTATATTAATTTCCGTATATCTTTGATCATAATATTGATTTAGAATCTCCAATAAGTTATTGTCTAATTTTAATTTTTCCAGTAGTTCTATCATCTGATTTATGTCAATGCCGTCAAATGCTTTTGTAATGTCTATAGTTAACATTACCGTTTTGTATGATTTACTTTTGTATTCTTTGATAGTACTGTACATATTCCAAATTGCTAACTCTGTTGATTTCCCTTCCAATGCTCCACACTGATCTTTATTAATAATATTTCTTGCTACGCAGAAGTTTTTGATTTTACTTAGTATGCATTTCTCATAAATCTTACTGAAATTTGATAATATGTTAATCGCTCTGTATGATGTAGACTCTTTCTTTGGTTTACCGATTTTATGTATTATTACGGTTCTAGATAATTTCCATATATCTGGACAGTAGCTTTTCTCAAATAATTTATTTATACATTTCGTTATTACTCCTGGGTACTTTTTATTGAATATGTTTACAAATGTGTTAGATATATTATCTGGTCCAACTGCTGTCTTCTTGTTTAACTTTTTAATTATTTCATTTATTTCTTCTTCTTTCATTTTTGTTGTATCTTCAACAATGTATCTGTTTATGATGAATGGTTTACTATGTAAGTACATTTTTTCTGCTAATAAGTCTACTTTTTCTTTGTCTGTTGTAGCCCATTCATCTAACATTGGTATTTCTAGCCTGGCGTTTCTATTCAATAATATTTTGTACTTTAATCCAAATGGTTTGTTTGTTTCCGTCAACTTCTTCCATGCTTCCATTTTGGCTATTTTGATATTATATTTGTAATTATTAAATTCTTTTTTATATTCTTTAACTGATAACTCTCTGCTTCTTTCATTTTTACATTTTTTATACTTTTTATATTTTGCGTTGACTCTATTCTTATAATTTTGTAATTTATCATTCCACCAATATGTATTTTTTTCCCTTCTGATACTATACGATTTATCTATCATCAAATTCGCATACTTTGTAAAATTTTCTACCCATGTGTTCAATTCGTTTTTATCTTTACAATTTACATTTCAGTCTAGATTTAGTACTTCATCTTCCATGTTTTTATCGAGTCTTTTATAATTGATATATTTTACATATCTTATTGTTTCTTTTTGATTATTTGTGTTTAGTTTAAATGTAATGTATTTATGATCACTATTTGTTATCTTGTCTGGTACTTCCCATTCCTTTAGCTCATCTGTTAGGTTTTTTTTTTTTTTTTTTTTTTTCTTTTTTTTTTGAGCATGTCGGCTAAGGACGTTACTCACTTCAACGGTATGATGGTATTAATAATTATAAAGGAAAAATATTACAAATGGAACATACGAAAGAAGCTAACAAAGGAATAACCAAAGGAGACGGAAAAGAAAGGATGCTGTGAGCGCTGTAGGGCGTAGGGAGGCCAAGACGCAAAAGACCGGAATACAGTATCGCGCGTTCTGAAGAAATGGAAGGACATTCAAGGAAAATGTGGTTCGCATCACAAACGAAGTTTGCTTCTAACGGATCAAATGGACAAAGAGGAGACTGAGTAATGGAGAAACGAAAGAGCGAAGCAGGAAGCAAGCTGTGGTTTAACCGAAGTCTAATTATGGATGAAATAGTTGACCGCCTCATGTTGGGGAAATCAACAAACCACGGAAAAAGAGGAGGAGTGGGTTGTATGGATAAGTAAAAGGAAGCAGGATTGGAAAAAGAAGAAGGATAGAGATCAGACCAACAGTCACGATGGCAACGCGAGGAAAGAGTAAGAAGACTTTGAGCTGGGAAATGCCTAATAAAGCGACCGTTTAAAGCAGCCGAACGTGCCAACGAGTCGACTAACTCGTTGCCCGAAATTCCACAATGACTAGGAATCCACAATAGATCAATACGGACAGAACGGGAATGAAATAGATGTGAAATTAAGGAACGTATGTGAAGCACGATAGGATCAGCGGATGGTTTAGGAAAGGGAGTAGCAATGGCTTGTAAAACGCCTTTTGAATCAGAAGATAAGAGAACCTTGGATATGTTGTTAGAGGAGGTTATAAAAAGGATTGCCTGTAAGATCGCAATAGATTCGGCTAGGAATATGGAGGAGAACGAGGGGAGTTTGAACGACTCAGAATAGCCGAAATCCGGCAAAGTAAAAGCCGCTCCAACCCCCAAAGCTGACTTTGAACCATCTGTAAAAATTAAGGTATACGAAGGAAAGAGCGAGGATAAAACATAGTTAAATTCGTTATGAGCAGCGGGAGAGGGAAGAGACTTGACATACGAAGGAAGAAAAAGTAAACTGGGTGAGTAAATAAAATCTAGGAAATTATAGGTAAAATAAGGGCATTTGTTGTAGGATAGAACAAAAGGAGAGAAGGCCCTGAGTCGTGAAGAAATCAAGGAAAGGATTGGGGTTTTACGAGGAGAGAAACGCCAGTTGTTGAATATAAACCAGTAGGAATTAAGTAAGTAGGAATTGGAAATATGAAGACGTTTAATCAGAAATCGTTCACCTAGATAAAGTCTTCGGATGAATAAAGGACAGGAACCAGTTTCTGCCAAAATGGCTGCAATAGGAGAGGAGTTCAAGGCACCGATACAAAGACGAAGACACATATTATGGATTTTATCAAGTTTAAGGAGAAGATATTTAGGAGCACTGGCGTAAAGGAACGAGCAATAATCGAATTTAGAAAGGATAGTGGCCCTGTATAGCATCAGAAGGATATAAGGATCCCCACCCCAATTACGGGAAGAGAGAGCCTTCAACCAATTAATCCTCTTGAGAGCCGACGTATAGAGATAATTTATGTGATGATGAAAGGACAAGTTACTGCTAAGAACAATGCCAAGGTAGGAGACAGAACTAACTAAAGGAATAGGAAGATGGCACACGGATAGATTTACTGAGGAACGA
Organism: Icerya purchasi; assembly: GCA_039619475.1. NCBI lineage: Eukaryota > Metazoa > Arthropoda > Insecta > Hemiptera > Monophlebidae > Icerya > Icerya purchasi. The sequence goes on from CM077115.1 coordinate 179,748,804, forward strand.
CTATAAGGACGATAAGTGAAAACCATAGCTGCTGATTTCTCAGGAGAAGTAAAAAGGTGAAGATCGGATAACACATTATCCAGAGAGAAAAGAGAGTTGTTAAGCTCCATGACGGCGGAAGAAAGATTAACTGAGGAAGAGTAGATGAGTATATCATCGGCAAAGAATAAGGAAGTAGACGATATCCGAAGAGTAGCTAGGCTATGGAAATAGATGTTAAAGAGAGTAGGGCTAAGACATGATCCTTGCGGAAGACCCCGAAAGACCACTCTAGACTCCGAGAAGAAGGGAGTGGAGAGCTGAATTGATCTATTGTAGAAAAGCTTGAGAATTAAGGAAGCGACCTGTAAAGGAACATTAATGGAACACATTTTATGTAGAAGAGAAGGTAAGTGAACATGATCGAATGCGGAGGTAACATCAAGGAAAGCAGAGACAGTGTATTCTTTGCGAATAAGGGATTTGTACACGTCAGATAAAAACAACGATAAACAGTCCGCCGTTCCCAGTCCCGTACGGAAACCGAACATGTTACTGGGAAGAATATTGTTGAATTCCAGCCACCAGACTAGGCGTTTATTAATCATTTGTTCAAACAATTTTCTAAAACACGAAGCCAAGGAAATAGGACGGAAAGAATTAGCATTCTTTTTTGGAATAGGAATAACAATAAAGGAGTTCCAAATTGGTGGCGTAGTACAGGTATGCAAGAAGGAGTTGTAGATAGAAAGCAAGGTATTCAGTGCGGAGATTGATAAGCTCTTAATAACCAGGAAAGGAATGCCGTCTACTCCCGGACTAGAGGAGGAGGAGGAATTCTTTAAGGAAGAATGGAGTTCATTGATGTTAAAATCGGAGGACAGAACGTGCATAGAGGATGTAGGTGGGAACGCCGGAGGACATATTTCCTCCAAGGATGGAACGTATAAGGGAGCAATTGAGTCCAGAAAAGAGATGAGCTTCTCCGAAGGAAGGTTGTAATAGGAGGGACGTTCGGACCGTGGGGACTGAAAGGCTTTCGCCATTTTCCAAAGATGAGAGAGGGAGGTGGATCTAGAGAATGATGAACAGAATTTCTTCCACGCATCTTTTTTGCTCTTTTTGAGAATAAATCTGGCCTTAGCATTGGCCTCCCTATAAGCTATGAAATTATCGAAGGAAGAGCAGGAACGGAAGGCTCTGAACTTCAAAGAACTGTCTCTAAAAGCGACCGAACAATCGTTGTTCCACCATAGGGAAGAAGCAAGAAGATTAGGGTTCTTTTTAGAGAAGCGGATAGGAGGAGAAAAGGCCGACAACCCCGAGGTAATCGAGTCGATGAACGTGTTGTATTGAAGAACAGGATCTGTTTGGGAATGTATGTTGGGGAGGGCGGAATCGACTCCAGCCCGAAATTTATCCCAATCAACTTTGGTTAGGTACCATTTGGAAGCATGAGGAACTCTGGAACAACTGGGATCAGGAGGAGGACGAAGATCGTGAAAGGAAAGAATAATTGGAACATGGTCACTACCGAAGGTACCCTGCAAGGTTCTCCAATGACAGCTGAGACCGAAGTTGGGAGAAGTGAAGGAAATGTCAACCGAACTGCAAGTCTGCGCGCCTCTAAAGAACGTCGGAGAATGATCGTTAAGAATAACGAAGCTATTGTTAGAGATGAAATTTTCAAGAACACGACCATTACAGTTGTAGCCAACCGAGCCCCATAGAGGAGAGTGAGCGTTCCAGTCACCACCAAAAATAAAGGGAAAAGAAAGAAAATTGGACAATAATGTAAAAGGAAAATTGTGGAGATCAAAATGCGGAGGGACGTATGTTGAGATAATATGGACTGGTTGAGGATGAATATTAGGAACAGAGATATGCACCAGGTTTGGTGACCGAACGTCAGAAGGAAAATAAGCGGAGTGATCGTGAACGTGAAAATAAATATCATTCCTTATCAATATGGCGGCGCCGCCATATCCATCCGCCCGATCAGAACGGATTAACTTAAATCCACGAATGGATATACTCATGGACTCAGTAAGCCAAGTTTCGGACAACAGAGCAATATGGATGAAGTAAGAGTCAAGAATCCCTTCCAAGGCCTGTTTGTTGGCTCTCAGGCTCCGACAATTCCATTGGAGAATATTCAACTTATGAGACATGAAAAGAATTCGTAGGATGAGACGAATGGCTGGACCAGAACGCCAACGCAAGAAGCAGAAGCCAATTGGTAAAGGCGAACCATGCAGCCAACAGGACTAGGGCAGAAACAATACAGATAATGGAAAAATGAATCCGCAGCAATCCAGCAAAGAGTATATTCAGGAGAGACATACCAAAGGTTAGAGGCCTTAACCTCTATCTTGGAAGTTACTGTCAGTTTGCACCACAAGACAATCCACAGTACGGCATAACGATCCTTATTTTCGGTTGCCAGTCGAAGACGTAGCGGAACGCATACGCGGTTGGTTAATAGAATCGCCGCCCAGAAAGGCAAATCGTCATAAATGCGATTAATAGCTACCATGGAGAAATTCTCCAAACGAGTGCTATTCTTGATGAGCCTATATTTCTGGTAACTTGTCCTATAAGCATAATCGAATGCGATTAGCTTTACAATGGCTATCCTCGAGAGGCTCCACTGTGCGAAGATGGGGTTAGGCCATCCCACAGCGGTTCTCCCGACCAAAGTGCCATAGCGGAGAAACAGCGCGGAAGAAATACCTATAATACTGTGGGTTGCTCGATAACAAAACATAACAATAATCCAGAGGGATACAACAAGGAAGAAAGTAAAATAAGAATTAGCAGAAATGTAAGTTACTAGAGAGAAATGCAGAAAGAGATGTGACAAAGTTAGGAGAGGAAGCTATATTGTGGGAAGAAAGCAGTTCTAAAATTGCTGCGGATAGGTTACTGATGGCGGATGGGGATGAACCCGACGCATTGGTCGGTATCCTGTCCGAGGATGAGGAAGGTAAGGATATATTTAAGTCAGCGTAGGAGGAATTGTCGCTTGAGTTATGTTGAGTGAGAGCCCAGCCCCTGGACGGGTACGGAATTTGATTGGAAGGGAGAGGAGGAAATTGAGGAATAGATTTATGAGGCGCTTTCGATTTGCTCTGTTTACGAAAAGTGGGGGACTTGAGGGGAAGTTGTGGATTAGGGATAGAAATATTGAGAGGAACACTAGCTTTAGAAGGAGGGATAGCGGCTCGGTTGGCATATGAGAAAGCTTGTGTAGAATAAGAATTGCTTCTAATGACTGAAGCCTCCTGAAAGGAAACGTTTTCAAAGGACATTATTTTTTTGATGTCCCTTTGTTTAGTCCATTCCGGACAACTACGGTCGTTGGAACAATGTGCGCCCTTGCAGTTTCGGCATAACGGGGGGTTATGAAGATCAATACATTCTGAGACGGAATGTTTTTGGGAACAATGGGAACAAACAACTGAAGAACTCCGGCAGTGTCTAGCAATATGTCCGAACAGGAAACACTTAGCACACTGCATTGGAGGTTTAACACTCGGAGAGACAGGAAAACGAAGTTTAAAGATGGAAATGAAGTTAGGAAGGACGGTTTTGGAGAACTTAAGTTCAACCGAATTCGTTGGAACCTTCTTGCCTTCGGCAGTGCGCAGGATTCTTCTGACTGAGATTACCGGGACATCAGGTGAATCTAGGCCCTCTAAAATGTCATTTTCAGAGAAGGAAGGATGAATACCTGAGATCACGCCTAACCTATATAATGAGGTAACAGGGATAAATGCTTTAAGATTATGCTTAGTAAGAAAATTAAGATTTTGAAGAAAAGAGTTGGCTGCGGAAGAAGAAGAGAAAACGACAGCAACGCGATTTTTTCCTCGCGGAGTAATATCTGTAAAAGAAGAAGAAACGGAACTAAGAAGTTTGGCCAAAGCCAGGGGGTGGTAATTACCTATATTAGCGTCAGCCGAGGTGTGCTCGACTATAACTGAATAAGGACCCGGGTGGTTCTGAGGATAAGTCTCAGGATTAGGACTCCTATTGCTTTCGCTAATATTGGGATTATCTCCATTCTTATTGATGACGTTTGTTGAAATATTATTATTATTATTATTGGCGATATTGTTATTAGATTCGAAAATTTCATTAACGAGATCGCTACTCTTAGTGACAATGTTGTTATTTAGAAGTGTATTCTGAGTAATGTTGACATTATTATTATTAACCCTATTTCCATTATGTTCATCGCTGCTAGAAGAACTGTTATTAGACTCGGAAGGGTTAGACTGCGACAATCGCAAGTCTTTTGAGGGCAGTGTCGCCACAGGGGATAGTGGGCTCGACGGTTTACGTTTTGGAGGAGCATCAGCAACCTCCATTAAATTCAACGACAGACATCTGTTAGGTTAGGTGTTACTAATGTTAGATCAATTACACTTGTTTTATTATTCCTGTTAAAGGTTATATTATTTTTTTCATTCATTACCACTAAGTTGAACATGTCTATTATTTTTTCCATTTGTCTTCCTCTTGTGTTATTTTTCCTGTCCCATCTTGTACTGCGCGAATTTAGATCTCCCAGTATTATAAATTTCTTAAAATTTTTACTTTGTAAATATTGGGTGATGAAATTAAAATATTCTTTGCCTATTTCATTTGGCGGTATATATATATGTATAAAATATATTTCATTTACTTTGAAAACTATTATATTTAATGTTTTGTGTACGTAGTGTATATCAGTGTTTATTTTGTTATTGTATATGGTCATTAAATTATTGTTTATGATATTTTTATAATGTTTTGGTACATATCCGTTATTATACTTGTCTGATATTAATGTTATATCTATCTTTTCATTTGTAATTTCTCCTAGTAAAATGTCTCTTGCCACCTTACAATGGTTTTCATTGAATTGCAGAATTTTAACCATTTTTACTATTATTTGTTCCTTTACTGTTATCCTTACTGTCTGCCGTTATTTCGTTATTTATTTTGTGTTAATGATTTTTGTTATTCGTATTTTGACTCCTCTTTCGTTTATCATTTTATAAATCATCTTTAACTGTTTAACTACCGCTTCCATGTTGACCGAATCTTTCTATATCACTTGTTTAACTGTTGTTGCTGCTTTTTCGTTTTTGTTGATATTATTAATTATATTCACTGTTTGTTTAATATTAAGAATACCACTTTTTTGTGTTTCTATTCTTTCTTTTAATGGTAAAAGTGTTTTTTCTATTATATTTTCTTCATTTTTCTTTGTTTTGTATTTTATTTCTTTTGGAGCATTATTCAATTTGCTTTCACCTTGTTGCTCCTTTTCCGTTTCTTGTGTTTGTTTAATTTTTTTTTCCGGTATTTTATTTTTGTTCTGTGGATTTTTACCTATCTCCTGATCTCCATCTATCAAAATGTTTTCCTCCTTTTTTGTATTTTGTCTTTGTGTCCTGTTTTTGTACTCTTCCATATTACCCTCCATTTGTGTTTCAGTAGCTACTCTTTCTGTTTGCTTTGTCATTTCCTTATTTGTTTCCCTTTTTCCTATTAATCTCTTTTCGTCGTCATCCAAACTTTCTAAACTTGACACTGCGTATAGGTTGTTAATTTCAATTTCATTACTATCGTCCACGATATTTATATTTTCTGATGTTGATGGGTAAGATCTTTTACGTTGCTGTTTGTATACTTCCGTCGTCATTTCTTCTCTTTGTTCCTCTTTATTTATTATTGTATTTGCACTTTTTGTTATCTCGTTTTTTTCCCGATATGATAGTTGGTCTTCTGAAATGAATATGCGGAATTGTTCATTTTCATAGTTGATAATTAATGATTCCGGTAAAATTTGTTTATTTTCCTCAGTTTCCTCAAGTGTCGCATATACCTGTCTTCTAAATGCGGCGATACATTTGATATTATGATACGTTTTGCCGCCGAGTTTAATAATTTGTATTTTGTTATTTTGTTATTTGAATTGTGTGATGTACTTTAGTAATTTGTTCCACTAAGTTTTTATTTGATAAATATATACCAATTCTGCTGTTAGAAATACGCGATGCAAATAAAATATTGTTTGCTCCAACATATTTTCCTACTTCGTATATGTATTCTTTTAGTTTAATTTCGGTTATTGCATTTAGTATAAATAGCTTGTTGTCTTTCTGGAAATACATTTGTTTGTAAAACCGTACTGTACATTTTTAGATTTAAGTTGTTCATAATGATCTGATGGCCCTATTTGGGCCATTTGTTAATTTATCTGATACTGATAGTTTTACTTTACATTAATCTGTTTAATTTATCTGATGTAATAACATTAGATAAGAATTACCTGCTTGCTGTATTATCGAATCTGTCTATTATATTTCTTATCACTTTAACTCACAGACGCGAACCGTACACTTCAACTGTTTATCACTTTATGAATCACGGTGTACTTATAATTCAAAATGCGACTCTCAATGGTTTTATAAGAAACGTGAAATAATAAATTGAAATCGATATGTGAATAAATGTCGAAATAGGTAAAATTTAAAAATCATAAAATATTTGAATTATAAATAGGTGGTAAAATTTTGAAGCAAACTATATAATTTGGTACGGTATAATATTAATGTATACAAAAAACCACTGTGTTTAATCATGAATAATTATTGCGCGCTTTATTGGAATTAATAGTGTAGGTTTTTAAATTTACATAAGAAGATTTTGTGAAATTTAATGATTTATAGTCAGATATTGTTTTTAAAATTTTCAAATCTTGTTCCGTATAGTATAATTGTGTAGTTATAATAGAATGTAATGCGTTTGGACGGAGCCGGTATATTGATTAATTTGTTTATTTTTATTGAACTTTTACGTTTCGAATAAAGCAGTCTGGGAAGAGGCTGAAGCGACAAAGCGATACTACATATTGAAAATCTGGAAACGAAGTCTTCTAAACGATGTATCGTTCGAGAAAGAAATAAATGATGTTTGGCTTTCGAAAATGAATGAGTTTATTTGGGAGCACATTTTTATAATTGGTCGTTATAAAAGAGTAACATCCTTTTGTGTTTTTTCATTTCATTTTTTATTTATAATCCAGTTTCAAGAAATAACTTAATAACTGTCATTATTGAAACTAGAAACCGTAATAGCCGAAAGAAAAGCGGACCAATGAAACATCGTAAAAATAGCACGCAGATCTATTCGAAAAATAATTATATTAAGGGTAGTAAATAAGATTTACTAAATAAATATAGATAAGAAAGTTATACAATTAAAAAAGACGCAATAGGTTCCGTAAGATGCCCATGTATTAAAAAAAAAAAAAAGAAAAAAACCATATATGTATAACGTATTAAATATTAATAATTATAGAACGTAAAATACAAGTTTGAGTTATCGATAAATATGTTATGTAAAATAGTTCGTAAAGAATTGCGCTATCCTTTAATACGGATTGACGGAGGAATCGAAACGGGAAAGAAAAAAATTATAATCTCGCGAGCGCAGATGATTTTGATTCTTTTTCTTTTTAACTCGTCAATCGCGGACATTAATATTTCTATATTTTCCGAACCAGCGCGTTCTACTCAAACGAAAACTGTCTAACCAATTACGCTACAGTAATCGGCTGAGATGGTATTTCAGCCTGTACCAATTGTTCGAGCAAGTTGAAGCACGAAAATCGTATTAGTTTATATAGCCGCGTTGAAAAATGTCAGTTCCAGCCTTTCCTTTTTTTTTTTTTTTTTGATATAAATTTATTTTATTTTCAAGTCAATCTTATGCCTGAACAAATTATTCGATCTGAACTTATGCACTGTCTCAGCTATGTTTATGAAATATTGGGCATATTGAAAAAAAGGTTGCCTGCCGGGTTATTAGGAAGCCGGTCTTCAGCGAATCTGTGGTTCGTGGCCTACATTACTAGTTACGCCATTAATCAGTGTAGTGGAATTAATAAATGTCTATAGCGATAGTTGAATCGGGGTTGAAAAATGCGGATTTTGCCGTCGTACAGTGTAAACCTGTCCGCAATTAGCCACTTCCGCCGTTCCGGAATCTAATTAATATCTTATTAATGTATTAATTAAATATCAATTTATCAAATTAGCTTTCAAGAGAAGCTGATTAGCATTTATCCTTTTCTTAGTTCTTTTTTTTTTTTTTTCGGTTTTACTAACATTAATGCACTTCTTCAAACTTAAATAGAAACACTTTAGATTTCTACGATTTTTTCATTTAAAAAACTGATACGTTTTTTTGATAGTATTATTAAACGCGTATGTGTACAATAAAAGCGATTTTTCGGTAGTTATTTTTCCATGATCTGCTACACTTAACCTGCTGATAAATAATTTGTTTAGCGACAGAAAAAGAGATAAGTCTTTAAAGAATCAAACGGATGTGGGCGAATTGGTTCCGGTAATAAACTGGAATTACTACATTAGGTGGTCGAATTGGTTCCCATTGTCACTAGACTGATTGATGAATCAGTGGGTTTATGTACTTTATTAAAACGTGATATTTAACCAAAAAGAAATCAAGTTTTGATAGTAATTTCGCATAAGAAATAAGTTTAATTTACCCCTGATTGCATTTGATTTTTTTTCTCGAACTTATAGACATGAAATATAAATCGCGAATACGTAGACAGGAAGATGTGTGAACATTCATTCATTGGTAAAGTATTATAAAACTATTATATAAGTGCTAAATGTAGTTTAAAATTATTTATATTCCATTTACAGTTAAGATTTTTTAAAAACAAATAACAATAATACATTAATATTGAGGACAGCTTGCAACATCGATGTGCGAATCGCTTGCAAAGAAACGAGAGAAAAATGTTTTAAATATATCCGCAAGACTTTTTTCATTTGCTTAATTTCGTTGACTACGTAATGAATAATAAAAGAAAACACAATAAATAATAACAGTAACAATTAGAAACTCTAGAGCTGAGAAGCCGCAAGGTACAGCGATGTTAAAATAATAATAATAATAATAATAATAATAATAATATATAAAAAAAAAAAAATTCAACAACCTGGAACGTGGGGAACCAATTCGACGAGCAAAATCTTACCCGGGAATCAATTTGACCTCTCCCGAATCATATCAAAAATCCAGAAAAAAGCGAAGTCGTATTATTCAGACTAAGAGCAGGTCACTCAGCTCTCACTCACGGCTATATATTAAACAAACAGCCTCGACCTATATGTGAACCCTGCACAGTTCGCATCTCCATCAAATACATACTAATCGATTGTCCAAAATTTCAAATCCAAAGAGACCTATACATCCAAAACGAATCTCTTGAATCTCTACTTTCAGACAATGATACCAAAACATACAAACTCTTCTCCTTCCTGCAAGCTACCAGTCTCTACTCCCTAATTTACATCCAAACAGTTCTCACGCCTCTAGCCATAAGGCTGTACATGGCGTAAAAAAAATAAAAAAATAAAAAATAAAAAAAAACAAAAAAAAACAAAAAAAAACACGCGCATGTTATAAAAGTGAATGGACTACGTATGTCTTGTACAAGAAAACTCTTTGTAAGAGAATAGTAACTCTAGTAAGTTGGTATGATCGACGTTAACTATATGTAATGTATCCGCGCTAATTAGGGTTCTATATAAAATTACGGTACATGTGTTTTGTACTAACTCTTACGTGTTTTCATTACATAGCAGAAATATTCACATTTTTGCATATTATTTCGCGATTTTACTATCGGAACGTTAACAATTTCTTAAAGCTTATTCTGTGAATGTTCAAAATCCGAACATCGATGCCGATACGATAATATCAGTTCCCGGTCTATTCGTATATATATATATATATATATATACATACATATATATATATACACACATACACACATATTTTTATATATATATATATATATACATACATATATATATATACACACATACACACATATTTATATATATATATATATATATATATATATATATAAATATATTTGTATATACATTGTACACGCTTCACTAACTAGGTAGTATAGCAGAAATGGACCGAAAAAAATTCGTTCAAAATTATCTTTACTGAATCTAATAGGGAGGTTCGTTTTTAACTTTTCACCTGGTTGGTGCGTATGATTAGCTTTTATCAAAGAAAGAGTTTCCGAGCCGTAGTCGCAACGCTGAAAACGATGTAATCGGTATTTCTCGAGTTTTTCTATTCATCCGTAAGACATTCCGTAAGAAACTTTAACTATTTCCTTAATTGAATAAATTCTTACCGATGATGATCAAGACAATATTTAATACGTTGACATTTGCAAGAAAACTGTATACTGGCTTTTAACATCCTCGGCTTTTTTATTTATTTACTTATTTTAGCATGATTTATTTCTTCGCTGTTGTAAGTACGTTGTTCATAATGCCGCGGAAGAATAATTTGTACAGTGTAACATCGACAAAACCAAAAAAAGGGTAGAAAAAATAGAAAAAGAATAAATAAATTTTTCGTTTTCATTTCATTACGTACTACTTACACTGTAATGTAATAAGAAGTGGTTCTTTAGGGGCGAAATTTCAAACATCTAATCAGTTTTACAGTATTACACGCAATAAGCCTTCATCGGTATATGTTATAACTTAATGTTGGCACCTGTCTGTTGTTAAAATGTCGTAACGTTATTTCCGTTTGCACATTATTTGTTTTACGCGTTTCTATTGCCATTTTAGATTCGTTGATTTTACGTAAGTTACTTTGAAGTTTTTCTTCAGTTAACTCGAAAATTACGTGTTCCGGATTATTTTCTTTTTAATTTACTGTATTTCGCGAGAAGTAAATGTTTTGCGGAATTTATCGCAAGCTCGATAATATTTTATTAGTTATCATATTTTGTGCAACTTAGACGCGGTATTTTAAAGATTAATTTCCTGACGGTAGCGACGAGAACAACACGGGTCTATATACACTTGCATCGCGTATGATTAAGAAGAGCCGTATGACTACTACTTTGTAAAACGGACTAATCCCGAACCAAGAGGTGAAAGCTCATCTAACGAGCTAAAGCGTTTTCTAACAATGCTCGATGGTGAGGGTTAAATCAGAGAAAAATCGAGTGATGTAATACGCGGGGAAGTTTCTTAAAATTCGTGTTGAAATAAACATATTCGTCCGATCTTATCATTTTTTTATATTTCGCTTTCATCATTAATATTGCATTTTGAAGATGCACAGGCATTAACACGTCGATTTTGTCGATTCGTGGTGGTAACGACGTTACTTTTCGAACGGAGTTTATTATTTTCATAAGAGAAAAAAGTACGAATTTCCTCGATAACATTAAAGAATAATGTAAAACACTCACCTTATAAATTTGTTCCAACGGTCAAATTACAAACACACTGTTAATAAACGCGCCGCGCAACGGAATAGCATTGCATATCGCCCCAATGGAGAAGGTTTTAGTACTAATGACAAAACCTGAAGGTGCTTTTAATACGAACACGGCTAAACTAATGATATTAACGTTTACAATTATTACATAAGCCGCATTTTATGCGTTAAAAATATCGTTTCGAAAAAAAGTTATTTTCTCCCCCGGAAATTTATAATAAAAATGTATTAAAACATAAACAATACCTTTTCCGAACAAAACATAATATATTTTAGAGTAGCATAATGATAATATTATAATTCTTAAACAACATTAACCTTTTTGTATTTAGCACCGAATTCACAAATTACAATAGCATTTAGAAACTAATTAGAGTATTATATAGTGCCCCTTGTTTTTCATAAGCCAGGTATAAATGTTTAATGTGGGTTTTTAATTTTCTACCGCAATTTGTGAATTTAGAGTCGACTTTATTAAAGTAGTATTAATGTTGTTTAAGAATTATCACAGTATCTCCCGTTAAGGTATGCTCGGAAATAGACTATTTTTAAATTATGTTTTAGTGTTATTTTTATTCAATTTTGAAAGTACATCATAGAGAGTCGGTATTTCTGTGTTTTTTTTTTTTTTTTTTTTTTTTTAATAAATTTTATTTCACCATTTTTCATTCAAAATATTTTGACTGATAATAGACTAACCTAAATTGGTGCTACTTTCAGTATTTTAAGCAGTATAATAATGTTCAAAATCTGTCGATGATGAGCTGTTTTTGTTTGTTTTTTTTTTGTTTTTTTTTTTTTTTTTGATTATATTAGGTAAAAAAAATACGTCTATCCGTTTTTTAACGATTATTATTTAAATGACTAGTGAAGGGGGATCAGCATTCACCGATACTTACATGTGTATACGCACATGTGATTGTCATTGAGCGGTACAATTTCTAATATAGAAAAAAAGACTCGGTATCATTCGAATATCATCCCGTACGGTCAAATAAGCAGTAATATGGTACGATGCGTGTAATATTTCGGTTTCAGTTTTCTTTATTCAAATCTATATAAATATTCGTTGCCTTGTTGAACTTTTTTCCGAAATTACGTTTCGACGCTTAATACCGATAAAATATTTCAAGCGTCGACGAGGACGTTTCTTCTTATTAAACTTCTCTCTCGGGGGAGATTAGTGAATACGTTTGCCCGATAGAGTACCGCAGACCAGTGTACACTCTTGAATGAATCATTAGAATCGGCCTAAACAGATAAAAGCTATCCGCGAACAAACATAAAAACAGAAAACAAAGCATACGCGACGAACGCATAATCTGCTCCTTTTTGATAATGGCCGTTTGCTATGAACGCTTAATATTCTCGCGTTAACGGCGAATATGCAAATATACATACCGTTATATGTATATTACTTGGACCGCGTTTGTATCGCGGGCTGGTAAAAGATTACAGTCAGTTTCAAGTTCTCGCATACTCACAGTCGTATAGAATACTGACACGAGCACTACATACCTATACAGAGCAATAGCCGTGTCGTCCGAAATAGTACCACTGGAAAGAGAAGTAATGGTACACATATTTTAAGCTCCGATTCTGAAGCACAATGCAAACACGCGTAATTGTAAAATAAAATGCGCTACAATGCTAAAGAAACTATTAACCTGCAAATCGCTGCGAAGCAGTAATTTTCTTTTAGAGTATTTTTTTTCGCCGAGACGGATTAGGTCATTTCATTTGACACACAGCTGACTAAAATAGAAAGCCGAGTCATCCTCGACAGTCCAGGTCTCGACAAATTCCATAGAAGTAGATAAAACGGGGCATAGCCGGTTATAATTTTCTACAATTAAAAAAAAAAAAAATTACGCGACCGACTGTGTCGCTTGACGGTAAACTTCTTTCGGCAGCTAATCGAAACTAAGCGGTCTTTTTAATTTAACTTTTAACGGTTTTTTTTTTTTTTTTTTTTCTGGAAAAAATCGTTCTCATTAGTGTGCATCTTAAAACTTGTTCCTCAGGGTGGACATAGAAAAATCTTTCGCAACATGCACGCTGAACGAATTTGTCGCATCAGACTGCTTTTCTTTTTTCCACTGAGCAGCTTATAGAGAATTACCATTTAGTAAAAGTGTCATTTAATAGGAGATTAGAAATTTCGGTAATAAAGGAGGCTAAAAAAAAAAGAAGAAAAAAAAAGAACTACGGTAAGAAAGGCGAAGCAAGGATGGCGTGGGTACTACATATAAGGTTCCAAGTAAGATTGGAATAATGCGGGTGGTGGTCGCTCTTCTCTGAGGAAATGTATGGATACGTTCGAATAAAACTGTGTAATTTTCCTATGGGGAGTTAAAGGGACACAACTAAACAAGAGAGAAACGGAGCTGGAAGTGAATTATTTATTGAACGGAAGTAGAACAACGGCTAACGCTAGGGACTTGAAGCAGGGAAAGGAAAAGAAGAGAGTCTTATAGAAAGGTAGAATAGAGTTAGAAATGAAGATCATGATGGGAATGACAAAAAAAAAAAGAAAAAAAAAACAGAGCCAGTAGTAAAGACTTTGAGCGGGGGAAATCCGCTCATGAACCGGCCCGGTTGATTGCAGCCGAACGTGCCAATGAGTGTCGATCAACTCGTTGCCGGAAGTGCTGCGATGAATGGAAATCCAAAGTAGATTGGGATAGAACGAGATGCAAATAAATGCGAAGGCGCTTTCGACGAAAAAGGGAAAAAATGACTTTCCGAAATACATGACATTTGGAATAATTGAGTTAATAACGGGAGCAGCAAATGAATGGCGGGGACCGTCAGTCATTTTTTCCAGCTTTTTTTCATTCACTACGCTTCTTCCTAGGAGTCTTGCTTAATGTTTTATTTCCTGCGAGAACTTCATCTGATGCATTCATCGAAAGAATATTAAACAAATAACAGCGCTTTGTTTAAATTCTTTGCATGGAAATATTTTATGCGCGAGCCGTGGCAGTTGAAAAAGAAATGTGCAGTTTGCCGGAACAGAAGAAAGATAACCGGAACCGAGTTGATGGAAAATATATGTCGTCAGAAGGAGGAAGCGTCCGGTTGCCGCGCTGAATAATGGAGCGAAAAAACTTCTTATATAGAACGTGTAATGGAGGCAATTTGTCTAATAAATCGCCGACCGAAATGATGGCGAATTTATCATCGATCGAACAGAGTTTACAAGATGGCGAGCGGCCAACGTGTTACTTTTTTCCCCATTTCGCAGCGTTTTGAATTCAGTTGTGCCCCCCCCCTCCACGGTGGCTGCTTTCGACTAAATCGCCACCTACTTGTTTCACACCGGTGCTGGTCGACCGACTTAATTCGGCAAAAGACGCGCACAAGTGTGTGAATGCTTTAGAAGTGCCGACAATTAACGCGCTGCTCGTAATAATAGAAAAGCCAAAATTGAATTTCGAACGTGCGGATTTGAATTTTGCCTGTGTGCGGAAACGAGACGGGCTGGGGAGAATGTTTTTGTGTTGCCAATGTGACGGCGATAAAAAATTCTAGAAACGGCTATAAGTTCAACCGGATGAATAATAATAATTTGTTTTGGTGTCGTTCTAACAACTGCAATGTGTGCTATACGGTGTTTTAATTTTTCAATGTGTGCCAGATGTTGAAAAGCTTACGTGAAATTTCAACTTCTCCCCGATTAGTGACGACCCCATTTATTTATAATTGGCACTCTGTACATGTTTTAAAATTACAAATGATTAAAATGAAATAAAACCTGAATTGAAATAAAACCTGAATTGAAATAAAACAAAAAAACAAAGGCATGACTGCGTATAAATTTCGGAGGTTCGGTTCTTTCGAAGAAATTTATAATATTCGATTTTTTAGTACATTGAAATGTGTCATACTTGTATCGTAGTAATTATTGCAATACGTATCTGAGGTTTTCATTAATTTCGTTAAGTTTACGATAAGCATTTAAACGCTGTAACATTCACAAATCACACGGGATAATTTTTTCTCGGTTCACTTTAAGGGTTAACTGAAAAAAAAAAAAATAATAACCACCTTTCAAAGTTCCAGACGGTGGGCCTCGTCAAGTAATCACATAAATAATACTGTCGAAAATTTTAGACGTAATATTTTTTATTACCTTCGCTGCACATGTCGTTTTTTGTAATGAAACTCTGTCGGTTCTGGCAATATTCGTCTCCCTAATAATGGTATCTTCGTAGCCCCCGATTTGGATTCAGTTTCATCTTAATTTACCACTTTTCCGGTGCGTAAAAAGTTGTTCCTCCGAGTGGTTCATCGCGAGGAATAAACCGTAATGTAGAAATGGGCGGTTTGCGACACCGATCACCACATCTTTCTTGAATGTCCATTTCTTTCTGTCAAACGCTGTATTCTATATTTTTGTCTGCTGAAACTCACGCTATTCCTTATTGTTAATCTCTTATATTTTGTCCCTCCCCTCGCCATCCATTAGTAGTTCATTTACATTATCCATATCTGACCGAATTAAAATTTTACTGACAGTTCTTTTCTTTCTTTTTGTTTTTGAGTGTAGGTCCCTTTAGCTGACGTGCCCAAAGGAGGGATTATATATATATATATATATATATATATATATATATATATATATAAAAAAAAAAAACCCAAGTGCGAAAACTTAAGATATATGTATCCGTTGTTATTAATGAGATTTTTTGCAGCACCGGAAGATCGTTTAATTGTGTCGTCTTTATCATCATCGGTAAAAGCGTGGCATTCTTACAAAAACTTATTACTTTTTAGTTTATCTATTCTACAGAGAACTCTTTGTACATGCAGAACGATGCACAATGATCTCCCGGTCTCGCATGACCTTTTTGTAAAATATTATACGCACGCATTTAAATGTTGCTCTGGCAAACAAATGCATCCCGATGATAGGTTTAATTTTATCACTCGATATACTTCCATACGAGGCTGTTGACATTGGGCACAATTTTTTGCTATTAAACTCTTTTCTGATTGTACGCATTTTGTACGCAAATTACAAAATTGTGGAAAAACCCCGAATTTCTATCACAATAAATTTTATAAATCGCCTTTCACCGATTTTTCTAATTTCAATTGCACTGAATTTTTACATTTTAAAGGCTACATATGCGACAAATAATAATCTGCACGAGAAATAGTTAAAATAACACTAATCATTATTAGATATCAAGCAAAATAACGAGAAAAAAAAAGCGTGAAAAAATTGGTGGTTTACCTATTTTGCGAAATTTTTAAAATCCCTATTCAAAGCAGTAGTTCTATAGGCTGGCATTGGACCACCAGGTGTGATTACCATCTAGGACACATTTTAAGTGCTTTTTTTTTAATTGTCAAATTTTATAATTTTCGACCTACCAGCGCCTTATCTAGGTGGAATTTCGCGCTGCAATTAAAATTTGGCGACAGAACTTAATAGAGAGATACGGTTATTATTATGCTTGAATTAAAGTAAGCTAAGAGATTATCCCGGTATTTTTGTAGAGTAGGCTTTCACACTGTTTCCCTTATAATTACGGTAGTGTTGCATTATCCTCGTTTCGTTTAATTATACCGACGCAACGCGAACTGTTCTCGCACGGAAGGTACGTCCGATTCTTTCTTATATAATAACGTAAAGCCGTAGAGGAAAGGTGGGTTGTGTAGAAAAACTAAACTAGGCCAAGAATGAAAAGAAATAGGGGGGAAAAAAAAATGGTGTTCCTTCTCGATGGATACTAGTTCTGTTCCACATTCATCCTTTCATTACTCGGTAAAAATTTAATTTTACATAGAGTTAATAATTATGACAACAATTTACATCAGGTGTTGTGTGCGGGAATTATATTAAAATTGTTACGATACGTGGCGACGAGAGTTTTTATTATACTTTACGGCAGCATATAAATAATGCGAGAACGTGGCTAATTAGAAACGTTGTAATATGCGAAAAAAGAAAAAAGTACCTTTTCGTACTAAAGGTGAGTCTACAAAAAGAGAGGTTAGAGAAAAGAAAAGGATAGAAACAAATTGGTGTGTGCTTAAGACCACACGACAGAAGTGAAAACTTCATTAAGGCCAGGTTAATAATACGAAATACAACTATTTCTTTTTTTGTTTTATATTCATTAAGGCGAATAATATTTACAATATTATATGTATAATTATTATAATTGTGTATACATTTTTTTTGTTCTATGTTCATTAAGGCGAATAATATTTACAATACATATATGATTATAATTGTGTATAAATTACTCTGGTAAATTTTTCTCTGACTGATCGTCATTTGTATCGTACTCTAAAAATGAAACAATTAATTTGTGATAATTAAAATATCAAATGAATACTTTTGATTGAAACTTTGCTAAATGTCTAAAAAAATCTCCGTCAATTGTAGTTCCATATTTTGTTGCGCGTTCGTTTGGATCATTCGACATAATATTCAAATCTAATGTTGATTTCAAATAATATCTTATGACGATAGATAGCGTCTTATACACGCACAACGAATTCTGTCACATTTACATATTTATACACGCGTATAATTTTGAATAAATAACGTATTAAATAAAACGTGTCGATGCTGAATGCGACTGATGCGTCACGCTCTCTTATGTAACGAGCGAGTATAGCAGTGATGCGTTGACTCTAATTCTCTCACTTCCTCAGTCGACGAGAGCCGACTTTACTCGAACGAGCGTTACATAGCCGAGCGTGACGGCTCAGTCTCATTCAATACCCACAAAGTCAAGTACTCAGCGAGCCTAAAGAAATTTTCACTTATAAAAAAAAAGCACGGTGAAACAAATATGATCACGATTTATACTGAACATTTTGCTGCAAATCTTTTTCTTTAAGAAAATTTTCAGTTATGCAATTACAATAAAAATATTAAACATAAAAATAAACCGGTATGCGCTTTATTTAATGTAAATCTATAAATTTACAACTGAACACAGCATTGGTGGTGATCTGTTCATTGTTTTCATAATAAAACTTTTCGACGCGATTCTCAACAAAAAAGCCGCCGCGTGTCTAAGGGGCACTAATTAATCTAACCGTAGAAAATACAGTATGTCTCCGAGAAATTGTCGATGTCGCGCAAATATTTTTTTAATTCCGGATCTAAAAAATTATCAGTATCAAGTTGTCTGTCTGACAAAACAATTTTTCTCGAATATCTCTTAATTCGAGAACAGTCCGATTTTTCTGATGCCATCACCCTTTTTTTTAATACCGAAAAAAAAAAAAAAAATTGTGTGCCATCATGGAACTTCAATCAGGAATTCCTTACGCTGTTTCTTGTTTTATCATCATTATTAAACACATTATGAAAATTATTTTAGTTAATTATCGAGGATTTATAATTTCTCTTTAAGATTAAGTTTTCAAATGATACTTATTGAATAGATTGAGTTGTAGTTGTAAGTAAAGAAACCAAACAAATCAACGAGACACGTGGAAAATGAGCGATTGACATGTTGAGATATGCGTGTTTTAGACCTTTTACGCTATTTTCTTCAATTTTTGCTATTTCCCGCTGTTTTCTTGCTTTTTAGCACATTTCACACGATTTTCCTTAATTTTTCACCATCTTTATCAGGTTTGTACTAATTCGACTCTCTCAACCTGTATTATAATTTAAAAGTGGCTCCTCTGTTTACAACTGTCAGCACTTCTCTTCTATAAATCCTATGATTTCTTGGATACTGTATATTATTTGCTATCGGGATCATAGGGGGTGGTTGGAGGTGGCTGGAGCACAACCGGACGGCTAGAAGAAGGTTCAAAGGTCAATGTGGCAAAATGATGGCGAGGGCACATTTTATCACGTTTTTAGCACCTTTCACACAATTTTCCTTAATTTTTCACCATCTTACTAATTCAGCTCTCTCAACCAGTATGGTGACGTCGTAGGATGGCTTGGTTATATTTTATTAAAAATTGCGCCTGCAGAAAATGGGTATGCAACCTACACACTGTGTCGAAACGAATCATTTCTACCGAACTATGAGAGGTTTTTGCCAATGATGTTTGCAAATTTAGAAGGTAAAATACACTCGTTAAAATAAAAAAAAAAAAATTGAATAAAATATTTTCTACAGTAAATATTTTAAATAAAATGACTACTACGGTAATATGGAATCTTAATTAATTGTTTTCTATAATTTTTTTTTTACGAAGAAATAAAGAATTCAGCGTTACATGACTTGATGTTACGTGACGATTTCGCCATTCAGGTAACCCGCGTTAAAGAACTTCGTTCCAAAAAAAAACAAAACAAAGCAAATATAAAATTTGTGAACAACTGAACGCAGCCATAAATAAATGTTTTTGTTAACTTTAAATACTTAAACCATCGATTTTTATTTCCATCGTATAATCTTAATTTACTTGATATATTTATATTTTCAGTTTTCATTCCATACGAGCGGATTTAGAGGGCCATTTATATGTAAATTATAATATTAGCAATACTTTTTTTATTTTTTTCACAATTTTTTGGCCAGCTTCCTCTTATTCATATTTTCCATTTTATATGACTATTTCATTGTGTTTTAAAAACGGACATAATTATCGACCCTCGTCTGTATTTGGTTGAGCTACTACTCTATTTGTTGCGTTAGAGTAAAATGTTTTTAGGTCTGCTAGGCTTTCAATAAAGTTTTCCTTCTTTGTTCAAATTTGCAGCATAGCTTAAAAAGCTATATATTATGCTCTAGCGATCCTTTCCTACGACAAAAATTATGCTGCCATCTATCATTCTCAAATGTGCAATTTGAAACGGAGCACGATGATGTCCTGCATATTGCTGTTGTGAAGTCTTTATTTAAATCCGAACCGCGGATGTCCCTCAACTGATTTATTGAGATTACCCCGTATAATTTGTACTGAATCGACTCTCTGTATGATGCCTCCCACTGTTTTAATAAATATTCTTTTTATAACTGCCAAATGTTCTTCCCAAAATTACCTTTGTTTTATTATATACTTCTTCAGACCTTGTTAATCGGCTATATATCGTTTCCGTTGGATTCCAAACGTGTAACGGGATTCACTTAAATGCAACAAAGATTCTTTGTGCTCTTTTAATCTATGTATTGTTTTTCTGCTTTCTATTTCTACATTAGTCATTTTTCCGAAGAATACCTGTGTTCTAATTGTTTTTCTAAACATTCCCCTAGCATCCGTTAGTATCGGTATTTTCTTGTTACAATTATTTTTTATGTTTTCTAATGCCACACATTTATAGCGCCTATAGCTGCACCGTGTAAGAAGATCCGGCATATGTTATTCGATATACTTTTAATACCTCCTCCCCTTATTAGGTATTAGCAATATTAGCCGTAACAATGGAGTTTATATCGTCGTGCCCAGTTAAAGGCCGCCTCAGGTAACGACGAGAAAAATTAATAACAATGCAAACTTCTGGCCAAAAATAATTTAAATGTAAAAATTGTTTTCAAAGTACCTTAGATGGGGGGGGGGGGATAGAACACAAAAAAAAACCTAGACATTTCGATATTTTAAATTATTACCGGAAAGAAAGAAATACAAAAAGCTATCGAAAAAGTAATTATCGAATTTACATTCTCGAACAATAATAAAGCCGATTTAAAATTTTCCTATATTAGCATTTGGAAATGAGGAGAGATCGCGGTGTAAAATCGTATTACTTTCATGATCTCGAAGGGACTTTTTAAATAAACGGAATAATGAATCGGGAAGAATGATGAACGCGTTTTAGATATAGGCAACTAACTATTAAGCTTTTTTTCGCTCCGGTTATTAATTTATATTTGTCAAAAAGTTTCCGATCTCGAAGACAGATAAAGGCTCAATGGGAATTTTTCATCTGATCTAGTACGACGGGAAATCAACTGACAGGCAGATCGAAGAATATACAAAGTTAACTGACAGATCAACAACGATTGCGTAATTCTGCATTCGACGAGAAAAGCGCCGCATCCGAACGGAACCGACTGATCCTTCAAATAAGATACTCCAACTGTCTGCAAACTTTAATACACTGCAGAATATCAGCCGATATTTGCAACTGCAATTTAGTTTAATAACAATAATAATAGTAATAGTAATAATAATAATAATAATAATAATAATAATAATAATAATAATAATGCAGAAAAAAAATTACAGAATTTGTTAGGCTGCTTTGTTCTAAAATTTTATTGACCGGTTTCGAACAGAAATATAGAGAGTATCTTCGAAACACCGACAAAAATTTATCTTAGCGAGAGTGGAAAGTTGATTAAATTGGCCCCATTGGGATATTTCCAAACTGTTTTATGTATCGTTCAAGTTTGTTTGTTCGATTCGCTGTTTTAATGCATAACGAATTTTACGCTTGTAATGGAATTTTCATGTTGCTCGAAGTTTTCCGTTTTCCTACGTACAACGGCCAGAGTTAATAATACGTTCCTAAGCAAACGGAACAATGTCCTTCGTTAATATCTTAATGAAAATTTAAAAAAAGGAAGTCCCAGCTTTTCGTGAGCGCGCGAATTTATTTCGTTTTTGCTGAAATTTCAGCTGCACTGTCGCTCGCACCGCGAAATTAAGCCCGAAAAATGCTTCACCTAAGATAACTAGATCACGTGCTTTGCGTTATTTGCTGCGTTCCAACGGAGCGGCGCGAATTCCGCTGATCTCAATTTTCCCGAATTGAACGGATTTCAAAATGATCTACGCAGGCGTGAAATTCAGTTTTTTCCAGTTGCACTACCGAAGTGTAAAATCCCGCGATTTCTCGGTACAGAATTAAGGATTATCGAGTGATGAAAGTTCGAGTCGCGCTACCGGAAGCCGAAAGCCAAAAGCTGCTTCGAAACTAGCCGGCAAACATTTGGATACATTGAGTACATTAATAACTACTTGCGTAAAGGTCACGTGTGCCAGTGCAATGCTCTGTTTTTTCCTGCGAAGGTATTTGACTGCGTTTGTGCCGTTTTTCTAAAATATTGTTCCGCATCGGATGGGGGATTTAAGCTCGTAGATGATAGCGTCATATTCTGTTCATCGGTTAACTCCCCTTTTCCACAAACTCTACGTACAATGTATTTATTGTATTTTACAATTTGCCAGTGCAACCGCTTTCTCCAAATTACTGCACATCACAATATGATAAAGAAAATAAAAGACATCGTACGATTTGACATAGCTAGTCACATGTGCGTGTGCAAAGAATTGATATAAAGTACTAGTTAACACATACATGTACATCTCCACTTACGTTTTTAATGTTTTCGGAATTTCTGACATTAAATTAATTCGGCAGTTTCATCGACTATCTCGATCGTGTGAAGTGAACTTCCCCGGGTCTAGTTACAATCATAATTTTCTACCGCTGAAATTTAAAGCAATACTTAAGTCAGCCATTAATTTATTACTTTTTATACAAATCCTCTTATTCGCGTAATCCGATACTACCAACCTCCATCAAGTAACACTTAGAGAGAAAAATGATTCTCGAACGTTAATTAAAACGTGGTACTATAATTCCCGTTAACTGTTTAAGTATTACGGAATTGAATAATAAGAAAATTCGTACGATCTTTTATAAGGTTTATGGACCGTTTTCATTTTACATAATTTATGAAACCAGCTATTTAAATTGATAATTGAATAGAAGCTAAGAGCGCGCAGAATTTTGGATTAGCCCTATATGTAACACATAATGAGTGAGGTAAACAACTATTTTCCTTTTTTTTTTCCTTTTTTACGTTTTAAATTATGTCATTGACGGTTTTTTCCTTCCTTTAAATTTATTCAGACACATCTGCTACAGGTGAGTGAAAATTTCCGATATTTTCAATAGTGATAATTCTGCTTGAACGAAACGCCAGTGTGCCTAACTGCGCTGCCGTCCCTAAATAAATACATATAAATATATATATGTATATATCTTCTTCTTCTTCATCCGTCGTCTCCATTTTGAAGATTGGCGATCCACAGTTGGAATTTATTTCTATCAACCGCTGATCGGAAAAGTTCTGTTGAGGAACAGTTGAATCAGTTGCTAAGATTGTTCATCCATGAAATTTGACGTCTTCCTCTCGATCTCTTCCCAGCAATTTTACCCTCAAGTAGTATTTTTAGAATAGTATTCTAGCTTCCGCTTTTGATGGTTTGTAGGAGTTCGAGACTCTTTCCCAGTCTGTTAAGTACTTCAATATTCTTCACTTTTTCAGTCCATGGTATTTTCAGGATACGTCGGTAACGGTACATCTCAAACGCGATGATATTTTTTCCTACTGTTGGGTCTAGTGTCCAGCATTCACAAAAAACAATATAGTAGGATGGAGAAGATGTAGCACATCTCAGCAGTCTGATTCTCAGTTCCAATTTCAATTTTCGACACGTGAATAGATTCTTCATTCTTATTAGTGCTCTTCTCGCTTGCTCAATTCTGCTACGTACCTCAGGTGTGCAAGTACAATTCTCTTCGAGTATACTTCCCAAATACTTGATGCATGGAACTTGTTCAATTTTTTCACCGTTTATTTTTAAAATTGAGCATTTAATCGGCTTCTTTGAGAATACAATTTGTCTTGGATGTATTAATTTTTAGGATGTGGTCGAATTGGTTTTCATTTGGTCGAGTTGGTTGCCGTAATAAACCAGAATTACTACATTAGGTGGTCGATTTTTTTTTTTTTTTTTGTTGGGCTCGTCAACTAGGGACCTCACCCAGAAACAATAGGAAGAAGAGTTAACTAATTAAAACATAATTCGATCGGAAATGGCAGAAACAACAAACACTGAGACGGAATGGACAGGATATAGGAAGCACAGTAGGGAGCAGGAAGTCTTGACTTCAAAAGAACTAAATAAAGGGAAGAGCGTTTCGCAGAAAGAATCAGTCAAAGAAAATGTGATTAGCATCACAGATAACTGCTTCCATTAAGGTGTAGAGGACAATAAGGAGAGGAAACCAAAGAGAGACGATAGCGGAAAGAGGTGTACAATAGAGTGTGATTGAAGCGTAGGCGAATAATAGGGACAATAACAGAACGTGGAAAAGAAGAGAATACTGCATATCACAGGTTGTTCATTCAATTTCCCGTCATTATCTCCAAGTGCCTCATGGAATGTAGCCTCCGCATATACATTAAAAAGAAGGGGAGACATGACACAGCCTTGACATACTCCTTTCTTAATGGCTGCTGCTGCGGACAATGCATTATCTACACGGATTTCAACTGTTTGATTTCAGTACAGACTATACATTAAATACACTACGTATTAGTAGTACGTCGATGCATATTGCAACCTCTATACCGAATTATTCGTTGGTACCCCCCAAAAAAAAACTCAATATTAGAAGCAAAAATGCGGTAAAACGGAAATCGGTTACCCTGGGAGAATTAGTTTTTCGCAAGCTGCTCTCGCCGATTACTTACGAATTCACCTTCCACCTTGAGGAAAAAACTAATTTAAAAATAGTCGGAAGCGTGAACAATCTGCACTTGAATTGTTACTATTATCCCAATTAGCACTCCTAATCTCCACATTTTCATCCAGCTTCGATAATTTGTAATGATTTCGTTCCTTAACCGGCTTCAGTCTCTAGTAACTTGGAAATGTCTTAAATATGATTACAAAGGTAACCCCGGATGTTGTCGAGCGCATAAATCATAGTATATATTGATTTATTAACTGTATAATTCTATTGCAAATGATTTCCCGAACAAAAAGAAATACGAAAACTTTCAACAGTTACGAAGATAAATTAGTCAAATTTATCTTAATAAACAAGAGTACAAAAGTGACAACTGAGGCGAAGACAGCCAACAAAAGACAATTAACGACGGCAACTAGCACCGTAGTTGATATCAATGAAACGGACACTGTAACCAAAAGAGCCGAGAAGAAATACGACGAACAAAAATGGCTCAACCGAACTTCGATAAAATGCGGAAACTGCGAATTTTCCGACCGTCTCCCGTCGAAAAAAGTAACACCACTTGCATAACACTCAAACACGTATCACCATAAAAATATCTATTGCGACGAAAGTACTCAAACCACTCTGGCGCAATCACATGATTCTTAATCAACGTCACTTAAAACTTTAATAATTACTTATACTTTTCTTTTTTTCTTTTTCGGAAGCATATCTGATCTCCTGTTCACGAAAATCTAATATTCGAACTACTTTCTTTTTTTGTTTTTTCCATCGCATTACATGTGTCGTAATTCTCCAAAATGCCCCGAATAATTAAATACCAGGGGACGATTTCCCGATAAATTAATAACATAAAAGGAAGAATGCTTACATTATGTTTTAAATTTAGGAACTGCCACGGACACTAGATGAAAATAATTCGAATAAATAATTCACTACTAAGTTACGCGATTTTATTATAGTAACTAATTATTTTACCGGTAAACAATATTACAGCGGGCCGACAACAGTACCTTACTATATTCCTCTGCTAAAGTTGTACGGCGCCATTTGTTATGACAGATTTATATTATATATGTGTTTTCCAGCCTCATTTTAATTCGTTCTAATAAGCGAGTGTGTGTGTGTGTGTGTCTTGCGTGTGTGTACGTATGACTTATTTATGCAGTGCACTTCGAAATGATTTTTAAAAGTTCAGTATTTACACTTTTAAAGGTTCGATTTTTTTCAACTAAATAATAATGATTGTATTTATTAATAGGTGTATAATAAAAGTAATGAACAACGAAATTAAAAATACAACTAAAAAAATAACTATTAGATATTACGGAAGAAAACTGTATTATTTATTAAGCTATGTTTTCATTCGTTCCTCTGAAAACAAAATAAAAGTTATTGTTTTTACGGATTATTCATCGAACGCCTAAAGAAGACCCAAAAACTAACAATATCACATGAATTCGTTAACTTCAGACAGTCGTCTGCTAGAACAGATATATGTTCGATACTCTGAGTATCTAGCAATATTTTCTACTGCAATGTAAGCAACTGATCGGAATTTTTAATTTTTTGCAGTAGAGTTCAAAGAACGAGTACTCCCTCCCACGGGTGTGGGTTTCTTACCGAAAAAAAACCAAAAAAAAAAAAACAATTTTCCCACGTACCGCACAATCAGTCTACCGTGTTTTTCTTGCTTGTCCCCTTTTCTATAGCAGCCGTCGCACTCAGTTCGGTAAACTTTTCATCCCTTTTTGATGGGGATAGGGCTAGCTACCGTGGCGTAGCGGGTTAGGCAGCGTGTGATTCGTTCGAGAAGGTCACCTGCTTCGTAAAAATATTCGAAAATTTAAAAAAAAAAACGCAGGATAACCTCCCAATTTATTGCAGCCGCTTAAACATTTTCTCAATGCTGTGTAAATGTACTACGATACAAAAATAGAAATAAAAAAAAAAAAAAAAATTAAATTTTTTTTTTTAAAATTAAAATTAGGCTCTTTTTGGGAAATTACGATAAACGCGAGTAATAAAAGCGTATATTTTCTATTAATTGTTACAGAGGAAATCTGAACTGAAAGTGACTTGTCGCCCGACAGATACTGTTATTTTGCTCGATAGCTGACATACAGGAAACCATTCAAAAATCTGACGTTTGTCTACAGGTAGAAAAGGTAACGCTAGTGTTTTTTCACTTCTGTATTGTCGTCAGATCGATAGACAGATTTTAATTATCATTTTTTACGAACGCAATCGAAATTATAATTTCTAAAAGCAGTTACTTCGCTCACAGGAGAAACACTTGTCCAAATTTTATTCAGCTTTTTTGCGTTATAGGAAAAAACAGATTATAGGCGTAAAATACTATGAAAATAGTGCACGTATCTACGACATGATAGGAGTAATGTCCGAAGCAGATTCTAGATTCAAACTGCGATGAATTAATTGTACTAATTTATCCTGAACGTGTTAACAATTAATTTCAAAACCCGTTTACAAGAAAGTGTACATATTTATATGATTATATATCACATAAACCCGATCTGCGCCACCATGCGGATACCCGTTGGACGGCCAAATAATGCTAAAAGTAAATATTTCGATATTACTAAAAAATAATGTCACCGATCGGAATAGTAATGATAATAATAATCATAGCCGAAATAACAACGATAATAAAGGTATGTTCATAGAGGTATTTTAGTTTGATTCACATCAGTGTTACTTAAAATGTGTATATTTTTACGTGATTGAAATTACGCAAACACAATGTATCAAAGTAGAGAAGGACACATTTGAATTATACTAGAACCAGCTGCACAGTAAAATTAATTGTAAAAGGATAAACTAGTAGTTTGAAAGTTTTGAGAAATTATTTTATTTCGAAGCGGTGAAGTTTTTGCCATTTATCGGATTCTTCTCGACCAGCAGAAGTGAACTCTTTTTAAGTTGGTTTTTTTTTTTTTTTTTTTATCGCAACTTAACCGATCAGTTATATCGCACAGTAGTTGCATAGTTAGGAGAAAGGTGCCACTAAAAAAGATGTACAAAATCGAAAAAACAAAAACGAATCACACCGATCGAAAAGCGTCCTTCAGCGATAAGTGAATTTAAGTGGAACAACGGCATCGCATAAACTGCAGGAAGTAGATGTTTTTTTTTATCGTTAATATGGGAAAAGGTAGAAGATTGCAACGAGATTTATCGAAATATTTATTTCGAAATAAAATATATAAATAAAGATGATGCACTTAATCGTACACTGCTCATTGAACTTAGCAGAGCAGAATGACAGGAAAAGGAGTTGTGCAGATTTCTGTTACGTCTAGTGCTAAAACTGTTCACACTTGTACGCTTAGCCAAACAGAGAACAAAACGAAATGCACTTTTCTCAAGAGACATGCAGTTGATGGGACCTAGCAAGAAAGACGTTGCCATTAAATTGTTACTCCGGTTCAACTATTGCTCGCGCATCTGAAGTCCCATTTGTATTCGACAGATTCATCTACAATGGTTACGGAGTAAGTCGAGCAGAATTTTTTGGTTATCTTTAATGGTGTACTTGAAATTGAAAATCCTATTTCCGAACTTTTATTTTGCATCGCGAAATATATTTCAGTGCAACTTAAAGTGCCTACATTTTGTTATTTATTGTTCTGCATATAATGCGTGCATACACACAACATATATATATATATATATATATATATATATATGTTTGTAACATGGTTTTTCGAACTTCGCCATGGGAACAGCCCCTGTACTCCCAGACGATAGTGTCCTGTAATTCTTATATAGGAGTCGGTTTTACTTGATTGTAGGTGATTTTTAAACGTTGTAATTATGAAAACATTATATGAATTTTAGTATTATCTCCGCCGTAAAATTCGCTTATTCATAAGATTTTTTGATATCCAGGAAATTATTAAAAAAATCCTGAACTTTTTACTAATTAAAAGCTGCGCGTTTTTTAGTTTACAAAAGAAAACAAGACATTTCGTGATTATTATAAAATTCTGTACGCATCTTTTTTGGGCTCTTTTTTTTTTTCCGGCTAGTTTCGGGTTTTTTTCTTTCTACCAAATATAAGAGACCTAAGAAAAATAAAAATTGGTCTTCTGCCGGATTTCTGCCTGTACGTTCGATAACCAACGTCACTGGCTGATCAAGGATTAAAACTAAATGATGAAAAAAAAAAAAAATTGCTCTCGAAGGAATATTTCATAAGACTTTAAGGATTTTTTCAGACAAGGCCGTAAAAAGTTACATTTACCAAGGAATTGCGATGCGCGGATCTGGCAGGTTTCTCAATAGAAAATTGACGAAAATGCCGAAAGTGTAATTGAATTATTAGGCGAAGTTTAAAATTGACTTGAAAATGGCAGTTTAATATATGAAATGGAATTCGAAGAATTTCAATGCGAGGGCGGTAATTTGTTTCAGCGTGTCAAACGCCGGTGTCAATAAATGAGCGAGTAAATTTTTGGAAGAGGCCGCTTGAAATTAAACACGCGTCTCCGCGCTGGCAAACTTTCACTATTAACAACGAGACATTTACACGTCGGAATAACTGGGGAAAAAAGACAGGTAATTCAGCTGTAATTTCCTACGCCTACCTGCTGTTTGAAAACAATTTTTTTCGAAATTTCTCATGCCTCGTCCTCTAGCTGTCAAACTAGTCTCCGTTTTTGGTCGCATCTCACTCTTCAGCTGTTACGCTGATAATATACGCATCTGTCACAATGATGTAACTTCAGGTAATTTATTGTACGTAATACGAGCTTGAATGCGTTTAGTCGGCAGAGAAATCAACTTCCCGGATATTCTTCGAGATAAATATTTTAAATTGCGCAACGATCATTTCCGGTTTTGCACTTGCCCAAGTATTATTTCGCTATCGATTAATTTTTTGAAATTTTTCCTTCTCGTACTCTCAAAAACATTTTTTTTTTCGGTCGGCTAACATCGTTAGTTCTCTACTCTAAGGACGAATTCAAGCTCGTATTATGTACAGTAAATTACCTGAAGTTACATCATTGTGACAGATGCGTATATTATCATTTTCGTTTTGAAATTATTTTTGGAAAACAATTTTTTGTCGATCTGATGATGTCAACGAAAAATCGGAAAAAATCGGGTAATTTTAACTCTGTACATTCGCTTCAATCAACTTACATTTTTAATTTTATTTGGCGAGACAATAGCCGCATGCGCATATTTATTCTTTTGTAGTTTTGCGTTTTTTATTGCCGTTCCGCGAGCAATAAAATGGCACGTGCAACGGAGATGTGATCAACAAACCGATTTGATCACAAATGTGTGACGGCAAGACATGTTTTCGTGTGTGATACAATCAAAGACTGATTTACATCTATGGGATAAGTAAGTTGCGAGACCTGAGAAGCGAATTTGAAAGTACGAAAACGATTTTTTTCCCATATTTTTCACAGAATTATTTAAATTTCAGTCAACAGGTCATAAGTAAATTTATTTCAATTGAAACAATAAAAATAGATAAATTTGAATTTCTACGTAAGGATCATCTCTAGCTTACTAGTAGGATCAATTTCTGTTCATAACTTGTGTTTGTACGAACGTCTAAATTATGATTTACGTACATTCTTAGTGATAATTTAATAGCCACTGTAGACTTAACATCTGATATTTCTTATGCCGAGATCAATTAACGTTTGCCATATGTTCGGGGCTGACGGTTTATTATTGACCGTTTTATCATTTCAAGAATTTCTCATAAATTTGAGGAAAACTTTGCCGGAATTTACGGTTAATACTAAAAATTGCTCAGGATAGTCTTACGATAATATGCTTGAACTTGTAATGGCATGGTCCTCGTGCCGCTAGATATTTTTTTCTTCTTCTTTTGGGCGTCTCTATAATAATCCGGTATATAAGTGAAACTTCTTCAATGCGGAATTTCAATCCGAAGTTGACGAATTATGCGACTTAATAATGCACTCTCTGGCACCCTGGACAGAGAGATGACTGCTTAGGAGTTCAGACGTTCTTCCTATACCTAGAAAATGATTTTTCCGTTATGCAGTGTGAGAAGAATAAAATACCCATCAATAATACCGAGAAATCTGTGTTAGCAGCCTGCCGTTTTATTGGAATATCTGCAAGATTCTTGATAGTTTCGGTCTGAGGCTTGACAAACATGTTCCGAGACTTAACAGTTGCGGACTTGCACCATCTGTTATCAATATTGTGCAACTTCATCACTTGATGGCATGTGAAATGTGAAGGTTTTATAACATTTAAAAAACTTATTACAGCATGAACTCTCACTAACAACAAAACTGGATCGTCGTGATATCCACAAGCTGCAATAAAACACTTCGATCTGAAATTAGATGTTAATCTATAGCCCCTGTGTTTCGCATCAGTCAATTTTTTCTTCATTCTGATTTTTTCCGTTTTTAGAAAAATCTATAAAATTTTTCATTCCTCGCAAAATTTTTAATTTTTTTAACGGATGAATTATTAAAAGGAGAAAAAATATTAATTCCGTTTAAACACGAATCGCGAAAATATTATAACAACGAACAGGAGTAGGCGGGGCTTTTAGGTTACAGGTAGCACACAAAGGTGCCGCCGCAGGTAATTGGGCCTAATAACAGCTAAAACTAGAGCGTTTTTTGTTCATCACGCATATTTTTTAAAAGATCGGACTAATGAAATTTTCTAAAAACGTTCGAAACTCACTTGGAACGCAAAATTTTCGAGGAATTTTTCCAAGACGCGTTCCGTTCGAACCGTTTTTTTTCTTTTGAAATTTAAATTTTCACTTTAGAAGATGTATAGAAAATAAGATGTATTCGTCCACCAAGCAGCCACTCTTATTTTCGCACACCCATCGTTCGCTACCGCGATTGTTCAAAATTCCGAACGTAAGTATAGCGCATGGTTTCGAAAAATTTCATTGCACAACCACACGCACACCGCGTACTTTCCTCATATACAGCCTTATTATACATATCATCGTATGTGATCTATGTAATGTAATTTTTAATATTAATTTCCCGCGGATGGGAGGTGCGAAATTTCGGATGAGTATTAAAAACATTTGAATCTCGACACTTAGAACTAAAATTTTAAAGGACCTTTTCGAGTCGCGTTCCATTCCGGGATTTTTTTTTTTTTTTTTTTTTAAATTCAATTTTTACTTCAGAAGACGCATAGAAAAATACGTAATTTCATTAATCGCCTCAAGCGATCTTGCTGCAGTTTAATTGCTTTATGTCACCGTCACATACATACACACACCTACGCAAACTCTTTTATTTCTTGGAATCGCGAATTATTTCATCAATGATGGATGGATGGGGGGGGGGGGGGAGTTTACGTATTTTGTCACGTCGTGGAAACCAACACCGAATACGACACGTGCAATTTTTATATACAAATTATCACCGTAATTTTTACTTTACAAGACGTATAGAAAAATATGTTTTTTTCGTCGGCTGTGCACGCGATTGCATCTTCTTTGCAACAACTGCCTCAACCGCGTGTATCATCTCCTTTGTCTTATTTCTCTGTCACACACACACACACACACACAGCACTGTGTTATTTCTAGAAATTTTTTTTTTTTTTATATTGTTTCAATCGATATCGTAAATCTCGGTATTTTAATCATCCAGCTGAAACTGAAACTTCGACGCGAGTTAAAACCCGATCGAAAATTTTTAAAAAATCATGTGAACTTTTTTCGTTACATCTTAGAAACCATCTTCAAATAATATTTGTCAAGACTGGTGCTGTTTACTTTAGAAGACGCACACGTAATTTTTATTCGGTCAGTTCGCTTAAAACTTTTCTTTGTCCGGTAGAGCTGTGTAGACATCTCACTTATCGCAAAACCACACGGGGCGATCTAGTACACGCATCTGCTGTCGACAGTTTTTTCTTCTTTCATAATAACTTTTTTCCAATACTTAGGATATTATAGAGAGTTAGCCTATGTATACTCTTTTCGCATCCAAAAATTTGTTTATTGATCTTTCGTGTTTTATTTTTTCTCCAATTTTAAAATTTAATCCGACAATGTCTCGACCTTCGCAAATGTATAACGCCCGTTCCCACGCATACCGCTACCATCGGTTATTTCACCTTCGTTCATAATGTTTTTGTTTTTTTGTTTTTTTTTCAAGCCTAAGTAATATAGAATAAGATTAAGTGTATTTTTTCGCCCCCAAAAATGTTTGTTCCTGAGCGTAAGGATTCAAAAAATTAATTCGAGTATTTTTTTTTTATTTTACTCAGTTTCAAAAATTCCCTCTTCCCTCCCCTGCCCGCCGTGAGCAAATTAGCAGTCTTTCGTTTTTTTTTGTTTTTTTTTGCGAGTACACTCACTTGCAGCTACCGTGAAAGCGCACTATCTCTCTTCCTACGCTCACGCTACCGGTAGTTTCCTTATCATTCGTAATAATTCTTTCTGAGTCTAAGTCCATTATAGAATTTACTTAAGCTTATTTTATTTTTCGAACGCCAAAAATTTTTTCCGGATCTTTTCAATTTATTTTTACGACTCCATCAAACTCCCGTCTGCTGCCAAAGCGCATCGTCGACAGTTATTGCTACATTTTACATTATACATTATCTTATTACAAATTATCAAATTTTAAACTGAAAATTTATAATCAAAGAACAAATGTAACCCTTAATCCCCTACGTCTCTTGCAAATAATTTTTTCACAAGAAACAGTTTAATTTAATTTGCGGTTAAATTGAAGATGTCAGTTCGGAATGATTCGTTTTTTTCCGAAATTGATATTCAATTGTAACGAATAATACCAAACAAATTTAAATGTATAAAATATTAAACTATTTTTAAAAACGTTTTCGGGCATAGTCCATCATCGGCTCAGGTTTAGAATTTATTCCGATCATATACTTTGCGTTGTTTTATAAATTTTAGCTGATGATGGGCTGTGTCCGAAAACATTTCAAATCATACATTTAAATTTGTTTGTTATTATTAATTGAATATATTTTTATATTTTAATAAACCGTGTATGTTAAAAGATTCTATATTAAATTTTGTAGTATTTCATTAATACCTAATCGTTTTTTATTCTCAAATCATTTTCCTTATTGTACGAGGGTAGTTGTTCGCTGATTTATTAGCAATCGTACTTTCCCTTGGAATGGCCAAGTATTGGATATAGTTTACATTTCTCGTCGCCAATTCAGAATCGTTTTTCCGGTTTTTAATGGGACCTTTAGAATTTTCCATTGTCTCTGTTTTTATGAAACTACCAACACGAAGTAGTATATTGAGGCTTTCTGTTTTTTTGCTGCCCCCCTCCCATCCGTAGATAAAACTTACAAAAATGTTAACTAATAAACAAAACGGCCAAATTACAGCGCATTTTGATATTACCGATCAGTTTTGTCTGATAAGTCATCATGAAAACAATCTTACACATAGATTACGTACCAGATCGAACTTAGTTTGAAAATTAAGCTTCACGAATTAATAGACAACATCGCGATAATCCATTAGGCACATATATAATCTATATCGGACCAATTGAAATGGTTCCGTATTCTGCATAATAACGTTAACACGTCAAAAAAAATGTGTAGTGGAGAGAATATTATAAGCTAGAGTGTAAAAGAAGATTCGTATGTCGGGCACAGCAAGCCGGCCTTTGTCCAGCCTTTGAGTGGAAAATGTTATGCGTGAAGATCTTGACTGTTTAGCTAGTGCAGGAATAGCGGGGCTTTGTCCTGTGAGTGGAAAATATTATGTGTCGGAAGATCTTGTGATCTTTGAGTGGGAAATGTTATGTGTCAGAAGAACTTGACTGTCCAGCTGGTGCAGAAATGGAAGCTATCAGGCGCTATGTGTCATCAGACTGATCCGTTAGTTTACTTTATATAGTTAGGTTCGAGAATGGGGCTCATTTTTGGCTTAAGAGGTTTCTGAAAAATCAGAATTACTCTATTTCGAATGAGATTAAGCTTACAGACCGCATTATATCCGTAATAGCGCATTGACGATTTTTTACACGCTAGCGACATTATCGAACCTATTTGTTTAATCATCCCTACCGGACACGATAATTACTGATGTTCCGTTTGAAAATTAAATTGATTTGGCAGAGATGTGAAAACAACAGAATACCATTTACAGACCATTTTATATAGGCTACCGTTATCGATTTAATCAAAAATCAAAATTCGGAGGTGATTTCCAGCAATGGCGATTGTTAATTCCGAGATCGTAATATCCATCGATTATATCATCCGACGGGTCTACGTTGAATTTCTCCGATGGCTTAATAATAAGTCGACAACAGTTAATGTTTTAGATGCTGATATTATTACTGCTCTTTAAAAAGTGGTCCCAAATTAGACGTCCAGAATGGATTTCGTTAAAAAATGTCGCGGTGGCTGAAATCCTTTTCAAATGATGATGTCGAGTATTCTAATAAAAAAGAAAAATTGGCCTTTTGATATTATTTCTTATAGATCCTAATCCGGCTAAAGAAAACACTTTAATTACACCATCCGCTTAAACATAATTTCTTCAGCCTTTTTCAGCAAGACCTGTTTCGATATTGTTTTAAAGATTGCACTGAATTTATATATTAATAAAGTATATACAGGGTACGGTAGCATAACTTCCTTCTTTAAAATGCGCCACTTTTTTTCTACTAAATTTTGTTAAAGAGAAATAATAAAGCAAAAAATTGAAATAAAACTGCAAGGCAAGAAGCATACATATTGCCAATAGTATGTTATTTCGATTTTCTGTTATTATTTCTCTTTAACAAAATTTAGTAGAAAAAAGTGGCGCATTTTAAAAAAGGAAGTTATGCTGCCGCACCCTGTATATGATATTCTTTATGGAAAGATTAGATCAGTGATTATGGGATACGTATAAATAGAACTAAAACTAAAATTATGATAATAGACAGGAATGAGAAGGCCAAACATGATGGATTATGCGGAATTGATGTTGTGGATAATTTTATATATATCGCGGGTCAATATTAACTAAAAATGGAAGTTGTCTACCAGACATAAAACGGCGACTAACTTACTATAGCGCACAGTGTAGTCATTAGACTGAAAACGCGATTTGGAAGAAAATAGCCTTGTCATTGAACACAAAGTTGAATTTGTTAAACTGCCTAATTCCTCCAATCGCTTCATATGCAGGTGAAACCTTGTCGGTGCGCCGCGGAAGGTATTAACAGGATTGATGGATTTGAAATGCGGATGTAAAGGTAATTGTTAAGAATATCACGGATGGACCGTAAAACGAATGCTTTCATTTTAAACAATATGCGCTTAGTAGATAAGATAAGATAAGATAAGATAAGATAAGAAAAAGGTTTTTAAGTTTTTTCGGACACGTTGCGCGAGACGTAAACTCTTTACGGAGCGCCAGATTATTACTGGAAAAATGAACGGAAAAAGAATATAAGATAGACCAAGAACACGTTGGGTCGACCAATTAGAAACCATTAACTTGAGCCTACACGAGGCATTTAGCTCAAGACAAATCAACATGGAGAACTGTGACAGATGCGGCAGTTTCATAATACCGCTAGGGAATAATTAGTTTTCTTTTTCTAAAAGTAATGTAAAATAGAAGCATTTAAAAACAAATAACAAGAACCGAATCATCTTACACATTTCACACCTGGCGGACAGAGAGATTATAGGGAATTAGCGTCCGTTGAAAGCGATATTAGAATTGAAGCGACGAAAAGGAACTATTTTCAATTGTTATAGTTTGGTGCGACCGAAAAAGACTGCATTATCGAAAAATAATCCGCCGACGAGTGATTATAAAATGTCACACGTTTACAAATTAGCGCAAAAAAACGAAATCCGAATTATTTATTGCCGTCGTGAATGCGACATATTGTATACATATGTATTATATGATGAAATCAGGCTATGTATGATTTTTTTAAACCTGGTGTATAACTGAAAATGAGCAGACGGCAGAAGTAAGTCAGGGTTTTTTCGCCTAACTTTTAATTACGTCTACGCGACTGACAGTTCACGGCTGAGGTTTGCAACAAGTCTATCCGACAGACGGAAGTCGGTGTCGATTCCAGCCTTTCAATAAGTTACAATGATACGCTATCGACGTTTAAAAAGCTAATTGCCACTCAAAAAGGTGATGCCCCGCAGCTTTTTGTGTACATACTGAGGACGGTGTCAGTGGAAAAGGCTCGTCACAGGTTTTAATAAAAGACAGAAAGGATTGGCACTTTTCATTAAAATGCCTTCGGCGTATATTTATTTTGTTTGCTCGTCCGAAACGAAGCAGAAGAAACGGTCAATTTGTGTCAGTTAAAAGTTGGAAGCAGATAAATTAATGAAATGTCGCCCTCTGCGGACGCAAAATGCGAGCCCCGAGAATCAGGTTTGAATTTCGCGGGAATAAGTCTTTTTACGATTCAAGACTAAACAAATAATTAACGAGTGTAAAGGCTGACATCATTCAGCCATTAAAACGGCACTTTTCATCTATCCGGTTTTGTAGGCAAGTGTGTTTCTTAACTTAGTTTTCGAATGACAGAGAGTGACCATCGTTCTCAACTGAGTTTCAGTTTCACTCGCTTAACGATTTACCTGTTTCCGTTTGTTAATTCGTTGTCGCCAAATGGAGTTTTCTCGAACAGAGTTAGGCGCAACATTTATTTGATCTAAGAGAATCGCGGGTTTCCTCTGTGCAGCGCGAGTGTCTTTTTATTGTTGCGTTCAGTATGGAAATTGTTGTGAAATTTGAATATTACCGGTTCAAATGCAGTGCGCTGGTTGCAAGCGTGTTATGTTTTTCAAATTCTATATTGCACGACGTTTTTCACCGTTTAGAAATATTAACTTACTAACTCGCAAATTATTTTTACCGTTAATTCTAATCACATAAAACCGATAAACGACGTTAAGGTCTCGGAAATTCGGAAATTTCCCAGCTGTTCCGGATGAAATAAATTATACAAAAAAAATACATTGCGTTATTTTTAACAATAAAGGTCGCGCTCCGAATAAAATTCCATCACGACCGGTAAACAAATTTTATTCGATCGCGCACTAAACGATACGTCGTATGCTTCGGGTTGTTTATTAAATAGCGTGTACGTGTTTCTTGAAATTGGTTAAAACAGAGCTGTGTCTCAATTGTACGTATTTCAAAATAGAATAAAATACGTTTATGTTCCAATATCTCCCATTGGAAGAGTTGGAAAAAACAATGCGGGGAAATTTAGTGTAGAAATTAACGTTTCAAAAGAATATCTCGGCGCGCGCCCTTTTTATATACGAAAATTAAAATAAAAAACACAAATTTTTTTTCCTTGTTAATTACGTTTATATTTATATGAGTATGTGCTTTTTGAACAGCATTAATTTAACAGTAATCTAACGAGAAGTGTACGGAAATCCAAAAAGGTGCAACTAATAATTTAATGAAATATATATATATATATATATATACACAGTGAGTGACATTAATTTTTGAACAGTGGGGATTGGAACAAAAATACACAAAAAAATGAAAGACAAAAAGGTATAGTCTGAATTTTTTTAAGCGAATAACAAAACGGAGAATCTCTTACACACGTACAGAAATAAAAAAGTCGAAAAAAAAAATTAAACACAGCGTCGGTTACGAAGAACGAAAAAATGGCGAAATCTCGCGTTACATTAATCGTTGAACGCATTCCAGATCATGGAAAAATTCTTCCGTCTAGAAGAACTTAATATTTGGTACGATCACCTTTGGCCTTCACAACGGCTTTGAGCCTTCGCGGTATGGAAAAAACCAACTGCTCTAGCGACTGGACCGGAATCTTTGCCCATTCCTCTTGTAGACGATCTTGCAATTCATGCTTGGTCGAGACTGGCCTCTCTCAAACTTTGCGGTCATAATTCCACAGGTACTCAGTTGAATTACAATCTGGGGATTGTGGCAGCATTTCGAGGACCTTCGGGCAGTTGTATAAGAGCCACTCACGCGTACGATAAGCCGTATACTTCGGGTCGATATCTCGGTACAAGCGAAAGGAAGTTAGGATTTTAAATTTCTCCGCATTGGGGCGTAGATTATTTTTCAGGATCTTTCTCTGTACACAGCAGCATCCATATTCCCTATGATAAACTCCAATGCACCTACGCTACTCGCGGTAAAACAACCTCACACTTTATTATTTTCCGCCATCGTGTTTTATTGAGGCAGTTAAGTTTTTACTTTAATGTATCGGGTTTACTTCGTACTTTGACTTTTCCATCATTACCAAACAGGTTGAACTTCGATTCATCCGTAAAAGAGGCATCACGCCAAAATGTTTTTCGAACTGGTACTTTTTTGCGAACTCGAGACGCTTTTGTTTCTTCGCTGCGTTAATATAGAATTTTCTACGAGCCGTTCACGACAAGTAGCCCACCCTTTTCACCGCTACAGTTGTGGCCGTAATGGTTACACCTGCTCTTTGGGCTAGTTCACGACTTAACTGTGGTACGCTTACCTGCGGAGTTTTTATGATTTGACACCTGATCCAGCATTCATCGGTCTCAGTTAATTTTCTCGGTTGTCCCTTTTTGCGGAATCGAATGGACGTGATTTTCCTGCTTGAAGCGTCGTAAAATCGCGTATACGGTGGTTCGCAGAATATTTAGTAACTTCGATATTTGACCTCCCGATAAACCTTCCTCACAGTTTAAAATTACGAGTATACGGACTCTGCAAGAGGGGTATGTTGGCCTTTAGGCGACATTTTTTCGAATATCAAACACGCTTATTTGAATCGTAACGAATCTACACTATTTCACGGCGAAATCTCTTCATGCACTGGTTACTACGTAGGTACACTTGCCCTGTATGAACCTAACGCACTCCGGAAAAACCCATTACTTGCTTCGCACTCGGCCTTTTCAACGATTAACGTAACGCGTCATTTCGTCGTCGCATTTTCATACGTACTGCTCTAATTTCCGACCTATTGCATTGAACTCGCTCAAAATTCGGTGACTCAGACTTCGATATATTCTCCTTCGTTTGACATAACAATCGCATATTTCATTCAGCCATTACCAAGCTATAGGACATTCCTCACCTTGGTGTGTTGTGTTGTTCAACGATTAATGTGACTATATGTTTTTTCCCAAACCTTAAAAATACAACATTAAGAGATGGTTTTAGCAGTTTATAAATTAAGAAGAAAATATACATACAAAATAATTCGTACTGGCCTGAGCTGAAATGAATTTAAAAATGCATTTTGGATTTCTTATGTAAAAATACTACAATTCACTCTGTTCATCGTAATAACAGTTCGGCGTCGGAAAATGTAAAATTGTACAACCGTATCGCATCGCGTTGCGGTAAACTGCTCCCGGCGATTCTTACATTTCTGTCGTCGGAAACTGGCGCTTTACTGCTGACAGAACCCCCTGTTTTAACTCTTATCTCTCGTTCGCAGCTCGTTTTCCTCTCGTACAATCTGTTGTAATCATTTGCCTTATTTTTCCTCTTTAACTGCTCTAATCTTGCGTTTTTCCTTCTTCTTTTCGTGTCGTCCACGGATATATGTATGCGCGTTGACGATCATTTGCTAGCTAAATATCACGTTTTGTGTTTAGCCGTTGCGTCCATCAAGTCTCTCATATCGTTATTTTACCGATCCATGATTGTATTCACGTCCTCTTTCTTCTACCCCGATCTCTTTTTTTCTCATAATCTTTCCCCGTATAATTATTAAACCGTAAAACAATTTGTATGGTTTTCCTCTCATAACGTGGGCGAAATAGTTAGATTTTCTTTAATTACATTAAGTATTTGTCTCCCGCTGTTCGCCCCTTTGCAACACTTCGTCGTTTTTTATCTTCTCTGCATGCACGATATTTTTATGATTTTGCTGTGTATTTGCATTT
Source organism: Icerya purchasi (assembly GCA_039619475.1). Lineage (NCBI taxonomy): Eukaryota > Metazoa > Arthropoda > Insecta > Hemiptera > Monophlebidae > Icerya > Icerya purchasi. The sequence continues at coordinate 179,789,491 of CM077115.1, forward strand.
CGTACGCTTTTGAATTTCCTACACTGTTCTTTTTACACGCTTCTGCACACCGTATAATGAAATCGGTTGGATGTAACACTTTATAAACGTTCGTCTTGCGCCAAGCATTCAGATGCGTTTAAACTTTCCGGTTTTATGACCGAATTATAGTGTTTGATTTTTGCATTGATGGACAGTGATTTCTTATTATATACGACTATTATTATTGGAATGCGGTTTCCATCTTTCTCATTCTCAATTTATTCGCTTCTTCGTCTAAGCCATTAGGTTCTATTATTTCTCCCAAGTATTTGAATTTCCACACTTTTTGTATCTTTCTATACTTTGTTTCCATCGAATTCGGAATTTTTATTATTATTATTATTATTACTGTTAACATCACCATCGTCGTCATGATGGTGATATTAATAATAATAAAGTGTTTATGAATAAAATTTCTAAAAATTGATTAATGAATTTTTTTCGATTAAGAACAATTTTACCAAACATTTGCAGAATGATCGCCTAAGTATTGATGAAACTATGCAATAATGTGTAATTATTTACAGTAATCTGAGTTATTATCGGAATATTTAAATGTATGTAATAATATACGTTCTATCTGTAAGAATTGATTCTACGGACATACACAATACTCTGGCTTCACTCCGATGTAAGACTGAATGCGTATTAACAAAAAAACTTTAATTCGATAATTAGGAGACAGCGATTAATTCGTACCGCCCTAAAATACACGCATATAAAATTGTAGCAAATCTTTTATTCACTCTGTTGTAAAAATGGCGTAGTTATTAATGTATACGTGTGTATGCTGTCATATATTTCGCGTGGAGCCCACCGTAAATGCAAAATGTTTAAAAAACATATAATTACAAAAAAAAAAAAAAACCTAAAAGAAAACATACATAAAATCCGAACATAACTGATAATCGGAGGTGTAAATCGACTGATGAAAATTCAATTCGACTGGGCTTTGACGCGACCGATTTACGATTTTCGGCGTGAAAGTCCAACAAAACAAATGGGTGGCACTGGAAAAATGTCACTCCTTTTATTTTCGGCGCTAATATAGGACAGACTCAGGATAATGAAATTCTTTCTTTCAACCACGTATCATTTAGTGATGGGCGTGTTCGAAACTTCCGATATCTTGCATTCTACGCTCTCTACCGTCGGCTTTTATCCAGTCCCTTTTTCCCTTCTTCCCTTTTTAGCGGATTCTTAATTTATCTTCTTTTTTTTTTTTTTTTTTTGGTTTTTGTTAGTTCCGGCCAACCAGCTAATCCAGACATCCGTCCGTTATTTTTGAATTGCGCAACATGTTTGGTCATCTGTTAAAGCTCTCGGATCTGCATTCGGATTATACACCCTTAACCTCTGTTCCATTTTCAGTGCCAAACACCCTTTTCGCTTATCTTTTATAAGCGCTCCAGCCGTTCAGTAGTTACTTTGTCATTTATATTCGAAGCACCGCGTTGATTAAATACTTTTCTCTTCGAGTTTATCAGCGTTTCATTTATACTTCTCCTAATCTACCGGCTGATATCTGCAGCGTGTTTGTATACATACTTTTCCGGGTTTAATCCAGATATCAGTAAAATTGCTCTTCCAACTCGCTGCAAATTTTGTCGTTTTCGCTGAGCGTGTTTTAACTTTTTCCCTCTTTTAATCTTTCTTCTAGTATAGAACAAAAAAAAAAAAAAAAAAACGAGAGAAAAAAAATCCGTTAACGGGTGCAGGAAAATTATCTGTAATCTTTTCCATTTTAATTTTAAAACGCACGCGCGATAAACCTCAAAAACAACGTAATCTCACGCGCTGCTACACGGAAGCGTGCTGACTTAGAATCCGGAACCGGCGGGTAAGCCGTTAAATATGTAAACATTGCGGCAGAACTATGCTGGAATTCACGTATAGTTGCTTTCAGACATGTCGATGTAGCATTTTCTCTTTTTAAGTAAAAGTTTGAAATAGTTCGATGACGTTCAGAAAGCAACGAAATCCGGAAATGTATAGAGCGACTTTCGGCTTTGAACATGAAAGTATAGGTAACCAACTTCTCCGCCAGATGCGAAAATATTCCACGATTATTTAACAAATACCTAAAATGCGGAACGAAAGAAAAGGGACACCTGTTTCGCTACGGGGTTTTTGTCGAATATGAAGGAAATCGTTTCTTCGACATTGTTTTCCGAAATAACGCGAGATTAATTTTGTAAACTGGAAAAGCCGTTGTCGTAAAACGAAGCAGCTCGTTTGATTGCTGGAAAAAATATTGCCCTTCCGAATTTAATTAACTCTTCCAGTAAACAGCTACTACAGTGACTTTTCGAAGATATTTGTGCGCTGCTTACTCTGCATATCGAAGGAAATTTCATTTATTTAAATTATAATTTATTCTTCGCGTAACAAAATTTTCGATGCTGCAGCAGCATCTTCATTTTCTCCGTTTTTTCCGGACCGAGTTCGGAAATTTCCCCTGTCCGATGTCGACTGTGTTTCTTTTTATTCGATATTATACTAGAAAAATGTTCTGCCATTCCTCTTCTGTTCTCTTTCCGACAGCGCTTCCATTGGCCATATGAAATATTTCATTTTTGTCCAATGAAAACGGTATCTCTCGACGCCGCTGTACAGTCAGTGAATTCGCCGTGAAATTCCCTCTCGTGTTAACTGTTTCATGCAAAAAAATGGGCGCTTTATATTTTTCACTTCTACAATATAAGAAGTTTCCTTTTGCGTATAATCTTCTACAGGAAATTACATTTATCGGCTAGTCGATTGTTTGTTATTTTTGTGTCATGTCCGCCGCTAAATCGTCGAAGGAGATTTTTACAAAATTTTCGACTAGGAAATTTTCCTGGTTTATTTAACCAGTGCTGGGACATCGGCGTAAATGAAGCAAATTTCGAAGCAAAAACGCAGCCTGATTGTCATTTTCTGGCGGAGTAAAATCGGTACGTCTAATTATTTCTTTGGTTAGGTATTGTTTCGGGCTGACCTATCTCGTATGGTCGTTCAAAAATATTTACATTAAAAATGCGGTGAAATAAAAGTATTTTTGAAATAGAAAAAAAAAAACAATATCATCAGCGCTGTGCGCCCTCCGTTGGAGACCCCCGGAGTTCCCAATACTCCCTGTTTAAAGCCTACGGCTAAAATTAAAAAAACACAGGAAACGCACTTCAGTGTTAATATCATCTCTGATACTTTTAATTGTTTCTGTATAATATGTTAAAATTGATGATGCGATAATGAACGTCTTAAATTCGAAAGAAAATAATAATGTTAACGATTTCATTTTAATTTTTTCGTTTATATTTTTAGGAGTAATGGGCACAATATGGGTCTATGATAGCTGTAGTAACTTGCGTAATTTTTAGTTTGTCGATGTGACACGAGCGAAGATTAAATACACAACCCCCCCCCCCCGTGAGTAGTTGGTAGAGCTGGACTCGTTTTGAGTTGTAATTCAAAGGTTTCTTCCATGAACCGAAATAATCGCCGATTTTCAAGTTTCTTGACGTTGACATTAATATCTCCCGATAAAAAAGTATAGGGTATTTTAATTTTCGTTGGTTCGAGAGATTTGCGCAATTTCCACGCTTTCTTTCATTTCCATAGATTTACGTAATTTAAATGCTTTATTTCATTCATCAAAAGTTTTCGTTTTTTGTAGTCTCCATACATTTCATCAAAACCCGATTTTTCAATACTTCTACGTAATCATATTTCTTTCATTAATTTTCAACAGTTTTATATCTTTGTTGTGCTTTTCTTTCGTAGATGCACCCTTGTAATGCTTAGTACATTTACACCTATCATCACCGTGGCAGACGAACATCTTCGGAGGTCGGAGCACGACTGACTTAACACAACTAGAATAAAAGGCTGTATTCTTCTTTACCTCTCGCGTAACGCTCGCGCGTTCCACTTTGTTTTCCGCCAGTTAGGTCACGGCTAAAACATGTTCCATGCTATAAAAGTAAAAAGTAACTCTACCCGATGAAAAATACATATTTTACAGTAATCTTAAAATGGGATATTATGATTAATCTTAAAAACTCTAATTAAAATCTCGGTACACCGCAATTAAAAAACCGCATTCGACCGTTTCACACAATATTCCTTGCTCGGACCCAGTTCTGGGCCAACAGATTTTGCAAAAAACGCAGTTGACAAATTACTGTAAAATGTTTATTGTTCAATGGACTACCGGTATTATACATTTCTGCAAAATCAGGCAACACGATCTTTCTATTCGACTAAATGGAAAGCGTATTCCAAACGCAAATGAAGATTCAAATCGTGTTCGCTCTTATGTTTTTGTGTCTAAAAAACTCAACTTGATGAACAAACTTTTTCCTTACGCTTCAGATATTAAGAATCTAGTTCGTTCATGATTATGGTGTAGTAATTTATTGCTCCGCTAGAAAACAAATCTTGAACTGACTCAATACGGTCCGAAATTCTGCCATCCATACTACTCTCGGTGCATTTCGTACTTGGACAATAGCATGTTGTACGAGTGCAACGAAAAGCCCCTTTCTTTTCGAGAAATTGTAAAATACCACGAATACTGTGTGTTCCCGGAACATATCGGTAGTTTAGTATTAAATTTGTATAAAAAAGTTTTCCGAATACAAAGTTTTATTTATAAAGTTCCCCTTAAAATTGAATTTATCGGAAAATGGAAAAATGTACGATAAAGTAAATAATTCTCACCGAATATCTGTACACAGATGTATTAAAGTTTCTCCGTATGCTCCAGCCCACGATTCTATTACTATTTCCAGATCTTTTAGGCCACACGTCGGATTTGCTTTACTATTTTAATACACAGCGCAACCAAATTTATACAGCAACCTAAAACAAACGCTATACCGCCTTCGACAGAACTCTTGCAATCCGAATTGACTCTTGATCTTAATACAATTGCTGTAATGATACTCGGATTTGCGTTTTTTTCGGGAACTTGTTTTAAAGTATTATTCAGATTATAAAATCATGTTCGCTGACGGATCCACAATAGAAAATCGAACTGCTGGCGCAGTAGTATCAAATTAGTTCGATACAGTTCGGTGCTCGTTACCTTCACTCTGCTCCATTTTGCCTGCCGAGCTTTATGCTATTTTTTTATTGATTATCCTTGGTATTTCTTCAGACAAAAATTTAATTTGCATCGACTATTTTAGGAGCGCTACAAAGTTTGCTCAATAGCAAAGGAAATCATTTCTGTACAATTTTCGTACAGACTGCGGACCATATCCCCAAAATTAGTGGACCAAGCTGTCAAAGAAGCACTTGAACCCCGTACCTAATATAATGCAATACCGGCAACAGATTTTAAGAAGCATATCAGCAATCGTCTAGATAAAAAATTCCACGACGCTTAGTTAGGGTCCCCCGCTTCTAATGAACTAAAAGAAATTAATCTTAACAGGGAAGAAACTGTTTTTTTCCGTGTCCGCATTGGTCATCATTCGTACCTTTCGAGACATTTATCATTGTTTTCGCTGCAATGTTAACCGTTCAACATCATTGACCGTCTAGAGTATAAAACAATACGATCAAATTTTCACATCCGCCTCATCACTACTTAGCTTCTCTCGATGATGATAAAAGAATAATTTCTCGACTCTTCGGATTTCTCAAAGCGACGGATCTCATAACCTTATTGTGATAAAATTGTTCGTCGCATAGCCCATTATGAAAAAAAAAAAAAAAAAGATATATATTAACTATTTCCGATGTTTTCAAAATTTCGCCGGTAGAAAATGAACGATTGTATTTTATATTCATTTAAGATGGTTTTAAATTGTTGTTGCAATTTGAAATCCTATTTCGATTCTAATAAGTATTAGTGTTGTTTTTGAATTATAACGATATATCCTTAAGATATGTGTATATTACCCCATATAAATTTTACTTTTTAGCGGATTTTTACTAATTGGTTAGAGTAAACCTTGGAGCTGGTATCTTTTTTTTTTTAATATATGAAAGCGTGTGTCTATATTAGTATAATTAGCGATGTTTATTTTCAGGAAAAAGAGGTTAGAGAGCACAGAAGAAAAACAGCGAAGAAGGTGTGAGAGGCTAGGAAGGAAGTTGCGTTCCTGCTGTATAGTCGAACAAAACGAAACCGATTTCAAATGAGTATTGCGTTTCGGAGAACATACGTACATGACTGAAATAAGAGCAGATTTTAATTCATTACGTAATAATGGCGCGTAAATTACCCGGACTAGGTGAGAACGGGGCAATGGAGTCTTTTGCAGGATATCGGGAAAATTACACGATATTTCAGACGAGTAGCATGAGGAAAAAGAAAAACTTCTCGCTGGAGGAAATAAGATATGGTACATTAGTAGCATAAATAAAACGCCGCATGCGTTTCGAAACACGATATTCGCTGTTGGAGAACCCTCAGCGGAATGACAGATAATATCGTGAAGCCGACCTTTATCCGATAATGCTGTTAGCCGTTCAATTTCTTTCACGGATCGCAGTTGATGGTTAGCGAAAAATGTTTCCCTCTTCTTTTACATCGGTAAAATGCAAAAATCAAGCAAGAGCTGCTAAAAGAACTACAGGCACCGTCGAGAAGAAGAAAATCATATTAGAACTGAGAGTGTCCTTCAGAACGTGGCTACACCAAGTCCGAGAGACTCGTTCGAGCATCATGCGCGTTTATTGAATAACGCTTAACTGCACTGTTCGGTTATATTAGATCGTTACCGGAGTAAGCTGCTCCTCTGTCGGCTTCTGATTACTAGTATTTGCTATTTTTTTTTCCCGCTTCTTTTTTTCCTGCTCTTTTTTTCCTGCTCTTTTTTCCTTTTCTTTAGTCCAACTCGTTTGTGCCACATTTCATGGCACCGTAGACTATCCCGCTGTAGTTTTTGAGGTTTATCTTCTACCTTCCGAGTTTAATGCGAATTTTGAAAATTTGGTTCCAAGGCAGCTAATATTCCGGCAGGGTGACAATCTGATTTATCGAATACGATTTTCGCAGTGCGTGTTTTTGTGTCCGGTTCATGCGTTGTGTTTATCAAAATAATATTATATTTCTGTGCATCATCCGCTTATATATTATGATATATATATATATATATATATATATATATATATATATATATATATATATATATGTGTGTATATATATATATATATACATACGCATATGCGTGTTGTGAAAAATAGCAGCGGATTTAAAGTAAATGCAATTTGAGATCCAATTTATCTGGCGTTACGTTCAATTTTGTACACGTCGATATTGGCGCAAAACCGTATACATGTATATGGGTCGAATTAGAACAAAGTTATATTTCAAACGGGGGGAGCTTTTGTGGTTTGGTTTATTCATTTATGCTGTTTAACCGGAAATTTCGCGACTACGATTTGTTTGAACAGACCTGCATTTAATATATCGCGCTCTCCATCACAGTTTTCAATAAATAATTTATCACCCCGTCCCATCTTATCCCCCCATCGCTGCCTTGTTATTATTAATATCATTGTTTGTAGTCCGAAACATCGACGCGTTTTATCGTATCGCGTAATGGCCGCGTTCGCGTTTGCACTAGCCAAAATTGAAAATTAACAGAAAACTAATTAATTTAATGCGCGCCGCCCGGTTTAAATGCAATTAATAAAATGTACACAATTGCCGTTGAAACGACCGACGAATGAATATTATTTTCTCATTGTTTTTGTTTCTCATTATAGAATTCCGCCATGTTCATCTTAAAAGTTGCCGATCGCCTATTTCGACATGAGTACGTGTCTTACCACTGGAAATTGTTTCGAAAAATTGTCACAAAAAAAAAATAAAAAAAATAAAAAAAAATAAAAGGGACATCGAAAAGTGTTATCTTGAGCTTTTAGCTCCGTAAAAACGCACACCTATTTAAACCGATTTAAACCGATTTAAACCGATTTAAACCGATTTAAACCGATTTAAATCGTGCCCAGTGTACTTTACTAAAGAATGCTACCACCTCTCAGCGATTCGCTATCATTGTACGAATAGTGATGGAGAGATTCATGTCACAATTGCACGGAGGTACTCCAGTCTTTGATATAAGTGATGTCTTTTATGGTTGATCTCAAATTTTGTTCGTCACAAAAAAAGAATGATTACGAAGAAATGTCACGCGAAATCCGCATCTATATTTACGCCACAGTGTAAATATTTCATTCAATTTGTGATCAACAATTCAGTTCGCGTTTTCGTTAAAATGAAAAATAGTCGTCTAGAACCGAAAAAAAACATAAAATGTCACAATGTGCTTCGGTACACGGAGCTGTTCATTTTTCGTCTGCAGTTCAAGGAGTCAAAGTTCAGATTTGCGCTCGATCACGTACACGTTGCGCTAACACTCTTTCAGAAACTACTTTTAATGCACTAAAGAAATCCGTTCTGTCAAATTTCTATATATTCCATGCGCTCGTACAGCAGCCGGTGCCTACAGAGAGAAAGGAGGATCATTTAGTATGTTAAAAAGCTGTACACGATGATTTAAACTTAAACACTCATTGAAACGGTCTTCCGACAAAAGTAACGAAAACACAACAAAGCAACGTGAAATAGTCGCCGACGAGACAACGGAGGCTATTTGTCCGTCGAAGTAGGCGACCGCTTCGGCATACTACGGGGACAAAAAAGTGCAGCGTATACTGATCATTTATTAAATAATAATTTACCCTTAAAATAATGTCTCTTTCGTCCGGGAATACGGTTTTAAAAACAGTTTAAAATTTTACTTTTTCAGCGAATTCGTTCCCACGAAGAGACAACTTCGGCCAACAATTTAAAAATTTCACAAAAAACTGACTTTATACTTTTTTTTTTTTTTTGATATTTCTCAGAATATTAGAATTTAATGAGAATGGATGTGAACCGTTTAAAATTGTGGCGCAGTTCGTTAGCTAGTGGTGTTTCGTTGAAATGAGACAATTGCTTCATCACACTACATTTTAAAATATTCGAAAGCGTCGTTTTTATCGTATTTTTAAAAAGTATTTTTGATGAAAATTTTTTTAAATTAAACATTCCATATTCGGCGAATAATGATTTATTTTGAGTACGTTAATTTTTCGCTATACATTCGATGAATTACACCTCTAGCGCCGTTTCAGTAATTAAAAATTAACTCTGTAACATTCACAACTTAGACGGTCAACTTAACACGCGATTATTTAAACATACTAATTATCCGTTTATATTTATCACTTTTTCCACTGTTTGGTCCCGGGAAGAGACAAACTATGATACACTCACGATTACGAAAAACACTTATTCTACCGCTGCGACACATTTCTCTTTATTTACGTTACCATTTTAGATTGTCGTTTTCTAATGTACATAAATTTCACGTGTCATCTCATTGACAACATCAACTATTTACCAACGTTAATGATTTCATTTTTACTTTAAAAAATACAGCAACGAGAATATTTTTAAAACATCCGAATAGCGCGGTGTAGTTTCACAAAATTATTTCGTGAAATTACAATTTTGCTTTTTTTTTTTCGTTTTTCCTTCTTCTTGCGGCTGATGATGATGGTGTAAAGTAATTTAAAAGAACCGAAGATTAATGATTTACTGCCGGCTGCGTGATCATTTTTAATGTCTCTTTGCGCAGAAAAATGATGACAGTTATATGTTTAAGTGTAAATTTCAGAAAATGCATAACGTGCGAACTCTAATTTTAAATCGAAAAAAAAACAAAAAAAAAAACGAATATTTCCGAAAGCCATTTTAAATTTAGACTTTTACAGGGCTGAATTTAGGGGGTCTGTAGGTACCTAGGCTGAACCTACGCTGCGGGCCCTATCAGTGGGCACGAAATATACCCCCTTTAGTAAAATGGAGGGTCCTCCGGAAATATTTTAAAAATGTCCCGCAAAAATCGTATTTCAGAGCAATTTTCTAACTAAAAGCCTAAAAAAAAATCATTTAAAGTTGATTGTAGAAAATTTCGCTACACATTATTTAGAATTTAATGATTTGATGAGATAATAAAAATGAAAAGAATTGAAAATCATTAAGGTATTCAACACGATTTATTAACATTGCTACGACCGATTATATTAGAAAAAGAACATAAAGTTAAGATTAATGTCGATGTCTTTCTATCTATGTTGTCAAATATGCAAAAAAAGTATTTCAATTTTAAAAATAACATATTGTAATTTGAAGTAAACATGTTAGGCAAATGCAAAATATATAAAAATGGAATGCAACAAATAATAGTAAATTTTACTTATATTTAATTCAAATTTCCTAAACAATTAGACTTAAAAGGAAAGTGAAATGTTAAATTATGTGAAATAAAGTGCATAGAAATGCATTGATAAAAAATTTCGGTACAGTAAACTTTTATGCTGACTCAACTCATATCAGCTGTTCATACCGAATAGCCCACACAAAATATTATAATTGAGGCGACGTATTTTATGATTGCAAGAGGGGGGGGGGGCCCTCACCGCAGTATTAAAAGAAGGACATTTTTATTTTAATCTATTCAAAATTAAAATATTTGAATTTTTTTTTCTGGTGCGGGCTCATATATTCGGAGCAGAAAATATCCGAATTAGTTGTCATGCCTTCGTCATATTCAAACTCTATTTCATACACACGTATGTGTAGAGAGAGAGATAGTTTGAGGGGAAAATATAACCGATGTTTTAACTTAAATTTGAATCGTCACGCACGACTTGGAAAATTTTAAACGAAAAAAAAAGGCTTTTCATCCCGTACGTATTGTATCACGATAGATAACACGATATTTGAAAGTAACGAAACCATATTTCGCTTAAGGAAATTTCAATGAAGAGCTTGAAATAAAAGCAAAAAAAAAAAACTTAATACCACTGGACAGCGCGAATATTATTGTGCTTAGAAGTGTTCAATCAAACTGCTAATAGACATGTATTTAGGGCAGATTATTTCTGGACAAATGTAGCTGATTGTAACGGGAAGTATTTCGATTTTCCTAGTCTATGAATATTATTATGGTAATTTTTAAGTGCCTGCAGAAACGTTTATTAGAGTACACATGGTACGTCTATTTGATTTATTTGTTTCTTTAAAATGACGCTTAAACTTATTTAGTATTGTTCACATTAAAATAAAACTAATATTTATAATATTGCTCTTTTCACTTGTTTATAAAAATTAAAAATAAATCACAAAAATTATACAAAAATTAATATACGTTTAATATTCCGGAGATTATTCTTTTTTAGACTAAATTGAATTGTTTCGAACGGGCGCATAATGAAAAATACGCTGGTCATTTAATCAATCGTATAGGGTGTTTATGGGAATATTAAAAAAATCCGAAACTCGGTTCTTTCGAACTCTAATTGGTCATAACGATCGGAGTTTAATTGTTGCAAAAATTTCATTTGATTACAGTGGAATTTAATGAATCAGTTGACGTGAAAATATTTCGTATTAATATGAAACAAGCGTAAGCCTCTTCTTTCTTCTCCTTTTTACTGTACCCCGGGTTTCCTTTTTTAACTTCTGTTGTCGCGATAAAAAAGCTACTATTGTAATTCACATTGTTTTATACCAAATTATCCCATTCTTTACGCAACAATACTGTAAATGTATCGAGATTTCTGGCTTGCTTCAAAAAGTATAAACAAGAATAACACTGCCGATCGGATGATGATATTACTTTTCGCAAATTTTGAAAGTTTCTTTAACAAATTGCAATACGGTTACTTCGAAACAGCGCAAATGTTCCATCGCTGTTACAACATTATATCTTTTTTGGAATTTTGAAATTTGCACTGTTTTGCGATTCGAAATTTCATGTCGTAACACTGACCATACCTGTTTCTATTTTTTTTTAAAGCTTCCTCATACGTACACATATCTAAAATGTGTACGGTTTTAAAAGCCAAACTATGATTTAAGAAAATGTACTTTATATTTTTGGACGGGTGGTTTGTAGCCTAAAGTGATAGAGGGTAGACGGAAAGTAATTAATTAATTGTCATAAATGCGTTTTTATTTTGCGAAAAATTTTTCGGTTTTCTTTAAATATTTCAAATTTCACGTACCTTTGAATTATGAATTTTTAAGTAATTACTTAGGTAATTTTAAATTCCGTATTGTGTATATTTTCGACGTGTATTCCAGAAATTTTTCCGTCTGGAACAGTCTCGGTTGTTCCCCGGAATTATTCATTGCCCAGTAAAAAAAAGTGTTCCAATGGTGATTTAATTTCACATTTACACATTAAGCGGTTCCGGAATTTTACGCGATTTTTAAACTTTTTTAATATTCCGGGGAGGGGGGGGGGGAATTGCACGTATTGTATGCTGGAAACGACAGTTTGTGGTAATTTGAAAATAATCATTTAGCGACCAACTCTCCATCTATGTATATCGGTCACTGACTTCAAAAAAAAAAAAAAAAATTAGACAATTATTCTTAAATATGAAACTTTGGTTCTCAGCAAGTAGACTATACATATTTAGGACCTTGTGCGCAATGGCGATTATACTTCCCGCTAGGTTTCGGGTTCTATTCCCCGGGGCGCTACGATATGTATAGGGTATTGCAAAGTTCGCCTTGAGACATGTTTTGCCGTAGCCAACACGAAAATCTGCTGTTCGCCGCCGGCATTATAATAAATAGGCGTTTGTTTTTAAAGTCGAGAGAAAATTTTCAATTTTGCTCAGGTGTTAAACTTACATTTTCTTTGTTCATTCAATTTTGAATGAATTAACGGAATTAAAACAAATTTTTAAGGAAAATTTTACGATAAAATCATTACTAAAAGTCAGAAGAAACTATTAAAAAGCAGATTAATTACGTTCACTTTTTTCCAGAACAATTTTTTCCGCTTCAAAGTATTTACATTATAAAATGACCTTATCATTTGTTTTTTAATTACGATAAGTTCATCGCACACTAGTTGAATAGTTGAATGAACAAATAAAAGTAAGTGAACACATTAGCGAAATTGAAAATTTTCCCTCGACTTTAAAAACAACACCTGTTCATTATAACGTCGGCGACGATCTGTGGGTCTAATGTTACCGGAGATAAAACGCACCTGCGGCGAAACGTGGCTTCGGAAAATCATGCTTGCGGCTAAACGTTCCCGCGGCGAAACGTAGTGGTTCTATATACCTATATATCATACATGTATATATATATATATATATATATATATATATATATATATATATATAATTCGGCCATTTTGGCCTTGCAAGGGGCTGTGCCCCTTGACCCCTCTTGCTTACATTTATATCCCTTTCTCTTCTATACTTTGTATAAAATTATCAAAATTTACAACGTAATTCTAAATTGGTCCATATTAATATAATAACATCATCACAGAAATCCTATAAAATGGAACAAACGTTACATAAAACTGGGACATTTTTTTAAGACATTTTTTTTGGGACATTTTGTGTTACATAAAATTGGGACATTATTTTTTCTAGTGGGGGGTAGCCTAAGAATTACGTTGTAATTAATATATATATATATATATATTGTTAAGGGATTTCTTTGCCACCTTCAGAGCTTTGTTTTTTACACAGAGGCTTTATCGACTATAGTGCATTGATGACCTTTGATGAATTGTTAAAATGATACCATTGTTTCAGTGCTTAAACCAATGCAGCTCTTTGTTCATTCAAAATAATTGTACCAGTTATTGGTACCATTTGTGAGTGCTGATGAATACCGGTAATGTAGTAACATTAAAGAAGGGGGAGTCTGTTTAGAAAAATTTTTGGTTACAAACATAACTGACTTAAAATATTAGAAATTTACAATGGAAACCTAAATTGGAAAAACATTAATTTTTAATAAAACGAAAAGCTAAAATATTATCCGTTTTGATTATTCTGTAAACGTAGATTCGAATAAAGATGATTGGTTTGAAATACCCAAAGCGCGATGTACCGAATAATTATTGGTGGAATTGGAATATTACGCCTGAACACCTTGATAGAGCGCGGAAAGTAGCAACATTTTAGGTTGATCACATTGTTACTGAAAAGTATTTGCACTAAAAATTGTGGAATAAAATAGTACTAAAAAATAATAGTAGTAAAAAAAAACTTAAATACATTAAAAAGTAAGAAATAATTATTTAATAAAAGATAATGATATTTTACAATGAAATATAATTTTTGAAGGAGATATTACGATTATTCTTAAATGATATTCGTATCTTAATTAAAGTCTCGGTACACCGAATTAAAATTACAATGATTAAAAACTATATTAAATATTTTCAATGTTTCGAGTAGTCGGATTATTAGTTATTGTTGCAATTTAACTTTTGGTGTAGACTTTAATTAAAGTATAAATGTCATTTAAGAATAATCGTAATATTTCCTTGAGGTGGTATATTTTATTGTAATATGTTATTATCTTGTATTATTTAATTTTTGTTTTTGTATTTCAGTGCATTTTTATTTAACTTTTAGAGCATAAATATTGAAGTCGGTATTTTTTTTTTTAAATACTTTTTTTGTTTTGTTTTGTTTTTCGTTATTTTTGAAGCACCTATTTCCCCCTTAAGAGAAACAAGCAGAGCTCGATGTAATGGTGCGTTGGAGATGAGAACGCCATATTTATGCTCAACGAAGAGAGGAGACGAAGGGGGCAAAAGAACCGGAACAAAACGGTCATGTTCACTCAAAATGTGATTTTTCTAATAGCGTATTCTACGCGCGTAAGGTTAAGAGAAAAAAAAAAAAATACCACGAAGATGATGATAAGTTGTTGATTTTATACACTCTAAGAAGGATTATTTTTTATTTAGACGCTGGTATCAATTTACGCCTTCAATTAATGCTATTGAACTTGTACAAACACTAGGGGGAGAAACTGAAAAGCAAGAAAGAACTGTTTCAGAGTGTATTTTAACCATCGTCAAGGTATCGTCCCTTACTGTTTGAGATGAAATAGATTCGAGTGAAGTTGGGAAATCAATTAAGAGTAGGTGTTTATTCTGTCTTGTCAGCAAAAACACGCATCAATTCACATGCAATTTTGCTTTCCGAGGATAGTAATCATTAGCGAGAGTACTGACGCAATTTCATAAACGCGCGCGCTTGTTCACGCGCCGGTTTACTCTGAAGTGCGAGTGGGAATTACGCAAGAAGATATTTATTCCGTCACAATTTTGAAAAGTCGAGATTTTCTTTTTCTCACTCTCTCTCTCTCTTACTCTCTTTATTCTTTTTTAAATTGAGACCTTCCAACTATTTTTTTCTTTTTTTTTTTTTTTTTTTTTTCGTTCTATAAAGTGTATGGTACGATGTCGGCGCAAATTATTTCCAACGACGCCATTTCCTACTTCTTTTTTTTTTTCTTTTTCTAATTTGCATCCTAATGGTAATTTTCGATATTTTCGACAACGATGCGCGAATGAAACACCGTCGCCTAATTACGGTACCGTAGTTGACTGATAAGGCTGCAACAAGAACAATTGGAAGGACAACTCCTCATTTAATGAGTAGCCTTAACCAATCCCTCGAAATAAATTTCAATACCGATCGCTTAACTGTGTCCTTTTTTATCTTCAGCCGGATCTAGAAAATAAAAATGCCTCCGAGTGTTTTTGCTTCTCTTCGGATTAATTCTTTTGCGCGATTTTACCAGTCTCCGCTTTAGGAAACTACCGTTCGTGTTTCGGATTTTCCGCAGACATATCCAATCTTCCCGACAGTTGGCCAGCTTTCCGTGGAAACGAGAAGCGCGATTCGATTTACCGACTGCTGCAAAGATACATATTTTCGTAGAGACACCATTTCCACAGTAGCCAGAGGCGCCAGGTAACAGATTGAACGGCGCTTTGACAGTACTGCCCGGTGCAACCCCGTATATCTTTTTTAACGCGTTCCTTCATTTGCCTAATAGTGTACTTTTTCTTGGTTCATTATTTTGAACTTATTATCCTATATTATTAATTTACAGAATCGGGATCTGTGTACCGGAACGAAATAGGCAAATTAAGTAAGATATAAGAAAACACAACGTCGGGAAAACCAACGGAAGGAGTATGTTCGCGGAGGAAAAGTGGAATATTTTCGAAAATAAAGCGAAAATCGAATGAACTCGATTTCAACTACCTTCAGCCGCTTTTCCACGTGCAATATTAAAAAGTACCTTTCATATGTTTCCGATATCCGGTGATAATCTCGTTCGCAAACCGCATCGGTAATTTCTGTAGCTTGCCTTGTGATTCGGAAATTTACTGTGGCTAACAATGGTTGCGCTTAAGAACCAGAGCTACACACTAGTGCGGTGAATCATGTAGAAAATGATAAACCAGCGTGTGCACCTTTACGGTAACCCGAGAATAAATAATTTTTTCTAATCGGTCGATGGGAAGAGGGAAGGCAGAACGCGGCTGCACCACCATTCCTTCCGAGGATCGTCGAGACTACACTTCACTTCCGTCTCTGCGCTGCTACTGTCGCTCTCGCTGCACTAATGTGCGACGCGAACTAATAATGATCAGCAGTTTGCTGACCTCTTGAAATTTCAGCAGAAAGAACGTGCCAAGGACACGGGACGCGGGTAATTAATTATTAGCGGAGCGGGGAGCAGGCGCCACTTTAATTAACTGCATAACTTTTATGTAAAAACTCGTTCTGCTATCGCTGTTTTAGGGAAGATTTTATTGCTTGCAGCAGTCATCTGTATACGACCGCGAAGTGCACGATAGCGACTCCGGCAAATGTTCCGGCCATATGTGCTGCCGTATGTTACTCTTGAGCACAGTACAATTACTTCCATACACGGAGCCGGAAGTACTGGCTGCTCGCTAATTCGCCGCTCTCGCTTTTCCGACGGCCAGTCCTTCCTTCGAACTCCATTAACCAGCCCTCGGTCGCCCGGTCGCGCTCCAATGGCGTAATGTGTGTCTGCGGGATCTCTCGCGCCACATTGCCACTACACTTTATTTAAATTTACTTTCTCGCCTTTCGATGATGCATTTATCATCGCCGTACACGGCTGAAATTTTTCCGCCTTTCCACTGCACATGTACTATATATTCTCTAATGTACGTCTGATTCGTTTCCCTTGTCCGCCAGCGACCTAAGTGCGTCTCCGCTGGCTGGTTTTAGCGGACGACGCGGCAACAGTAAGCCAGAGCCAGTCTCCGATTGCCAGGAAGAAGCAAATCTTTAGCGGCAAACGTCTGAATCGAGACCGCCGCTACCCCGTTTCTGAAATAATTTTCAAAAATTGTTTCCGAGAAATTTCGATGGCGCCCCCCCCCCGGCAGCTTATTTGCTCGACCAATTTTCCTTAATCCATTTTCCATGTTTACTCGACGGATCGGCTCTTTTTCTCGCTGTTGTGCGTTTTTTTTCGACTATTTTGTTAGCGTTCTTTTTCGGCGGTTTTCCGACTTTTAACGAGCAATTTATATCGCCCGCCGTTCTGCGGAAGCGGAAAAA
This sequence comes from Icerya purchasi, assembly GCA_039619475.1. Taxonomy (NCBI): domain Eukaryota; kingdom Metazoa; phylum Arthropoda; class Insecta; order Hemiptera; family Monophlebidae; genus Icerya; species Icerya purchasi. The sequence continues at coordinate 179,806,954 of CM077115.1, forward strand.
TGGAGCGAGCAAAATTTTTATTTAATCTGTTGCAATTGTTGTTGCTCTCAACTAGCAATAAACAAAAATTAACCTAATGAAAAACTTCTCGTAAAACATCGTGCTTCATTTTCAGTTCGCTTTTCCTTCCTTCAGATGGCACTGCTTGGAACGTTCCATTTCAACACCTCCACCACCGCCCTTATAATGTTGCGAAGTTTCTCTTTCGAAACCGAATCGATTAATCTGTCCACAGTAAATTCCAGTTGAACGATTGCTGGTCCAGTCCACACCAGTACACGGCAACAGCCGTTGCTGCTCCTTACGGTCCGATTCATTTTTCTATCTCTAGCTTACGCTTTTATCATTTCCCGATTTCTAAACAGGACGATAGCCCCCCCCCCCACGCTTTTAGCTCTTAGTCTTCCAGTAGATTCGGAAATTACTAGTTAGAACAAGTTCCAAATCCCCCGGCGTTTGCCCGGTATAAAAAAGAAAGTGTTATAAGTTATATGTTTTTTGTTTTGGTTTTTTTATATCATTGCACTTATCAGGACCGATTTTAATGTTTATTCACAGCGGTGGTACCCTGTCAGCGAACCCCGAAAGGTGTAAACATATTCAACAGTCATCAGAGGAATAACGTGAAAAAATGTGTTGTCTCTTTTGATAATTTTCTTCATCTAATCGCGACCGGCTTCAAACATCAATATTAAACATGGAAATGTTAAAAAATTAAAGCATTGTTAATTATTACGGACGAGGAATATATCATATATAGATTCCAATGAAGAAAATGTGAATTTTAAATCGCCAAAGCGTCATTTATAAGATTGCCACTTTTAAAAAAGTTAATTTTCAGCGGAACGAATAAATTGCAAATATTACGTTAAAAAAATTGTAAAATTAAAAAAAATGCAAATAAAATGTTTCTAAAAAGAAAAAAAATTACCGACTTCAAGATTATTATGAAAATTTTAGGAAAAATGTACTTGCAGCCAAATGGTATTCTGTTGATAGGTAATTACCGAATTTCTTGCTATAATTTCCGTACGTCTAATCGGTCCTACGCACCTTTAAGCATATAGAACTTTTTGATCTGCGTAAGAATATAATATATATCTTATACAGTAATTGGCAATAATCCTTAAAAGTAGTGATATTATGATATTTCTAAAACGTTAATATTTATCGGCGTAATCGCAAATTGTAATAATAATTAAAAACCGTATTAGATATTCACAAAAATTTTTAGATATTGTAATTTTCATTCGGTGGTGCTGACTCTAATAGTTTAAGGTATGAATGTAGTTTAAGAATTATCATAAAGCCATCTTTAATTTTTTATATTTTACTTTACAAGTTAATAATATGTGTTTGTTATCTTCTTATCGGATAATTATTTTTAACTTCTTTATTAAATTTTTATGGTCGAATAATTATTTTTTACTCATTTTTTGGTGTATTTTTATTATCGGTTAATTATTTTTTAAATTTTTAGTGCGTTTCAATTGAAATTTTATAGTAAATCTTAAAGTCGTTTTTTTTTTTTTTTTTTTTTTTTTTTTGGTATCATTTTATTGCTCTAATTCGATTATTTTATTGAATTACCGCGTGTCTGTATGTGAAAGTCTTCCGGTTATCTGTTTTCTTATTGCGCTGTGTGACATGCAGATAGTATAAATTACGATAAATGTAACAGAAAAATATTTCTAATTGTAAAGAAGTTGGTTACCGCGTGTAATGCCTATTCACTTATATATATATATATATATATAACTCCAAATATGTAAATCTAAATGAAAGTTATATACGTTGATTTCCTTTGCATCGTTAGCCGAATAATGATCGTACGCAGTAGTGGAATACTCTTCGATTGCTGCCTCCTGTCTTTATTTCTTTAAAATTCCTATTTCTAATGCTTCTCACATGCGAAAAGAATTCCATACCAGATCTCTAGTCAGATGATATTCATTTTGCAACAAAAGCTACCAATGAATTTAGTAATAATTTCATTTGTTTAATGTGTTAGATAATCGGACAAATAGGCAACAAAACATTTTGGTTCTGGTATTCACGAAAGCATTAGTTATTTAAACAAATTTTTGCCTATAGTAAAACACCAAATGGAGGTCCAAGATTTTTGAAAGATTTCGGAAAACCTGTGCGCAAGAGACTATAATATATGCGAATTTATTAATATTAATTGACTAATCATCGTCTTTGTAGAAAAATCGCAATGGACCTGGAGTGGATGTCAGAATGTGACGGGGTTTTGAGAAATTACAAACTGCGTTTCATGCCGATTAAAGGAAATCTGGGGTGCCTTCATGAAAGCCGTTTAAAACTTTTCCCGATATGCGGCGAAAAAATTATACGTGGCAAGACTGAAACAAAATAAACAGAAAGAACACGACACATTCAAGATTAAGCGGCAGAAAGGAATATTATGACCTACGATTTACTAAACTATAATAGGAGGATCGAGCGAAATGTAACGAGATTTTTGCACGTTCTTTTAACATTAGCTAGTAATGGGAGCAACAAAAGAAAACAAAGGATAATATGTATAACGAAAAACAGAAATATTATACTGTTCTGCCCAAAGTTTTTAAATAATATATCGCGGTTATGAATAACAGAAATCGTGCATGGAATCCGAATTACGTCGTCAAAAACGTAAAATTATAAATATACGGCCTGGTTATTATGCCGTATGTCGCCTTTTTTTATTACAGACACAATGTAAGCGCCGAACTGATGGAAAAGCAAAGCTTTTGACATCCACTGATAGTGTATAAATAGAAATCGGTGTATCCTTTTTTTTTTTTTTTTTTTTTTTTTTTTTTTATTTTAAATAAGTGGCGCATTGCGTTGGACGCTAGACCTCCTTGGTAAATTCAGAATTTTTCATTGCAACTATAATCTTTGTAGATGCCCAACTGGTTAGTTATTGGAACTAGACGATTTAAGTTTTCAGTTTATATTATAATTCGGAATTTGTTCTAAGCGTCCTTTTTTAGGAATAAACTTTTTTCAGCAATGGTATTGTACAAGAATTTAACCTTTATTTTATTTCATTTTATTTTGTTTTATTTTATTTTATTTTATTTTATTTAATTTTATTTCATTTGATTTGATTTTATTTCATTTTATTTTATTTCATTTTATTTTGTTTTATTTAATTTAATTTAATTTTATTTAATTTAATTTAATTTTTTTTTATTTCATTTTATTTTGTTTTATTTCATTTAATTTATCCTTAATTTAATTTAATTTAATTTAATTTAATTTAATTTAATTTAATTTTGTTTTATTTCTTCTTTGGTTAAAAAAAAATACATCACCAGGAAGATATAGGTTCTTTTTCAATTCTTTTCTCTTACGACCTTTTCCGTCTTACAGAATTTTAATCGCAATAGAGATGGATTAATAAGTAATAAGTTTTGCTTATATTGTGAGAAAAAAAGTAGCATCGAAACTGTTTAGTTTTAGGCAATAAATTTTTCTTTATACGTATTGGAAAGTCATTTTATTATCGCGATCCGATAAAATGACTTTTTGCTATGTATAAAAAGAAATTAATAATTATTATAAATTAAATCAAATAATGCCGGTTAAAATAAAATAATAAAATAAGACTATATTACTGGTCATTAGTTTTTTGTTTTTTTTTTCTGCCGGTATGAGCATTTCTAAGCAGACATTTCACGCGGTTTAATAGGGAGCGACGGAGAGCAAATTGAGGAAGGAGTAAATGTTAAAAACATACTAAAACGCAAACGCACGCGCTCTTATTACGAAACTGTGTGCTTGATTTATGTGATGTGGCTCCTCGGTAGGCATTTAAATTGTATGGGGACGCGCTAGAGAAAAGACGAAGGGAATTTTTTCAGAGAACAAAGGGCGGATTTGTTTTTGAGGAAGATTAATCGCGAATAAGCGAACGGTGAAGGTATGATGAGTGAAACGCGAGTTGAAGAACGTAAGTAGATCGTAGATGGCCCGGTGTTCAGAAAGACTGCAGAGAGATGTGCTATTTGCCGAATACTTTCGTAGCGCGTGAACCATATTTATGTGTCGCGCAACGAACAAGGGCTATCTGTATGAAAGAGATTATCTCCTAGACAGTGTTAAATGTTCGTTTTATCCGTTTTAGAGATTATGATAATGTCAAAAAAACTAAGACCGGCATTTCGGTAACAAATTACGATCCGTATGTAAAAGTGTGTAAAAATATGCGTGACTAACGGGCAGCAGGGAGATGTCTTTATTTCCTCACAAGGAATACCGCGAAGGCAACTTACAAGTGCCTACATATTAAATTGGTCGATTGCGTAAAGACTTAAGCGAAGATTTTTAATTGAAAACTTTGAAAAAAAATTGCGTTTGTCCGAGAATTACGATGCTTTTTAATTGAACGTTTACGGTGTGGAATATGTAAATGGGCAAAATCATCCTGTTCAGTGATACCGCTCGATGAAAATTGTTGGTAAAGTATACGATCTGTTTCACGGCGTAGGTAGCAATCGACGGCTGGTGCGAAAAACTGACAGTAGCCAGAAATGCCGTGTTACCTGCGCTCAGTTATAATTATGATGCGCAATATAATATGCACGCTACATTAGTGGCTTTGCACCGAAAGCAATAATTGTTAGAGAGAACGTCATGATAATAATTTTAGATAAAACCTACAACATTTTTCTTTGCAATCTCTTGTTGAATGAAATAGGTTGCTTTGCAAATCGTGGATATCTTAAAAATGGCGCGTAGTCAATCGAATTTTACTTTTCTATGGAAGTGGGAAGAAGCAGTAATCCGAGCGTGCCAAACAATCAGCTGCTCCGAGAAAATGCATAAATGGAATAAAGGGAAGAAAGAGCACAAGTGAACGTTAAAAGTATAATAATCAAATCGTAAGAATGAGGTTAGGCATGGGCGAATTTCATGAAAAGCCTGAAATAATCAAATAATTAGAAGAAAGCTGATTGGAGGAAATAATGGAACTAGAAATAGCGTTGATTCGTTTATGAATGTGGAACAGAAAGTAAGCATAGGAAAAGATTCCAACAAGTTACAATCTGGAAGGATAAAAAAGGCACTGATAACAACACCCGGTCTCTTGTACCCACATCAGTCAAATACGATAGTAATGTTGAATTCTTTTATAATAATTCGGGCTCGTTGAAGAAATTTTGGGAAGCGAAGGTGGAATAAACATTTTAGGAGGAAGGTAGAGTTTGGCGAAGCTGAAGGAAAAATAATGGGGGGAATTATTAAAGGTGATTGTGTGCGGCAAAAGGAAAATAAAGGAAGATTTTTTGGTGTTCCCGGAAGTGGAAAGGTAGGAATGCATAAAAGTAGGGGACGTGAGTGAAAGATGTTTGGCAAGGGTGAACGGTAGCTTAAGTAAGGTCTGCGAATGGACACAGATTCGGTGTATTGGATTATTCAGGAAGAATTTTGCTGGAATTATCTAAGAGTATCGAAACAGAGTGTTTTATGATTTACTAATATCTCTCGAATATACATATTGTAGTGTTGATCGATGCTAAATAATTCGGACTCACTTACAATCGCAGGTTTTGGTATATATCAGGGGAGAGACTGTATATATTTTTAAATAATTTAAATTCAACTATTATTTCTGGCTTACGCTTTTTCTAGACAACACGTATTAAGAAGTTATTACTGGCTGATATTACAGTTACTAAGGCACTTGACGTTTTTAATTTTTTTCATTATTTATATTATTACGTTATTAAATTTTCTACATTTTTTATTACAAGTACGCCATGTTTATATTACGAACTGTAATTTATTGATAGTAAAGATTCTTCAAAGAAAAGCTAGACAAAAGTCAGATTGTTCCGGTATTCAGCTATACACGATGAAAACAAAAGACGTGAGTATACATCGCTATTCGATTGTTGAAGTTTTAGCAAATTTCTTAAGATATTAGATAGATTTTGAAGCGTTTCAATGTATTAAATAGAACTGAAGATAATAAAATTTACGTTAATACGTAAATCAAAATTAAAGGAGTTTTGTTCTAATTTACGACAATACATATATACACATATATATATATATATATATTAAAAATAAGTAATGGGGAGGGCTAAACTCGGGGAACACCTCATTTCATACCTATAGTTTAATTATGCGTGTTTTCTATTCTCGTTACATTACTCCTATTAATTCGGTAATCTGCGAACCATTTTAAAGATTTTTTGGATTACGTCTAATTTAAAAATACGAGACTCGACGGAATAACCGTAAAAAGAAAGAACAGTAATCAAATTTAAAACCGGCGGGGTGGATTTATACAGAGAGAAATAATGGGAATGTGTTATTTATGAGGTTTATACATTTTATTTTCTAAATGCGCAATTTAGTAATAACGCCGTACATCTGTAGAAAAATTGATTTCATTAATATATTTTAGAAATTTCTACGGGAAATTATTAAAGAATCCCGCAATGCCGTACCGAACATATTACTTACTTGAAAGTCTGAAACCTTCACCAACTACTACTTCGTTGTCATGCATAGATACTTCAGGTTTGTTTTGATCGTCATTGATATACTTAAAAGAGAGAGAGAGAGAGCGAAACCGAAAAGTCTCTATTGAAAATGTAGAAACTTACCATTATACAAAAAAGGATAAAAAACTTTCAAACGAATTTTTTATATGCGGGGATAAAGACGGTCTAGTATTCACTGAGCGCAACAAAGGCACGTGCACACACATAAACATACATGCATGCACGCGACAGTGCGTATACGCAGTAATAAACATTTTGCGCGAATAATTATACCTGTAGAAAATCGAAAAAATACAGCAAAAAAAGCGGGAGATCGCAGATAAAATTCGGCTCACTGACAAGTCAGATCGACACGACGAAAGCTTCTCGGATATATACTAGGAATTCAATGTTGTAACTTCGAGCCCGATGAAAAGTGATGCGCCCACTGAAAGGCATAACCGCATTTCCGCACCACGATCATTTCTTTTTCCCTGCCGTTATAAACGAATTAGAGACTTGATCGCATTATCCTGGCGAATTTCTTAGAGGGATTTAACACGTTGGCTTGTTTGTTACATTTCATTTTAACTAAGTTTTTTTCTACTTTTAACTGACGACACTTGCCGTCTGATTTTTCGCACCTCAACAGAGAATCTGGAAAAAATTTATGCTTCAGTGCACTTTTGAAGGGGTCGGTCTCTATGTATTTTTTTTGTTCATTTATCTATGAAAATTATAAATGTGTACTCGGGTACTTTGAAACTCTATGCTAGTATATTTACTGAGTCAATAATGTTGAAATTAAAAATCGAACCCCTCCTCAGTATCATAAAGACACGATAAAAAAAAAAAATATTCTAACGAATAAATCACTTTTTTTGTATAAGTTATGTACTTTCATTCAAGTATACAGTTATGAATTTTCACGAAAAATTAAAATAATACTTAGGGAAAGTCCTCTGAAAGAGTAAAACTCTCTGGCATAACTTGTTACCGTTATAATTTTCTCGGTCTTTAGAAGCGAGCGTTTGAATATTCGAAATTATTCATCGAGATGATTCGCGGAGGACCCATTGAAATGTTACCGCTTAACCGAAACTACATATGCTCTATCGGTTGCGCCACAGTTAGTTCCGAAATGTTACATTCGAACTAAAATACCGTCTCACTCATAAGGCTGTTGAATAACCGTCACACATCTAGTTTTCCCTCTTCTTCCGTTATCGATATTTTCATATTTTCCTACTCACAATTAGATATTCGGAAGTTTAGTAGGCAAACAACTTGTGAGCTGGGCTCGGAAAAGTAAATAAAACAAAATCGACAACTAAATTTGCTATTTCGGTAACTTTGAAATTGACATTCAAATGGAAGGTGGTTCGCATCGCGGGTGAAATTTCAGTTGGAAACATCATACAGAAGTGCGACTGAAGAAGAGCGTGATTAAAAAGGAAGGATAACGGGAGAGACTGGTATACCAGAGTGACTATCGTTGGAAAAAAGTGATTAAAAGCAAGGAGAAAGAGGTTAGGATTGGAAAAATGAGAATCAGTGCGAATATATGAGCGAATAAAACATCAACAACAATTCTCCGTTATCACCGCAATTCTAACCCCGGGCTCGAAGAAATTATTCCGTTTTTAATGAAATAAACAGAAATCATACATGTAGGCGCAATAGCAGAGGTAAAAGCGGGTTAATTTATAAATTATTTTGTCCGAGTTGTTGTTCCGAAGGCGATGAGGAAGAAAAATGACATTGGCCGGAGTAAGCCTGGCCTCTTTCGATGTATGACGCTGTGTAAATGTTATTTCTCGGTAAAAATCGGAAAAGCACACACGCACGCACGCACCAACAAATAATCGAGAAAAGCGCAAATGATCGCGTTATCTTATTCTTGTTGCAAGACGAAGCGGAAAAAGTGCAGGGCGATTAAGCCGAGAGTATATTATTATCATGGCGCGTGTCTACATCAGTGTAAAGTGGCGAATGCGAAATGGCGTCCTGTGTATCCATAGGGCGATATGGACTGATCGGGGAGGCGGTTAAAGATAAAACTGTCGCCTAGGCGAGTTTTCGAGGCAACCGTTTATAAACTGGACGGCGACTTATCTTTTAAAGAAGAAACTTTCTACATGCGTTTCATTCATCAAAGTAGAAAATAGCCAGATGTAATTAATCAGTTTTTATCTAAACAATTGCGCTAGCCGAGTACGCGGCCATTTTTTCCTTCGCTCGCCGTACCTACTCATCATCATTATTTATTCTTCTTAATCCGGCAATTGTCGCCAAATGACAAAATGTATCCGTATCGAGAAAAAGCAACCCCGATGCGACCGCGCGCCGAAAAATCATTTCGCCCGGGCGCCCGATACTTTTATAAACTGTTATCATATTCCGTTCAAAGCGGGGTCATCTTTGTCGCCATCGTCATTGGTTAAGCCGGCACGATTAAGGGCCGTTTTTTCATCAGATGGCTGCACACGATCAAGCTCGACTATCATCCGTTGTCGAGTCTGCTTTATCATCTCTACGAGGAATGCTTCACGCTATTCTTCTTTGTTTCCTTTTTCACACGACTTGATAAGAAATTTCAAGTAGTAGTTCAGCTCATGCGTTTGATCGTGTGCGAGTTGCTCTGTAATTTTAAGAAATACCCCGTATTTATTACACACTATCCCTCTAATGGCAGTAATACCGAGACTTGAATTCCCATATTGACCATTATTGACCGTTATTGAACGTTCGGGGTCTGTGCTATAAACATTCCTTAAAAGTAAAAGTAAAGCAAGTCCCCGATCCTTAGACATTCTTACTCTCTATAATGCTGCTTTTCTCCTCGAATTTACATACTGTTACCGTGTAATTCCTTCGTTACTTCGATCATGTCGAAATTTAAATAGACAACAAGGAACACCGGTTAATATCTATTGCAAGCCAATTCGAAAAAAGTCGAAATGAAAGAATTATTTCGATTCTTTTAGTTCATATACCGGATGATGAAAATTTCTTAAATGTCTTTACTTAAAGGGCTTTGTGCGATCTTTCCCACTTCTACCGTGAACTTTATTTTCTTCTTAATTCTCTCTCATCCGGTGTATCCCCGTCACCTCCACCGTGTCGTTTTTACCGATCAATGGCGCAGCAATTATTATCGCTTTTCTTTTCCCTTACATTGCGTACCGTTACTACCCGCATTCTGTCGGCAACTACTTCTGAACGATTTTTTTCTGCGCATCTCATTCTTTCCCCACTTTCTCCACTTGCGCCGGGGGAAAAAAATGGCTACAAGCGGCGAATATAATCAAAACCTATATTGGAATACGGTAATCGATAAAACACGACCGGAAGCGAAAATGCGTAAATATCACTAGAACAAAAGTGTTTTGTACGTGATGCACGCGGGAGAGGGTAGACAAGGCAATGTGAATGCCAATGTGACAGCGGAAGTTACCATCTGCGACACAAGTGCTCCAGATTCTGTTTCGAAAGTTTCAAACAATAAACGGAGTGTTTCGATTTTGCGTTTCTCCGTTAAAAGTAGCGAAGGCGAAAAATCGAATTGAACCCGAGCCTTAGATGAACCGGTTCTGCATTTTCAAATGTATTTTCGGTAGAATTGTGAAGCATCTGAACCGAGCGCCATTAGTAAGATGTTGTGTAAATTTTTCGCCATTCCATCTGCTCTGCTGTATAATTAATTGGAATTTGCGAGCGCCTGATCGACATCGAAGTCGCTTAACGAATTCGCCAAGACCGTTTTCGAATTTGGGCGAAAATAAAGTTTCCCCGCTCCGAAACGTTTCGCGATTCTGCTTCCTGTTTGGAAAAATTAGTAGCGGGAAAGTTTTTAGTTCTCTTACGCTTCTAACCGCAATTGTAGTTTGATGTTAAATTTTGTTCACTGCCTTTGCTGGATTTCAGACGTAGCTCTAGCGTTCAAAGTACCGTGTTTAATCGAATAACTTTACAATACGGAACTTTAGATTACGTTCCAAAAACGCTAGCGAGCCTGTCTAATATATTGCTATTATGAAGCAGGTTGATCTGCTGCAAGTGGGCATGTCAAAAATAGTTTGGTGGCAAGCCATAAAAAAAAAGAATAAAAAAAAAAAAAAAGGAAAAAGTTAAAACAGCAAAAAGATATTAAGCGATTGAGGAAACGTGTTTCTGTAACGATCTTTTCTGTGCATGCATCAGCTGTCAGGGGACTATTACTTAACATTAATATTTGCATTTTGTGTTCTAGTAGGACTATATCATTTAAACATGTAAGTTTCTAGAGATTTTTAAAGTTTCTCTTCCCGTAAGTAAATTAAATTTTTTTTCAACCATCTGACTTTCGAATTTTGGCCAGCTTTAAAATAAATTTAATTCGCGGATTACTTTATAATTGGACGGGGTGCTTATTATCCACTAGGTTATTAAAAATTGTTAGCAAAATTCATCTTTCATTATTATTATTATTTTATTATCATTATCATTATTATTATCATCATCGCTATTATTATTATTATTATTATTATTATTTTATTAAAATTATCATTATCGTTATTATTATCATTATCATTATCATTATCATTATCATTATTATTATCAGCATCACTATTATTGTTATTATTATTTTTACAAAAGTTGGCTTAAGATGGAATAAATTGAATAGAGAATTGTGTAAATAAAAACAGATTAGTGTTGAATTTATTTAAATCCAAATATGTCATATATAGTATGCGCTTTCACCCATTTATGAATAACATTAAACTTTACTTAGCCAATAATAATGAAATACAAAATGTTCCAGAAATTGAATATCTTGGTATTATGTTCGATTGTAGTCTAAATTGGTCATCACATACTGTGCATGTTTCTCCGAAATTGAGGAAGCTAAATTATTTGTTTTACTATGTATCGCAATATTTTCCATCAACATATTCAGTTCAAATTTATTTAGCGTTTTATCAGCCAATATTGACTTATGGTATAATTTTCTGGGGGGGGGGGTGCACATTGTTAATAGAATAAAACTTATACAAAAAAATCGGTAATAAAAACTATTAGTTCTAAAGGTACAACTGGGTCAGAAAAGTGTGTACTAGATTTTAAAACCATTTATGATCTTCTAATTCTTATGTTTGTTCATAAATATAAAAATAGGTTTTACATTTCGTTCAAGGGAGGAGTAACTAGAATACCAAATAATTTGTATGCAAGCGTCCCAACATATAAAAAACATCACGTGAGAATGCAGATTATTTACCAGGCTCCGATTAAATTCAACTTGTTGCCTCCTTATCTGAAATCTTTCCCGTATTCCCCCTGCTACTATGAAAACATTTAATAACTGGTTTACACGGTTTCACACACAAGTAATAAATTTTTTTCGGTTCTGGACTAATCTAATGTATATATATATACTTGCAAATATCGTTAAGTCCGATTATTACATATATATTTTTTTTTTCTTTTTATTGAGACCAATGAAAAGTACAATAGAAGGATAATATATTCAAAGGATGATCGTATGAGATCAAATACCTGGGAATTTTTTTATACTGCAAATTATTATGGGGCTTCCATTTAGCATACTTATCAGCAAAGTTAAGAAAATTGAATTACTTATTTTATTACTTAGAGCAAGTTTTTAATTACAAACAACTAAGAACCCTATATTTGGCATCATATCAACCAACTGTTGCTTATGGAATCATTTATTGCGGAAATGCGGTAGAATGCCATATTTCACCGATAAAGTTTTTACAAAAATCGATATGTAAAAAAATAAGTTCACTACAGCAGAACCCTGAATCTAAAAACCTTCTAACTGTTGGAAATTTATACTACTTGCAACTACTGCCACGCGTACAGAAAAATAAGGATAAGTTTGGTATAAAAAATCGAGCTGGAATTACTAGACCATCAATGCAAGAGAAAGCTAACTTATCGTGTTCCAATAACTATCATATTAGATCACAGACGAGATATATAGGTTTTATTTTATATAATTTACTACCAGAAACAATAAAAGTAAATCTCAGAAACTATAAATACAAATGTATAATTTTATTTGACTATATTTTAGAAAATAACATTCGGGTTGAATAATTAAATTATTTGGGATATAATTCAGTATTTCCCCCCCCCCCCCCGTAGTAATACACTACACTGATTATTCCTCTTGTATGGGATATTAATCGCGTGTAACAAACGTTTTTTCACTAGATTAATTAAAATTTTTGTAACTAAAATTAATGCAGTTAATGCGGTGTTTTATAGCAAAGCCATTGTAATTGTATCTAAGGAATTAGTTATTTACCTTTAACTTAATTCGCTACAATTGTATACTTAATTGTTATCTTTATAATACACATATAATAAGGATGTTAATTTCTAAGCTTTTTTTTTTATTTTATGTTTAATTTATTTATATTTATTATTATATCTTCATTTGAGTAATTATATTATTAATTTGATTATTTCAAATCTTCATTTTCTGAAGTTAGCATTTATCTTACTCTAATGTTATTTTAGTATTATCTTGTTCCATCAGAGCAGTTCGGGTTCAAGCCTGAACATTCAACGGTACAGCAAATTGCTAGAATTGGGGAATTCATAATCCACAATTTTAACTGTAATAAACACACAGGCATGATATTACTAGACGTGGCCAAAGCATTCGACACTACTTGGCATGATGGCATAATGTTTAAAATGATCAAGACCAATTTCCCGGCCTATCTTATTAAACTAGTTAAAAGCTATTTAAGCAACAGGACATTCGCTGTTCACATCTCTAATACCTCCTCGTCATTTAAAACATGCTTAGCTGGTGTCCCACAGGGCAGTGTGTTGGGGTTAATTTTATTTAACATATTCCTTTATAATTTCCCCGTATCGCCCCGCATTAACACGGCGCTCTTTGCCGATGATGCTGCGCTGTATTGCAGCTCATACAGACCGAACGCAATAGCCAACAAGCTCCAACATGAGGTTGACCACGTCCTTCGCTTTTTTAAAAAATGGCGTATCTCTATTAATCCGGCAAAATCTGAGGCAATTTTATTTTCTCGTAGGTACCCATTGATCTCTAAGAAACTGCATATACTAGGTACCGATATTCTTTGGTCCGATCAAGCTCGATACCTCGGCGTGATATTAGACAAAAAGTTAAACTTTAATAAACATCTCGATCATGCAGTCGCCAAAACTAATCGCGCTATCTGCGCTATTTATCCAATGTTCCATCGCAGATCGTTTCTAAACATTCACAACAAATTAATTCTATATAAGGCACTTATTAGAAAAATCTTAACCTACGCATCGCCTGTGTGGTCCTCAGTTTCTAACGCCCGCTTTAAACAATTACAGCTCATACAAAATAGATGTCTCAGGTGCGTACTAAACGCATCCCGCTATACCAGAATTCGAATGATGCATAATGTCCTCAAACTACCATATCTTATTTTTGAAAATTGCTCGACCCACAGTAATCCACTTATTAACCACATCGGGAATTACGACTCCAGACAACTCCAATTTATGTATTCAAAATATAAGCACAGGCGTCTAAAGCATAATCTCCTATAATCTTTTACCAGTATATATTATACCATTTCTTTATTTTTTCACTCACAGTCCTGTTCCTCACTTGTTGTATCTGAATCCTTATTTCTTAAGCAGACTTTATTCCCAACTACTCATCATATCTGCGCGTAGGTTTTTTTTTAAATTTTTTCCTACAATGACACTATTGCTAAATTTTTAATTGTAATAACCTATAATCGTTTTTTATATGTTGCATCGTGCGGTAAGACAATTCGTCGATACGCTAGTTCAACTTGTACTGCTAACGTTATGTTGTATCGTAATTTGCATAAATATATTCTTTCTTTCTTTCTTTCTTCTTAACTGTTAATTTTTTATTTTATTTTAATTTAATTAGTTTTAACACTGAATATTGTAATTGAAGTTCCCATGATGGTGTGTATGGCGAGTAATAAGGGTTTGGGGTATAGATGAGGTAGCTGTTAAATTTATATATCCAAGACATCTAATATAAACTAAATTTAAGTTTGTAAATTAATATTTGTAATTAATTGTAAACATGGGCTAAGTTAACGTGTGAAAATAACGTTTCATTTATCCCCATACTTACTCACTTATTTGAAAAAAGGAAGTGAATTTAAATTAAATTAAATTAAATTATACACAGAAGAAAAAAAAACGGCAAATTTCCACGTTACTCGCAGAAATATCGGTACATATATATGTCTTTGAGATTTAATATATTCAAAAAGGAAATATCTCGAGTGTAGAATTGTTTTTGCAAGTAAAAACGAATAAACCTCAAAGCGTACCGTTAATTTATAAATTTTATTTTGTACTATCATCATTTACAACATTCGAATCAACAGAATTGCAAGTTATAGATAATAATGGACGATGGCTACTGTAGTATGTCATATATTCACGTGTTTAAAGATGATCGATGGTGACGAGAGAATATCTATTATATTTTTGTTTCGTCTAATATGGCGAGATGGTTGTTTAGTTGTAATCCTAACTCGGTGTGCATAAATTCAATAAATTCCAGTCCGTGCGGTCCTCTTAAATTCAAATTGAAGTCTCCACTAACGAGCATATTGTGATAATTACGTTTTTCAGGTACCTTTAATTTAGGACTGTACGCTATAAGATTTAAGACTATGAATTGCTGAATTTTCTCAAACGATCTATTCGGTGAGGATATAAACAAATGCGAGTATAGTTCTTTTAGCATTGATTGTTGTCTCGACCAATCAAAAGTAATACCGTCGTGACATGTCGCGATTTGATTCATACTCATATTATTTGGATCAAACTTCCGCAAATTGTTTTTGATATTGTTAGACTGCAGTGCGTTTGAAAAAGTCATGTTTTCACAAATGGTGACACTGCCAGAACGGCTCGTATTCCTTTTTAATTGAGCAATAGTGCGAAATCCTGGTATTTCAATAGAACAATCGTTATCAATCCACGTTTCAGACAAGGCAAGAAATTTACATCGCGGAATAACAAAATCCAGTAAGTGTGCGTTTAGCGATTGAGTGTTGAATGTGTATATACAACGAAAGCGATGTGGAATCCGACTGAGTAGAACGATCGAAAAAATTCCGGCACTCATCGCTTATCGTTTGTAAATGATGGGGTTCGAGATGAGTAAACTCGTTTCGTTAAGGATCTCGATTCAAAATGTGTGATCACCATCGCGATTCGTTAGGACTAGTCCGTTTAGCGAAGTGACGAGAAAGGGCAACATAACCGAGCTGCTGTTCGGGACACTGTACTTGTAAATGATCGTGTGTATCGCCTTGTGATTTGTGTATAGTAATTGCACAGGCTTCGACAAGGGGTTATTTTTACAAGTAACGATTTTACTGTTCGTCTGTATGTTAGTACGTTGAGTTATCAGTATCCACGAATGATCGATGTTCGGATTTGCAAGTACGTGTGCCTGGGCTTTTGACGAGACCATCTAGCACGTCAATATTCGCTCTGATCATATAAGGTTTACCAATTTGAAGGCAAACGATGTACAGTGGACCACGGATCTTATCGGGCTTCAGTTTGTGCACTTCATATAAATTAAATCGAGTCAACAAGCAATTACGTGAAAATTACATCGAATTGCCTAGCAGAAATTAAATCCCCACGGCCCACTTTAAGTGCTGTGTTTTTTTAATTCGAAGTTTTACGAAATTATACAGAGAACGCTGCGCTACGTTGCGTTACGTTGCGTTACGTTGCGTTACGTTGCACGGATATGAATCGAAGAATCGTTTCAGACCTCTCATTTTCAGTAGTTTTGGAACCGAAAGGTGTTTCTTTCGTGAACTGACGGAATTCATCCGAAGTTCCTCGTCTCTCTTGCCTTTACGTGATTCTCGAGTCGAATCAGCCATTGATTTTGGATTTTTTATTGTTATTTTTTATTCTTTACAAGTCGCGACGTCTTTACTGGTTGAATTTTTAAACACGACTGAATGTGCAAGCGTGTTGGTTTTCGATTAACACAACTCGTGTCAGTGCCGTCGGTTAAATAAAATTTAAAAAAATTCTATATTATAAATTTGATTTCATATTGTTTTGATGGTCATGTCATTTGAATCGTTTATTTATTTTAGGGTTCCTGTAATTTTAGTACTGTCTGTCTTTAAAATTATAATTGAAGAACTTTGACACTAATTTACATGTAAATTAAATCGAGTTAACACGCAATTACGTGAAAATTACATCGAATTGCCCAGCAGAAATTAAATCCCCACGCCCCATTTCAAATGCTGTGTTTTTTTTGATTCTAAGTTTTACGAAATTATCTGCGGAATATTAAAATGTATTTCAAAGTTATAAAGAGAACGTTGCGTTACACGATTTTCAGCTTGACCCCCAGCCCAAAGACATATACATGTCAAAAGAAAAAAAAAAAAAAACAAAAAAAAAGTACTGGGCTTATGTACAGTATAGTTTATGTTTCCGCTACTCGCGCTACTGTAGCGCATAACCGATTTTTCTTTGTATTTACAGGTAATTTTAATTTTAAGAACATCTTGTATTTCGTATTGTGTACAGCATTATAAATACATTTGATTTGATTTGATTTGATTATTATTATTACTACTATTATTAATTATTATTATTTAAAATTAATTATATCATTAATTTTCTTCTTTTCATTTTCACAATCATTAGCTATCGCGCTTCTAAAGAAGCAATTGGTAATTACGATGTAACGTACGAATAAAGCCGTATGTTCCATATTTATTCGGCGAAGTAATAGAAAATCGATCGGTTGGAGAAATAGGCAAATAAAATAAAAAGGTTAGTCGGCTACTACTGAAAAGAAGGCGATATTCCCTGATCGTAAGATTTCGATATTATATTAATACATTAAGATACAAAAAAAAAGAAAAAAAAGAAAAGATTGATGTCTTGATTTTAATTCGATGGTAATAGTCAGTCTTGTGATAAGATGCCGAAACGTAAAAAAGGGGCTAATTAACACACCGTACGTATTGAAAAAGATGTTTGTTTGAAAATGAAGAGGGAAATTATTGAACGCACTTCTTTGTACTCCAATCTGTTAACACTCAAACTTCCTACTCCTCATTGTGCCTCGTATATCTTATCGTTTCCGTCTATCTCTGTTGTTCCTATCCTAAGTTCTTTTATTCTATCAATATTTGACACCGACTCTACATTTAACTGATCCTTCTCCTTCCTTTCGTTTCTGGGCGAAGATCCTTTGTTGACTAATGAAATCGAAGAGTTATCCCCGCAGATGAAATATATATGGAAAGTACGGAATAAGGATCTGAAAAGCTAAAACGATGTATAAAAAATGAAAAGAACGTGAGGGCGAAAAAGAGAGACCAATACAGATAGGACAGAAATGAAGAGAACTTAAAAACAAACGGATGAATCGCAAGAAAATGGAATCAAGAGGTTTTGGATATAAATAAAAAAAGAAGAAATGTTCCGGCTTGCCCGATCGACGGCAATGAAAAATCGATGTAACGGCATTCGGATTGCGCGATGAGAACGCAAATTCGTAAACACAAAAGGTGCGCAGTCCAGTACGTAGAACTGAGAAAATCACCAGATGAAATAATACCCGATCACATTATTATTAAACTTTTAGCAATAAGCGAAGACTCAGTGTAACGACACTTTTAACCGGTTCGGATTATTTCGAAGGAGTATTTGTTAAATTGCTTAAACAGACTGTTGGAATTAAGTGTAATCGTTATAGGTAACATATTTTTATACGCTGCGCTAACAACGTAAGATGTGTGAAAAAAAAATATTCGTCGATTTGGATCGGTTGTGCAAGCCTTTTTAGTCGCGCTATTGAAAAATACGACAATCGCAGTAAAAACATCTCCTTTCGCTAATTGTTTTTTTTTAAATGAATTAATAAACGTACTTTTTGCCGTTTGAATTAATGACACGCTTACCGGTAACGACTAGCACCTATTGTTTACGAATGCGGGGCTAATAGCTTAGAAGATATCGTCAACGAAGTAAGTAATACGGATGAAAAATTCGGTTTTAAAACTGAGCCTATTGATAGTCGGTAGAGATATTGACAATTCTGCGATAAATAACAGAAAAATAGGACGAGTCACGGACAGCTGCCATATTATAACTTGAAACCTAAATCCGGAAATTGAAATTTTCGCTCGAACGCTCTTTGAAAAACAGAAAGAAATCGACGACTGATAAAACGCCGAACGTGAAAATTCTAATGAGATGCCGTGTTTCGACTCGGTTTTACTCTACCGTTTCGAATTCGTAAGTTGCGCAAAAAACAACCCGTCGACTGTCTAACAGCCTGCCAGATGTGAATATTAAGAAAATTTCTCGGTGGCAGCGGAGGACCTTTCATGAGCGGCGAAAAAGAATGGTCCACTAGAGATAGCGGAAAGTACTTTGACTCTGTGCTATCAAAGGCCAGAGAGCTAGACTTATCCGAGAGAAAATTTGCAGAGGAAAGAGGTATCATCGGTTAGAGGAGATTTTTTTTTCGGATGAAAGCGTGTAAGGGGAATTAGACAGGTTTGGAAGGGTGAAGACGAAA
This sequence comes from Icerya purchasi, assembly GCA_039619475.1. Taxonomy (NCBI): domain Eukaryota; kingdom Metazoa; phylum Arthropoda; class Insecta; order Hemiptera; family Monophlebidae; genus Icerya; species Icerya purchasi. The sequence continues at coordinate 179,826,076 of CM077115.1, forward strand.
ATCGATTAACATGCCCTACGATCAGTCTGCAGCTAATGACTGCTCACGATGATAATAGACGAAAGGTAATTTTAACAGTAAAAAGAAATTATACGAAAATACCTCGTAAAACGAGCTGGAAAAAAAAAGGCAATCGAAATTTTTCGAAAGTCCTTAAATGAAATATCCCTTTAAATAAATGCCTTTTTACGAGCTTGATTACTTTGCCATTTTTTTATTAGTATCGTGAAAAATTTTCACACAAGTCAAACATACATAAAAACGGCACTAATAAAACTTCAAGTTGTATTAGCAATTTTCTTATTACATGTAACACATTATTTGCAAATTTTACCTGTTTTCGATTTTTTACTCGATATCGGGGCTCGTCAATTACCATAATCGTTACTGGAATAGATTAATGCTTCAAATTTTACATTCTTTTTATTAGGTTGCTAATATTTCTACAAAGACTGTTTAGGTTTGATTACTATATATTACATGTAGACCACTGTTCGTATACGAGATTTACAGAAGGTATGCAATACATCTTTCTTTTATACATATATATATAAAACTCAGTCCTTTAGGACTTGCAAATGGAAAAGCCCCCTTGACCACCGATTTTTTTTCTTCTAAAATTCTTTTAGAAAAATCCTTTTCAATTGACTACGTCATTCTTTCCCGTCTTTTATTAAAAACGAAAACCTTTTTTTTTTTTTTTTTTTTTAGGGGTGGGGGGGCGCCACTACCTTTGACCGAACAACTAGAAAAATTATAATAAGGGATTAAATCGAGAGACCACTAGAGACAGAGCATAGGAAAGATTGAAGTACAGGCATCATTAGAGATGGAAAGGAAAGGATAAAGAAAGAATTATAAGGAGCAGGAAGACCGAGTGCTGCGATTTTAGAGTACAAAGCGTTCAGAAGCAATTCTGTGCATTCAAAGATGATTTGGGGCTTTTGCAATAAACAATCGGGAGAGGAGGACAGGGAAAAATGAAAACGTGAAGAGGGGATGAGAGAGTGATCAAATCGCGGTCTGATTAAAGAAACGATCATGGAGCGCTTATAAGAAGAGGATTGAAACCGCGGCTGAGGACAGGGAACTGGTTGTATTTGAAGATAGTGAGATGCAGCATTAGAAAACAAAAGTAAGGATAAATGTTTGACCAGAGTGTCGGGAATGATTGGTTGAGGAAAGAAGAAGAAAGATGTCTGAGGAAATCGCAGAGTAAAGGATAATCGCGGGCGTCCGAGCGAGCTAGAAAATCCGCTGACTCATTGCCCTCGATGCCAGAATGACCGCGGACGCATAAAAAGTCTATAGTAATAGAGCGGTATGAGAGCAGAATGAGGATGATAGAACGAATTGAAAGAATAATAGAGTTGGAGCAATAAGAAGGAGGAGAAAAAATAGCTTGAAGAACATTTTTGAAATCGGAGACAATGAGGCATTTACTGATTTCTCTTATGTATTAAAGGAGATTGCGCGTAAAATGGTGATAAACTCCGCTGTGATGATAGCACAGAAGGAAGGTAGCCTAAAATATTCAGAGGGATGCAGTGAGAGAGAGGTAACCCACCCCATTTTCAATTTTGGTACCATCAGTAAAGAATATTAGATGAGAAGGAAAATATGTGGCGAGCAAGTTAAAGAGTTCGGTTTTGATTGTAGAATATGCGGTAAAGCTGGCTTCCAGAGAGAAGAAATTTATAGCCCGTTTAAATGCTGTCAAAGTCATGGGAGAAGTAAGGAAGCTTATGAGATGAAAAATTGAACACTCAAGCTGCTGCATGAGAAAGGATCGGGATTTTAGGAGCGAAACGATATTATTATTGGTTTTTAATACAAAGACTATATGGAGGTACGAAAAGACGTTTAATGAGGAAACTGTACCCAAACCGCGATCTGCGAATGAAATATGGTTGTATAGCAGATTCAGAAAGGATAGCAGAAGTAGGAGAGGATTTCCAATGTACAGCCGAAGGCAGAAATATTGAACTGTGTCTGATTTGGTGAGGAAAGATTAGGCGGAATTACCGTAGATAAAGAATTTTAGCAATTGTGTACAATGCACCACACAACCTTTGTTACACAAAGTAACGGAACATAATTATGGGACACAAAATGTGATGTACCTCGGGCCAAGAATGACATAGTAATTAATATATAGGTACATATATATATATATATATATATGTATGAAGAATTTATTTTAATTCACCCGATATGTAATTGAATATTTTTTTTCAAATTTATATAAATATATATTTGTTGCGGGGTTATAACTGCTAGGCCCAAGAGTAGCCTCATTACCCATAAATACTAATTACGTTTTACAGATGGTCTTTACAAGTGATTGATTATTTTTTTACTCGGCATTACACTTAAATAATCATCTCTGACCCTTAACATCGGTGGACATAATAGATTACATATTAATTTTGTGTCCCAGCTGGGTGTGTATATTTAATTTATTCTATTAATTTTATGTGGTTACGCTTCCGGAGATTTTAAGGATTTTCTACTACGTAATTACGTGAATATAATTAACTACATTTCCATAATTATAACAATATTCCGCCTAGGGGCTTTATTATCTATCAAACACCATTCAGGCTCCCGGTTGCACCGAATTTTAACTTTTATCATTGCTGAATTTCTTTGTAAAAGAGAAAATGAAACAAGCACAAATGTTCACAATAGGGCACGTTCGCTTATTAAATAATTTCATTTATTCATTCTGCGATCCAAATAGTATACGTAAAGAATAATGAACATAATAATTAGACTTCTTATTAATTTTTTTGTTCGTTATACAATTATTTATTTATTTTTATTGTCGGTATTGCGCGCGGACAGTTGCAATTTTTAATGAAGTTCTGACGATTAAGTTTTTTTTGTATCTTAATTACGGTCAGTGTCGATTGTTAGGCAGAATGAAGTTTGCAAGAAGGAAACGGTGAAAAAAATTCATCGAAATACGAGCAGTATTATCATCTGAGCAGTATGAACTTCTGTTCTCTTTGTTAGAAGGCTAATAACGAAGTAAATATCGTCTAATTGCTTAGAAATTCTCTGCAGTTATTATAAGATAAAACACGCGAAAAATCCGCAAACAATATCTCATTTCGTCAAATTTAATCAAAACGACAATGTGCCTTTTTTTCTTTTCTTTCCTTCGAATTTTATTATTCCGGTCGTTGGAAAATTATAATGCTGTGGACTATTTACGGCACAACATAAATTTCGCTGTTTCGTAGCAGAGGAACTTCGTCAACTTGGTTGGCTACCGTACGGTTCCATGTACGAAGCTTGATTTCTTGATTTTTTGATTTATCGGTTAAACGATTCTCATAATAAGTATGGCCTCCGTAGCGCATTATTTTGCAATTACGAGTATTATTAAAGTAAGTTACGCTGTTGCCGTATCTCTTTCTCTCGGGAAATAATAACACAAAAAAACAAAAATTGTCTGGAAAAATTTGCAAAAATCATGTATCTTGCCGAGATATCAGTACGAATTCCTCTCGCACCGGAATAGTTGAAACAACTTTTATTGCGTTTTAAATATCATCCCTTAAAGAACGTTTTTCAACGCTTCCTTAGCAGCAAATAATATTTTCATGTACTTGACGTAGACAAATTTTAAGGTTAATTAATTAACAATGCAGTTTTCTACTTGATGTAATGGTGGCTGAAGATACGTAGTTATCATTAAAATAAAATCAATATCACTACAATTTTTGTATATTATGCAGTTTTTTCTTTCCCTGTAAGTTCTTTAGCGTCTTTTTCAATTAAGGTTAAACATCTTACACAAGATTAAGTTCTTATCTTGAAACAAGTTCTTTATAAATTAGACCGAATTGTAAAACGGTGAAAATCATCACCGAAACGGAATGTCGTAAAACGCGCCTGTGGGAACGATTTAATTTTAGTATATTCGTCGACTGTCAAAAATTACCTTTGACTGGCAAAACCGGACCGCCGATTTACATTATAGCTGCAAATATAACGCGATACCGCTGTAAAAAGAATTTCCGGTGAAGAGTTAAAACAAAAACCGGAATTTCCGATTCTTTTCGCTGCGCCGGTTTACACGTCGCCATTGATTATTTTTATTGGTTTGAGTTAACTCTGTGTTATCGCTATCGATATTGAATATAAACAGATGGTTTTTTATCGTTTTTTGCTCGAATGTATTCTCGTACGGCTGCTAGACGGTTTGAGATATCGCAAGTTCACCGATGACGACCGAACTCTTACAATCGGAAACCGGCGTCTCGAATGACGTGTGCGAGTAGCGCGCTTCAGTGTAGCCAGCAGTTAGATAGAAGGACCGTAGTCTAGATAAAAGAATCTTAGCGCGCGCACTGTTCTCGGTAAATTATTGGCCTAATACCGAAAACGAGCTTCCTCCCGGTGAAACGTACGCTGCAGGTTAGTCGTTCGTAGCAATTTAAATATGCCGGATTATTGCGCGTATAATTTTAACGGGGTAGCGTCGTTCCGCGAGCAAGAGTTGCCAACGAAATGAACCGGGCTAATTACTAAATATCGCCCGAATGCAGCGACGCCGGAATGGAGATATTTTTGCGACGCTGCTAAGTACGCACTGGCCGGGTTCGGCGCGAAGAAAATGGCGGCGGTGGGGTAGTAGCGACGAGGGGGCGAGGGGCGAGCAGACGATAAATGCCTATATAATTACGGTTTTTAAGTGAAAATGCGGTTTTCTTAGCGAGTGTGTACGCGATAATTTTCGTCCCCGACAGCGGGGAAATGTTGCCAAACTGCGGGACGGATAGCCGGAACGGGAATTCGGGCGCGCGGTCGTCGGAACGCGGAGGGGCAGACAATTCGCAGCCATATTTCGAGCCACATTCCCAGCCATATTCCCAGCCATACCATTAACGTATAGCAGAAGGAACGTGTAGAGTAGACTTGTAAATTATCATTTTGCATTATCACCGGTAAGAGGAATAATAACGGTAGAACGAGACCCGCTGCGGGTCGACTTTGGCCGTATATTGCGCAGAAGCGGGTCGTGCTAGCAACAGCCATCTGCACACACTCTCGCAGCTACCTAGGACGTCTTTTAATATTACTATGCTGTTTGGCATTTTTATGCTTTCGCTGCCACGCTCTTAAAATTTTTATCATTTTTTACTTTCCACGTACGCCTAGCCGACTAGTTCGCCGCCTGCCTCTTTCATCGTCCGGCCGCCTACATTTTTACGAGATACTTTGCCCGAGTGGTATCCTGTGCCGTCGCCGTCGCTACCGAAACCAGCCTATTATTTCGTGGAAATATCGTTCCGCGACCTGCAACTCGTTCGTCAGAAATCCCGATTAAGATTGCAGTTATTCCTGGCTACTTTTGTATCTTTCATAAATTGTCGAGAAATGCGGCGGCGAACGAGAAAACGAGCCAACTACGCCTTCGGCTCGGCTCTGTAAAGAGTCGGCGTCTGCTACATGCTGCAGTGGAATACATCTGTTCTGAGGGAAATTGTCGAGTTCTGAAAATTGCCTTTTTTCAAATCAAATTCGATCGCTCGTATTATGTTTCCGGTTCTTTTAATTCTTCCGGGTTAGGTGTGCAAGGGGGAGGGAAAACTAGAGCAGAAGTTCATAGAGTTGGAAAAGCAGCCAGCTTCCGCTGCTTACTTTTCGCTAATATCGTACTGAAAACAGATTCTCAGATGCGCCAAAAATAAAGTAATTTCACCAAGGCAGATGATATGGTTAAATAAAAGATGCTAAATCAGGCCACCGAAAAACGTTTTATGCGGGCCATTTTCAAACTTTTTAAAATTTCCGTCGGCCTCACCAATGACGATTTCCGAAAAGAGCATCCACCCGCGGTGCTATTCCCTTAGGCGCGTTAAATTCGGCGCAACCTAAAATTTCTCCCTCTTCGAACATCCGTTCTCTCGAGACATTAAACATCTTTGTTTTTTGTTGTTTTTTTGTTTGTTTTTTTTTGTTTTTTTTTTTTTTTGCTGTTGTTTTTTGTAATCGCTTAAACTACGTCGTTGTAAAGTGGGCCCCGGCGTGCCCTTTCTATTTTCATTTTTGTAGAACTATATTTACCTCGAGCGTTTATCATTTCTGGCACAGTAATAATGTCCATACTTTAAACACGGAAAGTGACTTGTCAGTTTCGGAAGATTTCTTTTTGTTCCTCGGTTCGTAGATAAACTGATCGAATTTTAACTAGTTTGTTATTCGAAATTTGTGTTCATGATTAATCGAGATGGCGGCCTTTATTGAGCTTTTCATCGAGTTGCTGCGCGAAGGAAACAAACAGTAATTGTTGGTACCAGCGCGCTGCGACCAGGCACGAAACTAAGAATTAACTTCGAATGATTAGGCGTCGACTGGAAGTTGAAGAGACTAAATTCTAACTCGATTCGTGTCGCTCGTCTGTGTTTCTGTGTGGCTGTCACGCGCGGCGCCTACACATATAACCGCGTAAGGGAAATAAGAACTGCGGCATTTGCTCAGCTAAAATGCTCCGAAGTAGGGTCTCCTAGAAATTACCGACGTCGCGCGATTCCCCACCATGAGGTCGAGCTGAGCCCCCCGGTTAATTAAGATCATCAGATATATAGTTCGGACAACAAGAATTGATAAAATTAACAATGCATGAGGAACTGTAGAGGCCATGGACTCTACCAATGACACTATATAGTACATTAGTTAATTGTTCTTTGAACATATGCTATGGAATTCGGATCTGGTGCGGTTGCGACAGAAATTCGTCTGCAAATATCTAAGATTACCAGTAATTAAAATGGAGCTCAAATTCGCCGGCAAATATCTAAGATTATCAGTAACTAAAATGGAGCTCAAAAATTAAGTTCGCTGCATCGAATTCATACTCTTCTAAGTTTGCAATGGAAATTCTATTTTGTTCCGTTTAATTTTACGCCAATTTTGTAATTCTTGATTTTTCGTTTTTTTTTTTTTTTTTTTTTATTATACAAAGTGCTATTTTATTCACGTAAATTAACCTTTCATTGTCCGTCTCAGCTCGGTATTCCACTCAAACGCGGTTAAATCGCCCGGGTTCGCTTGTCGGGTTTATCGATATTTCGATTATTTCGCCATTTTTTTTGTAAAATGAATAATTCGTAACTGCGAATGCGACGTGAATCGCGGAAAATCATATTGGTTGCTCTGGCGCACGCAACCACGACCAATTACGCTGCAGGGCAAGACAAACGTTCATATATTTACACCCATGGATTTTCATTCCTCAAGACAGTCGCATTCTGAATAATTTTGAACGCATTATTCGCTTCTTCAGAGCGACACTAGTCGGCGGTTATCCAGTGTTCCGGTTCCAGCAAAGTTATGGTCTGGGCACCACTCTAGCTGGACATGCAGAAGCTCTGTTCGTCGGAATTATGCGCCATCAACTAGTCCACTGGGTTCAGCAGCCGTTGCTCATTTCAGCCAGTGCGTAAGTGCTGCATAGCGAGTACATCCTGGTTGTCAATTTCCTACACCGGATAATCCCTGTTTCAGATGGTATTAGCATATTTCGTTCAGTTGTGTCTAGTTATGATCCTTTGTTCGGTAGAGCACCGCCATTGCTGCAAATCGATCCTGCTCGGAGTTCGGCTTCCAGTCGTCTCCTTACATCGATTCCTGTTGGACAGCAATATAATTTACGCAGATTCCTTTTGCTCGGCTCTTTACAGACATCGCTTTCATAGTAGTGACCTATTGCGAAATTACTGTTTTTACGTAAGTAGAATTTTTCGCATACGACTAACGAAGTCATAGTTCATTTCAGATTAAATTAACGCGGTCGGTCCTCCGGAGCACACTCGTCAAGAGTTAACCCCATCTGGACATTGTCTTTTTTCAGTAATCGGTCGAATTTCGGACTGAGTAACTTAATCGTAAGGACGCTCAGCTACCCCGCAGACGCTGACAAACTCGTTCACGTCGTTATTTAAAAATAATTGTGGGTGTATTAGAAAATTTTTTCCTTTTTCGCTTACCCATAAAGTAATATACATTTTCGTCAAAGATCGCGTCTAAAAAAAAACTTTAAGAACCTACAGTTCAGACGAAGAAACCTAGACTGAAGGGTCTAATAAAACACCGACTAGCGCTTCTTCCTTAGAAATAAAACAAAGTATTAGAGTTCATTTTTGAAACGATTACCGGGGACCGACTCTTCCTCTTTCAACGAACGAGATATTCGATCCTTTAGATTCATTCGCCGACATCTCTAAATCCAAACGATCGTCTCTCAATTCACCGGAGTTTTTTTTGTACTTTTTTCTTTTCTTTAAAATGTCGAATTATATGTTTTTCTTTCTTTTTCGCCTAACGTTGTCATAGTAGTAACTTCTGCTGGTATTAATCATTTGAAGTGTTTTTCTTTATTACTATTGGCATATTTCAGAATTTCGAACTTGCCCGGTTGTCGTTTCCTTAGGAGCTTTCTTTTGATTTTAAACTCTTGCGTGCCAAGTTATTTTTTTAATTGATTTCGGCTGGGAGCATTGAAAAGTGCACCCAGACAGCCTTGATTTCTTAAACTGTGTCCATAAATGGTGGCATATGCGTAAACATTCATTTTGATTTCTGAATAAATCCTAGAGCTTCACACGTAAAACTGCGGCCGTTAGATTTTGAGACAATTCAGTTTTGGTGGGTTTTTAATGTAAAAACGAATTTAGTAATTTTGCATATACCGATCCAATAGTTAAGTCATTCAAAAGGTAGCCAGCGGAAACCGGAATTATTCTGAATCAAATTAGCCGGATATTATCGCAAACTGATCTATTCCTTTTCTTTCGTTTTTTTTTTTCCCCAAAAACTTTGTATTAGCCACGACGAGTCTGAAGCCGAGACAAAAATTAGTAACGTAAAAATAAGAACGTCAAACGACTATTGTCCTACAATAACGATTTGTTTTTGGTTTTTGGGGAAAATTGTAGTTTATTTATTCTCACTCTAAGCAATTTAGTAATAGGCGTTCCCCATCGAGACCATCATAAATTGTACATACTTATGTGCTGTGTATAATGTGTATATCCACACACACACACACACACACACACACGCGTCTTCCCAATCAAATAAGATAATTCAAAGGGGCAAAAAGTAATTTAATACGTACAATTCAATTAAAAACTTCCGAGAGAAATCATTCAAAATGGCAGCCAAAACAGTTGCAATGTGGGTTGCCGCCTGTTATCGACATCGAATTTAAAATTGCACCGCTTTTTTGTATTTTATTTTTTTTTTTGAGTGAGAGATGGAGAAGGCGATGACACATTAACTCAGCGCAAACGATAATTTTCCTGTATTTTAAATTTTCGGCAAGGTGAAATGCAAGTTTTACCGAAAAGAAAGCCACCATTGTCGAACTGACTATGTTTAGAAAGAAATGAACGTTTGCAAAAATTATCGGCAAAAACCTCAGTCGATTTTTAAGGCATTTTCATTAAGAAAAGAAAAAAGTAAAAACAACAACAAAAGCACGCCAACTCGAAGTTTTTATGAAATAAAATTCGGTTAAATTTTTTCCTTAATTATCGATTAGATTCTGATTTTCGTCAAAAAAAAAAGGCTATTTTGAAAAATAAATTGGTTACTTCAGGTTCCAGAAGTCGTAAGGTAACCAGCGGAGTTCAATTTTTTTTCTTTTTTTAAAGAGTAACTTTAAACATGCACGATGGAAGCGCGATTTTTTTTTCTATATGCTCGAATATGTACTGAAAAGTTAATATTTCTTACGTGAACAAAATTTTAATATTTTCGTCAGTCTCGACTGTACTGAATTGGCAGGAACACCTCATGAAAATTAAAAACACTCCCAGCTACTGCCGATGAAAGGCGAAAAATTTCTTTTTTTTAAGAACAACAGCTGGCTCGTTGTTTATCGAAATTACGAGCGCGAATTTTCAGGCAGTCTAGTTTAAAAGTTATAGATAAACGCGGTAATTATTCGCCATAAAAACTTATTAGCCGTTTTATACGCAGCAAACGTACAAAAAAAAAATTAAAAACTTAATTTGCAGTTGCTGGAGGCCAAATGAGCATTCATACAGCTCGAGTATTCCGCTTTATCTCCGGTTCTGATAAATATTAAGTGAAGTCTTTTTATAAATTCCGAAATAAAATACTGACTATTATGCCTTTTCGCAATAATTTAAACTAATTTAGTGATTTTCTAAATTCTGTTTTAAGTAAAAGTACAAATTTGCGCATATTTTAGCGTGTAAAAAATTCACTCTTCTCTTATCGTAGATAATAGTAAAACTCTTTCGAAAGAAAAGTAAATAAATTTACACTGATTACCGTACGATTCCGAAACGTAAGGTAATCAATTTTTTATAAAGATCACTAATGTTAAGGCGATGAAGGGAGGGGCTGGCTTTGCAATATCTAGTTGATATTTTCAAATGAAATCAAACCGAATTTCATCGGCTTATCGAAATCTGTTTTCATAAAAATTTCAACGTTTTATAATCTTTTTTATTTAAAAATCGGGGCATTCTTTGGAGTTTTTTTAGTGATAACACTTTTGCAAATCAAATGATTTGAACGCACCAGACCTGTTTTTTTCACTTTTTCCAGTTTATACGTTTTTTTCAAAATTTCATACGGCTCTTACTTACTTTTCTATATACGAAAAATCGTTTTTCGACTACAGTGGTTGACATTATTTTCAGTAAATTCTCCACTAAACTAGATGTTCGGAAGTTTTTCATCGAATTTTACAAGAAATTTCTTACGAAAATACGTGTTTACCGTTCAGGTAATATTTTTTAAAAAAACAATGGATTTTCAGCAAAAAAATTATACTTATCTTATTTATTAAAGTACTTCACTTGTAGTCTTCGGTCAAAATAGAATATAATAATAATAAAACCTATTTAAATGTTTCCCGGATTAGTACTTTCTCGTTGAGGATATCTAAATACGATGATCGTGCACAACATATTTCAGTCCTTCGTCGAAATTCGCAAATAATCCTGAAAAAGTTCCCAAAATTCGAAGTAGTCGTTATATATATATATATTTTATTTGGTTGTTATTGGGTTGCAGTGTGTTATTAATCTGTTATTTCGTGAATGAAATGTGCAGAAATTTACAAAATGAAAAATAGCAGCGTAAAGGAACAGAGAAAATAAAAAATGAATTAATCCATCCGCAGCACCTGTTGAAAGTAAAATAAACCTAGACTTTCAGCGAGATAAATATCTAGTTCAAAGTTATCAGTTGTTAACAGCGAATTAAATAATGTAAACACCTTTACCAGTGGAAAACTGATTTAGCTCCAGAGTTAAAAATGGATATGAAAAATTAAACCACCGCCATTTATACCTGATAATTTTTTTCTATTTGTTATTAATTTATTGGCCTGAACAAAATATAGCTCATTTGGCTTGGCATCGTCGTTATACATAAGAAAAGAAAGCGAATAAAATTAGGCGGTATACCACTTCCACCGAGATATGTATAATGTGTGATGAGTAGTGTGTGTGTGTGTGTGTGCAACGAGAATAAATGATAGTGTGTATAAAAACTCTGATAAAGATAAGTGAACAAACTTCACGGAACGCTACGAAGGCAAAAACGAACCTGCACGCAGATCAATATCGAAAACTGATTTCTTATTTTCATTTTATACTGATTTAGGTTTTGTATGAAATAAAAGTTCAGTGTTTGCGCTATATGATTATAATAAAATTTGTTGAATCTGTGAAAAGTTATTCCGCCAATTATAATATGTTAAGGAAGTTTTACATAATGGAGAAACTCTGTTTAGTAACGCTATTTCCCGGACATTCAAAAACTGTAATACTTCATTTGATGCCGGATAATATGGCGATCCGGTTGTTATAAAAGACCAGGTTTCTCCGTGACTTTCATCACTTTTCGCAAAGAAAGAACTGATTTACACGTATGAAGCTAACTTCACCGCGAACGATCTGTATGGGTAAGAAAAAAATTGCGCGGAAACGAACGAAAAAAAATAAAATTCAAAAAAACATACGTGACGAATTTTTTAATATCCTCTTTTTGACGTTAGTAAAAACGAATATTATTAAATTGTTTGATCGGAAATTATCTGAAAAATTATAATAAATTCTTAAAAACGAAAAAAATGTTTTCTGAAAAAAGAGAAATATCGACTTCAAGTTTTACTTTCGAAATTTAACAAAAATAAATTAAGAAAAGGACCAATTATTTGATAGAGTTATGTATTTAATGAGTATAAAAGTAAAATCGTTCCTTCTTTTATGAGTACTCGAAAAATTAAGAATATTTAATAACCATTGTTAAATTTGAATTTGGTACCTCTACAAATAATTATTAATATTGTTTAACAGTAATTATAGCATTACACTGCTCTAAAATATGTTATTTTTTATCGCGTAATTTTGGTTTTTGCTTTTTAGTGAGTTTTTATTAACTTTTTCGATTAAACTCTTCACCGGTGTTTTTTTTTGTTTTTTTTTTAAACAATACTTTATTTCATAAATTTTAGTGTAATGATACGGACAGACTAAACGTAAAATGATGGTGCTACTCTCGGTATTGCATAAAGCTGGCTATTCGTTCAGAAGTAATGTTGAAATTCTAACGGCGATGAGCTAAAAATTATTCTTTAATTGCCTTTATTAGAATCTACATTTCTGTGAAAATTTGGTCAACAGCGTCCATCGCCCTTTTGATTTTAAAATTATCCGGCTTCATATTTTTCCTATATATGTAGCAATGAAAATTTTTTTGTGAAATTTTTGACTGTATTAAACGAAAAAATAAGTATATCTATAAAAAAATTCCATAATTTTTAACGTTCTTTCGTAACTAGTCTGTCAGTGCGACCGATATTTATTGATATATTCATATAGGACCACAACTGATCGATACAACTTATAATTTACAGAAGAGGGATCTTATTTGAATTATTCCGCTTGGTCGAAACTCGGTCAGTGATGAGGTTTGATTGGTAGACTGACCAAAGGGCAAGTGCTGGACTAAAATAAAAAATTAGCGCTGACGCAGTTCCAAAGTTCGACTGCGATAATTAACATTGATAATATTTTAATTTTTTGTATGAAAAAATATTAGTTTTTTCTATCTTACATTGTGATCTTTTTTTCTTTCTTTTTTTTGATCTTTTAAATGTCAATGGTGTTTCTTCTAAAACCTTATTTAAAGGGACCACATTTTTTAACGTCTAATGAATATCGGTATACTCAGAGGTATCATCGTAAACTAGTACACTCTTGAGTGAACAAATAACCATTAAAATAGGCCACCCCCCATGGCACAAATTATGCATGAATAAAAGTAAAAGAAAACAATATACGCTATGAACTTGTCGACAAAAAAATTTAACCTACCGTTGTCTAAATTTTTTTCATGTGGTGCATGAGAGGTTTACATTACGAATATGGATCAGTTCAAATAACGAAGGTAATTTTAGAACGAATTTTGAGATGCCGGCAATCAATCTTTATGTGTAAGATAATATTATTAAATTCGGTTAGAAATTTCTTGATCAGATTATTATTAAACGAACAATATGGCGTTAATTTAAGTATTCCATTATTATTAAACAAAAACAGAAGTTGTATGATTATCAAAAATCGTTTCCTTTTCCTTTTTTTTTTTTTTTTTTTGGTAACAATAAACGCAAGTAAATAAGGGAAACCCTAACTCTTTAATTAAAAGCTATATTTACACAATTTGGGTAATCATTCGCAGCTCATCACCGTTGGTAGTGTAAATATTATCAATTTTTTTATCTATTTCCGGATAATATTTATTTATTAAACTATTATTATTTCAAATCTAGCCTTTTCTGAGTAAAGGTACTTGGGGTTGACGAGCCCAAAAAAAAAAAAAAAAAAAAAAAAATCTAGTCTTATGAGGGTTTCTTTTCCCTGTTTTAATAGTAACAGTTACTGATCACTCGTTAAGATAACTGACATGACAGATCTTTAAACGTTTTGTGTAAAATTTTCATTATACACTTAACCTTTGTGGTTCAAAAACCGGTGATGGGAAAATAATTTTAATTACTTTTTTTCTTCTTTATTATGGTATATATTATATCAGATACGAACGCTGAAAATTAAAAATGGAAAATTAAAATAAAATAAAAATAGAAACCTGAAAAAAATTTCAGTTAGCAAGTAGCGAGGGAGTTATGTAATTGTTTTTGAAAATCTGTTGTTAAGTATGAGCTAGGCAACACTGCAAAGATGTCAGTCATCAGTTGGTGCATTGGTAAAAAAAAAAGTATTTTCAAGTAGAAACAATTTTTATGTTGAGAAACAACCCCGTTAACTATGAAAAAGAATCATCTGTCATTTTTGAAATTAGCTATTTTTGCTATACCTGTTTGAGAGCAGTAAACATTTCTTTTTTTTTTTTAATTTAACCCCCCTCTTGGGCACGTCGACAATGGAATTTACCCAACAGCAAGTAAAAAATGGAAAATTCTAGAAAAGTAATTGCAGTTTCAGTTGGTTGGTCTCTAATCATCTACTGAAATTCGACGACACGCTGGAAATTGAATGAAAAAATTTCTTTCGGCGTGCGAATTGGTGTAACTGTCATACGTGTAGCATTTTCGAAGCTGTCACAAGTAATAGTGTAACAGGTGCAATTTTATTTATATGAATTTTAATAGTTCTATCAGGGGCTGCGAAAATTTTCAAAAACTTACACAACGCACTTTCAATTATTTTTACAAGCAATATGCCTATTTTAGGTTCTGGTAGCTGCAATAGTTATTACCAATACAGGTGTTATAAAAACTATTAGTTTTTTTTGTTTTTTTAAATTAAGTCTTGTTTGGCTATGCAAATTAATAATATATAGAAATTTCACTCCACGCCGGGTTAATGTCCATAGTTTACACGATCAAATATTCATAAAAAAAGAAAAAAATATCGACATAAAATTTCTTTATAAATATTGTTAATTATAATATATCACTGGCAGTTCTTTATCAGCGATAATAACTCCGCTGTTACGAGACATTGTTCCCGAAATAGGTTTAGAAAATTTACGAATCTTTAAATTTTAATAAATTTCTGTAATTTTAATTAATTATATCGAACATATGTTGTAATTGAACTAAACATTTTCCTTTTTTTTTTTTTTTTAATCTTCAAAACTAAAAAATCGAAGGAAAAAGGAAAATATTTTAATTTTTACGCCAGAAAATCAGAACGCCTCCTTATAATACCGAGCATAAGATTACAAGAGTCATCAACCGGGGTTAACTGCTTAATCTATTTCGGTATCTTTTTGGTATGTATAAAAAAGGGTAAACAGTAAACAGTACGTAGCGATTTATTGAATTGCGGAATTTGTAAAAAATGATAAACTAGCGGTTGCTGGTAAGTAATGTAAATCGTTAGAATTTTCCAAACATCGCATTGTTAATTAAAGTTAATCAGTCGGAAATATGTGTTAAAAAACGTTTTCGGGTATATGCTCAGCTAAACAAGAAATGTAAGTAAAACCGAGTCTGAAGAATTGCCGGGTAATTCGCAACGCTGTTTACCTGTTTATAATTAAGATTTCTTTCATTGTTTTACTTTCTTTTCTATATGTAAACTTTCAGTGTGGGGCGCATTCTGGTTTTTTACGATTCGCTATACTGAATTATAACGCTTGTCTGTGTTGTAACTTTCAAGTCTACTTTACGGTAACATGAAATTTCATGGCGCAAGTAAATCGTTTTTCGTACACTGCCGACAATTAAACGAAACGCTATGCTCTCTGTAACGAATGGGAATTTTTATTTCTTACTTACTCGAAACTTCCTATCCAACTTTTTGCACTCCTACGAGAGCTTTGGCCGTTATCTTTTTCCTCGTCACTGCTTTGATCATCGCCATCAAGTCCCGTGGTCAGTATATATTCCGGTCTTTGATTCTTCTCTTCTCTTCTCGTGCTACCCGATTCGGCTATTGCTTAATCGTCATGTATGCATTGGATTATCTGCTGAAATTGATTACGATCTTTTTCTATTCTGACTAGATCTTCTATTTTTTTAATTCCGGTCCAATTTTTTATATTATCTATCCAAGCGGTCTTTCTTCTTCCCAGATTTCTTCTTCCTTCTATCATACCCATTTGTATTTTTCACCTCTCATGAAGTGTCCAAAAAATTTTATCTTCCTTCTTTTTACTATTGTCATTAATATTCGGTCCGTTCCCATTAGTTCCAGTACTTTCTCATTTTTTAACTTTTTTGTCCACGGTATTTTCCACATTCTTCTGTAGCACCACATTTCGAATGATGATATACGCTTCCTCATATTTTCCTTTACGGTCCATGTCTCGCTTCCATACAGTAGCACTGACCACCGCACGTAACATTGCAACATCTTGTTCTTGATCCTTAGGCTTAACTTCCGATCGCAAATGGTGTTTTTTAATAAATGCATTTCTTGACATCTCTATACGAGTACGTATTTCCATATCAGAATCATTACTTTGTGTTATCCAGCTACCTAAATATTTATATTTTTCCATTCGTTCAATTTCTTCGCTATCCAAAAATAATTTTTCATTTAGATTAGGCTGTCTTGCAACTACCATGAATTTTGTTTTTTCAGTATTTATACTGACTCCTTTCTTCTTGCCTTCTACTACAACTATGTCTAGTAGACTTTGTTGGTCTGTTACATTTTCCGCCGGTAGTGCAGTATCGTCAGCAAATTCTTTCGCTTGCAATTTTTATCCCTTCACTACGTTCATCTAAAGCTTGAGCAAAAATTGCCTCAGAATACAGATTGAATAGTACCGGCGACAATACGCATCCTTGCCTAACCCCTCGTTTTATTGGTATTTGATCTGTTAATTGCTCATCTATTAATATTCTTGCATGTTGTTTTTCATAAAGCGTTTGTATAATCTTAATATCCGTCTACCGGTAGATACCTGTATCTTTTAATGTTTTTATTAATTCCGTGTGCCGTATCTTGTCGAAAGCTTTGTAATAGTCTACAAAACAAATGTATACTGATTTTCCGAACTCCAGTTGTCTTTCGATTCATTTTTTCATACAAAATAACGCTTCTCTTGTACCCATTCCATTACGGAAACCGAACTGGTTCCATTTCATGTTTTCTTCGCATATTTTAATTATGCGTCGATGAATTACACGCAGAAATATTTTTAGAACGTGGCTTATTAGACTAATTAATCTATATTCATCACGTCTATATGCATTTGTTGTTTTTGGTATGGTAATGAACCTTGATTCTAGCCAATGTTCCGGTATTTTCCCATTTTTATAGATTACATTGAAGAAGCCAGTAACTTTCTTGATTTCCATAGGGCCCGACATTTTTAATAGCTCTATTGGCACCTCATCAGCTCCTACCGCCTTCCGCACTTTAGCTTGCTTGATTGCCATCTCCAGCTCAGATTCCAAGATTGGCAACGTATCCCCTTCTCCCGGTGGCATCCTTTCTTCTTGATCATCAAACAGCGTTTTCACATACTGCTCCCATGTTTTTACCTTTTCATCAGTATCCGTTATGATATTTCCGTTCTCCGTCCTTAAAAAAAAGTTATATGTCTTTTTTTATATGTATGCGTCGTTTCTCTAACCTTCCTATGTATCTTAAATTTATCATGTTTGCTATGTAATTCTCCTTACACTGTTCATTCAACCCCTCTTCCTTTGCTTGTATGATCTTTTTTCCGATGCTTTTATTAATTTCTTTATATTTAAGCGGGTTATTTTTCCACTTTCTTCGATACTCCATTAGGTCTAATATTTCGCTGGTCATCCAATTCTTGTGTTTTCTGTTTCGTTTCCTTGTTAGTTGCTCTTTTGTTATCGTATTAATTGCAGATTTTATTTGTCTCCAGTCTTCTTCAATATTTCCAGTGTCTCTCATATTTCGTATTTGATCATTCACCTGCTCTTTTATTTTTCCCCGTATTTCATGGTTCTGTAGAATTTGTAGATCTAATCCTATTTTCTTAGTTTTTTGGATTTTCTTTACTCTTATGCGTATCTTTGCTTGTAGCAGGTTGTGGTCTGTATTCGCATCAGCACTTGGCATAGTCTTTACAGATAATACGCTATTTCTAAAACGCTTATTGGCAATTATAAAATCAAGCTGATTTCGGATTGTTGTTCCCGGTGTATCGGCTGGAGATTTCCATGTATATAGCCTTCTCGGTGGTAACTTGAAGCGTGTGTTCGTAATAGTTAAGTTATTTTGTTGGCAAAACTGTACTAAGAGATCCCCTCTGTCGTTTCTGACTGCCAATCCAAATGGTCCCGTTATCTCTTTTGTAATTGCATTTCCCACTTTGGCGTTGAAATCCCCTATGATGTATGTTGTTTCTTACAGCTTTTTAGTACTGCTTCAATATCCACGTAAAATTCTTCAAGCTCTTCCATAGTTGCTTCAGTTGTAGGTGCCTATATTTGTGTAATGTTTATGTTCACTGGCCGTGCTTTTATCCTAAGTGCTATTATTCGATCATTGTAAGGAACGCAAGATATAACGTTTTTATCCGATTTTTTATCAATTATTATAGCAACTCCTCTATGATGATTTCCATTTTTGTCACCTGAATAATACACTGTCATATTCCCTGTTGCGATCCTTCCATTTCCAGGCCATCTTACCTCGCTGAGGCCAAGTATATTCAATTTTAGTCTTTTCATTTCCAGAATCACATTTGATAATTTCCCCGGTTCGTATGATGTGCGCACATTCCATGTACCCATAATAGTTTCCTTCGTATGATTTGTATTTCTTCGCCCCATTGTTTTGCCTCCCCGGAATCTTAATGTCCCATTCCTCTGTTCAGACGTCTTATCGCAAAACTGTTGGAGATTTTTTCTTTCGTGTGCTGTTATCCCACTTGTGTTATTGTCCAGTCTCTTAATTTCCACACTAGACCTGGGATCCATCTTAGCACGGGCAGTCGCATATTTCCCATTACCAAGCCTGGAAACTTGATAACGCCGGGCGCCAGCCGGACCGTATGGCATATATATCCTTTCCTTTTTCACTTTCATGATGATATTTCTTGTAATGACACTGCAGTGGTTTCCCGTTTCCTTCTTTTGTCGGGGTTTACTTCCCTAGCTGAAAAGACCCCGTTTTAGGGCGCGGGATACTCGCCTACTCGCTCTAGATTGATGTTCACCAATCCGACTGGAGCACATACGTCTCGAACGAGTTGCTGATAGTCTGCTGTTATAATTGCAGTAAAAAGCTTAACGGTATTTATTGGCAGGCAAATCTTCGGCAAGTGAACCTCCCTCCGTTTTCCCATCAGCAGTATAATGTGAGTTCTGATTTAGCGTTCCTGATCAGCGCTTAGCCCGCGGAACAGAAAATTACCACCCTGCACGACGTGGACGTATAGAACTCACATGGTTGTTGTTTCGTTTCTCCGTCGGCGGGACTAGTACCATATGACGGTCGAGTGACTACTTAACCTGTGCCCCGATTGGTATCTGGCAAATCAATACAGAGATTCATAGAGAATTTACAACTTCCCTCAGGCGAAACCATTAAAATTCTTCTTCTTCTCCTTCTTCTTCTTTTTTCTTTCTTTATTTACTCCTTAATTTCATTCTTTTTCGTTTATTTATTTTCTGTTTTTCGAAGGAGACGTGAAGTAAATTCCTCTGTAAAATTGTTTTTTTATTAGGTACAATTTGCTATAAAATTCTCTCGCTTTTAAATAGTCGTGTAATAAATTCTTCTTTTTTTTGTTTTTTCTAATTCACGTTGGTCTTGTAACTTTGATCGATCGAAATTCAAACTTCGGATGGAATGTATCCTTTTTGCAATTGTAATGTATTCCCGGATGCCATACTTTATCAAATGCCCGATGTACACCCCAAGGAAGACTGCCGAAGTAACTCTTTTTTCTTTCTTTTTTTTTTTTTTTTTTTTTTCAAACGTTTTTAAAAGTTGAAAGAGAAATATAATTCCACCTACACATCGGTTCTAATTAATTTGTCAGCTTTTTCTAATAGAAAGAAATTTATTTTCTCGCTCATTGAACTCCGAATAAGGATAAATAAGGGAAATGATATTTCGATAAAACTAAAATCCTACATGAAAAACATCTTATATCGAACAGACCGGGGATTGAAGTGAAATCGGAAAACGTTCATGCATGAGAAACAGTCGTACTACGAGCCAGAGGGCGGTCGTCATAGTGTAAATAATAAGGATGGTAGTGATTTAATAATTAAGAGAAGATTTTGAGACTGAAATGGGCTTAGTTATTGCATACGGTCCAGCAAAACAAATTTGATAATAATAAAAGAAGAAAAAAAACAACGAAAGACCGAAAAACGACAATAACAGCGGTAATGAAAGGATTCGTCAATTTCATCTCAACAGGAAAAGAACCGTTTTTAAAATTTGCAAATTTGACAGATTAGCGGAACGAGAACAACCAGCTGCCAACTTGAAAATCAAGCCATTCGGTCAGTCTTAGTCGGAAACGCGAATTCAGACGATTTCGCATAATCAGATTTGAACGGTTCACGCATAAATCCGTTAAAACTTCTAACCAGGAGCAATTTTCAGGTCAACATTTAAATTTCTTTCAAGAATGACGCAATCAAACGGTGTTTCCGGAGAGCTGATCAGAAAAATCATCTCGAAATATGCCGCGCGGTTTTCATTTTCTCTGCATTCTTATTTTTCAGCAACGGATGATTTTGCCTGAATACTGCTTGATGACAGATGGTGACGTTTCTGTTTCAACAGGCTACTTCGCTTTTAGTGCATTTTATTCGTTTCCGGATTATCTTTTGTTTTTTTTTTCTTCACAATTTTTTTTCACTCTTTGCATTGTTGCAACTCTGTTTATGATTTATGTTGCAGCGAGATAGATAAATGGAGAATTTCTAAATTATTGCCAGTAACGTAATTTTCCTTAAACCTATGTTAATATTAGACAAAGACTAACGAGGAATTTTTAAAAATTGCAAGTTTTTGCGAAATAGTTGCTAACAGGATTATCGAGAAAATTAAGATAGCCCTCCTCCGCGGTTATTATTAACGGAGATATCGATTTTTTTCAGAAAATTCGGATATATTTTGTGCCGGAAAACTCGCGAAATAATGACCGGCAGCTATTGTACGTAATTCGAGTAAAATATTTTCAACGTCAGCTAGGAAAATTGGAAAAACAGCCGTTAACAAGAGCCCTAAATAAATATTGCATGTCGTACACGGTGTAGTTACGAGCTATTACAGTTTGAAACAAAGTGCGTCAGCTAAAACCGATGATAGCGCTGTTTATCTTGGGCCGAATAGCGTTCCGTAATTGTTATTCGTTTGTTCTAATTTTGCTTTTTGACGCGAATCCACTTTCGCGATGATTTCGGCTTAATAAAACATCTCCCTTCTCGAACCGCTCGGAGGAATTACAGTTTTTAGCGCAATACTGGACACTGACGTCGGAAAATTTTAGCGATCGGCGCAAATTGGACGAAAAATGTTTCGGTCGCAGTTTCCTGAATCGCGTAAGCTTTAATTTCGGCGTTTTTTTGTTTTTTTTCTGTTTATTTTTTATGTCTGTTTTAAAATTCGTTCAGCGGTGCTCAATTTGCGATATGTATCACTGTTCGGAGATGTTCGATGTTTGCCGCACTGAACGTCGATGTTTGCATTTCACGTGCTGTCGCCGAATGCTGTACGTTTTTAAATCTCTCTCTCGATAAACGTGTGGCCGCGAGCGTTGGCCTTGCTATCCGGCCTTTATAAAGTGTAAGGCCGCGCCCGGGCAATTTTCGGTGACGGATACTTTTCATAACGATGTTTACTGAAAAGTTCGATTTTATTCTGTAAATAGAGAGAACGTCGAACTGCGGCGCCAGGTAAAAATTGCTGGTCCGCTCTGTTTACAATACACTTAGCGCCGGAAGTGCGGTTTCGAGTTGCATTTAAATGATTAAAACGCCGGTTAAATTGAAAATGTAATTATTTAGCCGTCCCGGGAATTTTTAAATAACGCGAACGATTGGCGAAATAATTTCTCGATAGCACTTATCAACGCGCGAGGAGAGAAAAATTAAATTAGGCCGAGCCCCGAACCGCAATGTAAACATCGATGGGTAACGCAAGCGGAGAGATGGTTCGCGTGCTTGGTCGACTAGCTCCGCGCTCGAGTTTATCGCAAAGTCGAGACTAGATCTCGAATTTCGCTTATCTAAATATCGAATTCTGCGCGTTCTGCCGCGCGAAATTAGATCGGGAAAGGTTAATAAAATTACCATCAGGAGGAGGACGTCGTCATCGAGAGGAACTCTGAACCGGCAGCTTCGGTAACGCAGGCATTCCGAAATACATCGCGTGTACTGCAGTGAAATATTCAGCGTTTCCCCCTTTTCCTCCGCTTTTAGCGATAATTTTAAGAAAGCCAAAGTAGTTGGGAAGATTGAAAACCGTTATTAGAATTCAAGCTCGGACTGTAAACCATAGATGCACCACTAAGATCACGTAGTGTTCAGCAAGAATCCCCCCGTTATAAATGCTCTGTATACGCTACATTGGAAGTGCTATATATTGAAAATGTCTTGAAAATGTATTGTGAAATAGTCGTATTGTGAAATAGTCGTATTGTGAAATAGTTGTATTGTGAAATAGTTGCAGTGTGAAATAGTTGCATTGTGAAAAAGTTGCATTGTGAAATAGTTGAATTGTGAAATAGTTGTATTGTGAAATAGTTGAATTGTGAAATAGTCGTATTGCAAAATAGTTGTATTGTGAAATAGTTGTATTGTGAAATAGTTGTATTGTGAAATATTTGTATTGTGAAATATTTGTATTGTGAAATAGTTGCGGTGTGAAATAGTTGCATTGTGAAATAGTTGCATTGTGAAATAGCTGAATTGTGAAATAGTTGTATTGTGAAATAGTTGAATTGTGAAATAGTTGAATTGTGAAATAGTTATATTGTGAAATAGTTATATTGTGAAATAGTCGTATTGCGAAATAGTTGTATTGTGGAAAAATAGTTGAATTGTGAAATAGTTGTATTGTGAAATAGTTGAATTGTGAAATAGTTGTATTGTGAAATAGTTGAATTGTGAAATAGTTGTATTGTGAAATAGTTGAATTGTGAAATAGTTGAATTGTGAAATAGTTATATTGTGAAATAGTTATATTGTGAAATAGTCGTATTGCGAAATAGTTGTATTGTGGAAAAATAGTTGAATTGTGAAATAGTTGTATTGTGAAATAGTTGAATTGTGAAATAGTTGTATTGTGAAATAGTTGAATTGTGAAATAGTTGTATTGTGAAATAGTTGAATTGTGAAATAGTTGAAGTTATCCCGCGAATGTTGGCCAGAGTCTGTGCTTACCAGTCTCGATGATACACAATTTCGAAAAGTAAAAAAATATCAAGTTGCATACTTTAAATCGGGTTTTTTTTAAGATCACCCCGCGCGGATAATGTGTTACATATGTTTCGTTCGCAAATCTGTAACGTTTCCGCGCCTAGTTTTTTATTCCACCTTGAAAACAATGACCCTGAAATAGAAAAAAACAAAAAATACCGAAGGTATTCTATAAAGAATATTTTAAAGAAGTTTATAAAAATTTTAGTCGGTTGCCAAAAATTTTGTACTGAATCGATTTTGACACAGTGTTTTTTGCAACATTTTCTCCTCTTTTGAGGCGTAGAAATGATATCATCGAGTCCGAACTGAATTATAAGCATTTCACATGGCGTTTTCTTCTCAAGAGTTTAGTGTTGGTTTTTTTTTTTTGGTTTTTTAAGATTTTTTAAATTATAAAACATAAACATTTTTATATGGGGAGAGAATTTAATTAGTCGGCTGGTGTACTCGCGCCGTCGTTATTTCGTTTTTACAAAGATGGCCCTCAAACCTTGCTTGTTTTTTCACTTTAAGAAGCTCAAATTCGAAAAATATTTGCCTATCTAATTGTTTTTCCAGCAATTTTAGTCTTTGAGTTATTTTCATCTTCGAACATTCCATTTAACAAAAAAAACACACACTTATTACGAAACTTTAAATTTAAAGACAAGAGACCTCTCTGTAGGGGCTATACGGAGGATTTATTGGCTGTCAGATTATTTCGATTATAACGTTAAAAGCATTAACACGAAGTCAGACTTAGTAATTTCGTAAATCAACCCCGGGGTATTATGCTAATTAAATGTAAAAAATTGATCATTAAACGAGCAAAGTCGCGACATTAACATCAGTAAGCAGAAATAGCTGAAATATCTCGTATTGCTCTCTTTTATCTCTGCAATTTTTACCGGCCACGTGCTTCTTTTAGTTTTACCAATGTTTATCGCTGTCCGTGTTAATGCAATCTCGTTAAATATGCGTTAAAATAACACGTTTTATATTAAATACGATTGTTTAACTTCTCGATATTCAATCTGATAATCGATACATCCCCCGGTTACCTGTTTGTTGTTAACTCATCATTAGTACGTATGTGAACTTTCTAATTAAATTTTGCCACCGCAATATAAAAAAAACAAAACATTCAAAGTTTATTCCAAAATAATTTGTTTTTTTTTTACAATTTAACTTTTTTTCGATTTTTTTATTTGGGCTCGTCCGTCATAGACATCAGGCTTATGCAGCGATAATTTTTTTCCGCTCTTAAAGTTGTTCGAACTGGCCGGATGAAACATCGCTGCCTAACTAACTGTTCTAGTTCAGATAAAAGCGTATTCTCCAAATGTTTTTTTTTTTAAATAAAAAAAAAAAGTAGAACAAGATCGGACTCGTCAACCAAGAACCTTCACCCAGAAACAATTAGAGGAAAACGAAAGTTATATAGCGAGACGATCAGATATCGTCAATAAGAAGGAAACAGTGGAAGGGATAATAAGTGTAGAAGGAAAAGACAGGATATAACGGACACAAAAAGGAGCAGGAAGCCCCAGTTTAGGCAAGTGGGAGTACAGAGCCGAACGCTCCACCGAAAGAAATGAACACTTAATAAACACGTGATCGGCATCACAAACAACCGCATCATTTGAATGGAGAGGACAACATGGAAAAGAGGCCAACGAGAGGCGAAAGCGGGAGGAAGGCAGCAAGAAATGGTTAAAACGCAAACGTACAATGGCGACAACAACAGAACGAGGAAGTGAAGGAAACAGGATGAACCAAGGATTGGAAGGAAGATTAGGCTGAACGGACAGATAAAAGGAGCGACTATTAGAAAAGGAGGAAGGGTACATATCCGACCAAAATCTTAGATGGAAATCTTTACACAACGGCAAGAGATTAGGGGATGGAGGTTTTTTGAAGAAGAAGAAAGAAGAAGCAGCAATCCGAGCCAAAGAATCAGCTATTCCATTATCAGAGATGCCAGAATGGCCAGGAACCCACAGCAAATCAATATGAATCCCACGGAGAGAAGAGGGAGTCCGAATGAGAGAACGTATGCGGAGAATAGTAAAATCACAGAAATGATTAGGAAGAGGAGAGGAGATGGCTTGAAGAGCACTCATTGCGTCGGAAATGATCAGAAACTGTGAAGAAAGACGATTGGAGGAGATACAAATAATGGAACAGAAAATAGCCATCAGCTCGGCTGTAAATATGGAACAGAAAGAAGGAAGGATTCAGAGAAGTTATAATTTGGAAGAATGGAAGAAGCACCAACACCATCGGGCCCCTTAGAACCATCAGTGAAAATGTTTACATGAGAAGAAAAGAGAGAATTGACAGTACTATGGAATTCCTGTTTAATTACAGCTAGAGGGAGAGATTTTGCAAGTGTAGGCAAAATAAATACTCTGGTAGGATGGCAGAGATCGCTGAAGTTAAAGGAGAAATAAGGCAGACTATTAAAGGAAATTGTATACGGCCAAAATTAACTAAGACAGAAAGCAAAAAGGGACAGGATAGGAATATTCCTAGGCACAAAGCGCCAATTCCGAGATTTGTTTCTTTTATTACAACTGCACCTACAGGCTACTTTTCTCTCTCTTCGATTTCATTTCTGAGGCAGGTTGACGAGCTCAACTAAAAAAACTATGTAATAATAATAATAATATTAACTTTCTTCCTCCTACGCGATAGCTGATATTTCAGGTATCGTAGCGCTCACTTCAGTTTTGCCCATTTGAAAAATGACTTTTGTTCCACGTTTATCATCAGATTGTTTATTCACTTGTCTTTCCTTTTGCGCCTGTTCGTTTTTCTCTATAACAATCATATCTCGGGGAAAGAACTTTTTTTTAAAAATCCGCTACCGGTTTCGAAATAACCTCTTTTAATTTATATTTTTTGTCTTATAATTGTAAATTCCCTTACGTTGATGAACGAGCAAGTTTTAAATTCAGTGCTTACTAATACGCGATCAGAGAGGACCACTTTCCAGGCCACTTTACGGCCAGCAATGACGCAATGGATATCGTTTACAGACCGTAACGATAAAAACTAATAATAGATAAGTTAAGTAAAGCGAGTCCCATACCCTTGTTAGGTCGTTGGGGATTGTGAAGTTAAGGTTCACAATGTACTAAGCCCAACAGCCCTACTGATAGTCCCTGGGTCAGTTCCTTTCTCTCGATCGCCTTTACTTTCCCAGATTTCTAAAACAGACTAAGCGAAAAATTGAAGTTTTCAAATAATAATAGTCAATTTCATTCAATATTTTTTGTAAAAATACTTGCGATTGTTTTATTTTTTTTTTCTTATTTTGATATATTTTATATATATATGTATATATATATATATATATATATATATATATATATATATTGATACGGATTCGGTACTTTTGGCGCTATCTAGTTAACGACGTTTGAGCTAGAAATTATCATTTGATTATCGTCATTAATTCATGATTTCTCGAACGTCGTTCTAGGTTGCATCGCCGCTTTGTCTTGCCGATGATGCTTATTCGGCCAAAACCAAAATTCCCCGTGTACGGTATAAGTCCGGACGGTAGTGCATCGGCATCAGGGGTAGAGACGCACAGGTGTCTGAGTGGTAGTGGTCGAAGGCAGAGGCAGTGACTAGTGGCTGCGGCGAAAGCGCGCGTACGTCGAGCTACATCGAGCAGTGCACAATTTTGTGAAATCCCGCCGAGATCAGGCAGAGTAGTTAGTGCGGGGGTCTGCGTAGAAGATTTTTCTAGAATCTTCTACGTAGCGCATTGTCTTCCCTTAAACCGTGCCGTTCAGGGAAAATACGTTTTTCGATCGGTGTTCGGCTAGTCGATCTTCTAATCGTCGTAGTCGGACACACGCCGCTTTACTTTCGTCGATACGAGCTGCGGCAGAACGCGGCGCCGATTTTTATACCGTATGGTCGATATTTTTTTGTACATATAATTTACAACAACTTTTCTAGTCCTTACCACGTTTTGTTGATTTTATGTTTTATGTGTTGTAAACCGAATATAGTTTTCTTGTCATTGGAATTTTTTTAATCGAAATAATCTACGGACACGTGGTGCCGATTATCCGCGCGTGAGGGCCGCCGATCGGCCATACAAAAGCCTAATAGCTCTGCTCGGGAGAGTTATCGGTAGTGGCAAGCCGTAACGTTGCCACTGGCGTCCGACATTTAAAATTTTTTTGAAATAATTTTTTCTTCGTCAACTACAGACTATTAGTGAACCGTAGCAATATATATATATATATATATGTATGTATATATATATATATATATATATATATATATATATATATATATGTATGTATATATATATATATATATATATATATACATATACCCACACACATATATATATATATATATATATATATATATGTAAACGCGATTAAAAATGATTTTTATTTTTTATCTCTGGAAGAATTTTTTTGAAAAAGGCGATGTAGAACTTTTTTTTCAACGTCATTAATGTTTCTATTGAAATATAAACAGAAAAAAGTCCGAATGAATTCTTTTGCGCACATTCGTCGTACAATCAAAAGCAAGTTCACCTCCACCTCCATGAGAAACGTGTATTCTCCCTAGTTTAATGCTCTACGTCTGTTTCTACAAGATATCGGAAGAACGCTTGCACGAAGTGAAAGGAAAACTGTAATTTAAAAGAATAGGCTGGTTCGCTCTTTTAAGAAGAAAATAAAATAAGAAAACACTAAATCAGTTTTTAATGAAGTACAACATAGCTAGTCTCCTCCAGCGAGGATGCGATGAAATTAACTTTTTCACCGCATTATTTTCTAAGCGAGCGAAATAGTCTAGAACGGTTGTGTGTGTAAATGCTATTAAAAGATCTCCTTGAAATTTCTTTGACTTCACGATTTGGCTTCTTTGAAATATACATCGCTATTTGTGACATTCGTTGTAGTGTCACGCAATTCTTGTGGAGAATTATGGAATTTTGAAGAGTTTAATTTCGTAAAATAAAAGCAAATGCGTTTCAAATAAAATTTGTAAAGAAATCGACACCAGTAAGAGCGATTTTGATAAGAAATATGAGGTGACCGGCGAATATTTTCTATCCTCCCATTTCCAGCTGTATATACATATAACATAACCTGTTTGTTAATATTTATAAGCATAAAATTATATTTCAAATTTAAATTGAAATAGCTCAATTTAAAGCGTTTATGGCCTATATCATCAACTAATCAGAGTACACTCTATCATCAGTAAAATATTTTTAGTCCTATTTGAGTGTACTCTGTGTAGAGTTAGCTGATGATGTAGGCCGAAAACGCTTTAAATTGCGGTACTTCAATTTAAATTTGAAATATAAATTTATGCTTACAAATATTTTTGTTTTTGTTATTAAGGGGAATTTATTTATTTTACGCTTATTTTTAAGAACGTTTTCAGTCCGGAATATTTTGTTCTTCTTTCTCCTTAACTGATTCATATCAGATTAGGGCTCTTCTCATTTTTCAACTGTGGCTTCACTCCACCATTCAACAGGCTCTGCCTGTCGATAGTTTTCTGAATACTTCTCGTTTCTAAGACGTTTCATAATTTGGTTAATTTCTCGCCCCCGTTTTAAGTCTCCTGTATTATTAATCCCTATCTTGTTTTTTTTTTTTTTTCGCTTCTGATCGCATATCCGAATGTACCGCTCTTCTGTGAATAACCGCCCTGTTCTAAAACTCGGTCCTTACATTCTTTCCTTATAAATCCCCTTGTATTATATTTTTCATTTCGGCTTCCGATTTTCCTACTACCCCTTTTGAATTATTCTTTTTCTCCATCCTTAAAAGTTCAAAGATACTCATTTATTTCTCTTCCCTTCCAATTCTCAGGCTAATATTGATCCCCCCCCCCAAAAAAAAAAGAAA
Source organism: Icerya purchasi (assembly GCA_039619475.1). NCBI lineage: Eukaryota > Metazoa > Arthropoda > Insecta > Hemiptera > Monophlebidae > Icerya > Icerya purchasi. Next base: position 179,855,362 of record CM077115.1, read on the forward strand.
GAAAAAAGAAAACCATTTGAAATAAGAAGAAAACAAAAAAAAGCAACATCGAGTTTTATCACTGACGATGTTTTTACTCGTTTATGCGTATGTTACATCCATTTTCCGTAATGCGATAATAATTACTTTTTTTCTCCGGTCGCCTTTATTTATTTTTTATCTTCTCTGTGTTCGTCAGCCAGTTTTTGCTATTTTCACTTTCGCACTTTCGTCACTTTTCTTCCTCAAAAAATTGTTGACTTCCTCGATGGGAAAATGTACGTACTTTTTACAGTACGCATACGTTACAGTCTCTCGTATTAATTGAGAGACGATTTATTTGCTGTCCGCCTCCTAACTGAATATTCACGTTAACAAATTGTCGCTTAGTTCGACATTCTACGATATTCGATGACAGCGTTCGGCGATTTGTTATGCTGCGCTTTCGGTAAAATTATTATTTTGCACGTAGTGTAGGAAGTCTCTGATTAAACTATTGTGCTTTTGGACGGAGGAGCATCACTTGAGATGAAAGATGAAGAGAATATCCATGCGACCGGAATTGGGTCTCCACTTCTACGGGTAGACTAAATCGGAGCACCGGTGAAAATCAGGTGTGCAAAAAGATTAAGGCTCGAACGAACGGTTAAAGAAAACTTTAAGCAACACTGAAATATATCGAGACAGGGCCGTTAGAGATTTATTTTATTTTGTTTCGGGGCGCCGGAAAAACCGGATAAGTCTATTAAGGAGTTTTTAACGGTGTAAAATAAATTTGAATATCAAATAGCGAGACTATCGGTTTGAGGGTTGCGCGGCTGTTTAAAATTCGTCGCAATGCTGCATAATGATATGAACTTGAGATGTATATCGTGATATATTTTCCGGGCGAGTTAAACATTTTTTGAATAATTTATAGACTTCTCTGAAGAGAGAAATCCGCTCAAATAGAATCAATATTATCGCACATATAAAAACAACTAAATTATTCCGTTCTCGAATAAGTTCGTTGCAAAGTCTAGCGCCGTGATTGCCATGTCACTAGTTTTTCCGATAGTTTCTAGTCGACTACTCGTTAATAGCATATTCGCGAGCCTGTTTTAGTGAACGCACACGCACACACACACACACACACACACATGCGTCCATATCCGTTCAAAGTATTACCTATTGACTGCGGAGCTTCGACGTTTTATGGCCGACCGTGCGCAACTTGCACAAGCCTCTTTTCTACGCTTAAACTCGTGTCCTCTGCATCAACAACTCACGCAGAAGTATAAACAACGAATCGGAGTTGGAGCATAGTTGTTTCAAAAGCTTCAGAAAGTTTCCACGGCGAAGAATCATTTCTCATTCCGGCAACTTTCGGGCTAACTTTTTCTTTTCTAGTTCAATTTTGAAGGTAACACGAACCATTAGTAGAGGCTATTTTGTTTACAAGTTTACCGTTATTTATTATATCGTTCCTATGTGTACATACATTTTTAAGTTCATCCTACTGAAATTTTCTTCGGAAAATACGATTAGATTTTTCTAGAACAACAGAATTATATTTTTTACATTAAAACAAAAAAACCGAAAACCGAAAACCGAAAACCAAAATTTATTCAGGCGTCATTGCGAGAGAAAAAAGATCATCGAGGTAACTAACTGCTTAATTTCGAGCTACGCCTCTTTTGATCCGCGGAAAGAAGACATAACGGTCGAATCGACCTCGAACGAGGGCGAAAAACTTGAGGACATACGTGTGTCTGGAGCCGAAAATTATGCTAAACGAAGTATAAACGTTGCAGCAAAAATGATGCAATTAACGAACGCCTCGTTTCTCTTGCTTTCACGAATTTTTCAGAAATTTAACATTTCTTTAAATTCGTTACTCAGAACGAGACTCGCCCCGTAGAAATAAGGTTTTTTACCGTCTGCAATCGACTTACATATATGTATGGCGTAGAAAAACTGTTCCCATTTTCTTATTCAAGCTTTGCTAGTCATTTTGTCGCTCACTGAAATGTTCGTTACTGCGTCCCATTAGTATCATCGTGAAGTTTAGTTTTATTTTAACCTATAGCTTGTGCGCGGCAGTTAATGTCGCAACCATTTTTTTTTTTTTTTTTTCTTTCTAAGATTTATTCACATCCAATTGAAAATATTAGCTACACAATTCCACGAGCGTAATTATAATTTCGGAAGCCTTCTACTAATTCCTACTTTTTGGTTGGCATTGTGCCGAATATCGTTCACTCCTTCTTAGCAATGCCGAACAAGCATTTTTTTAAATATAATATATTATTAAAAATAGTTTAATTTCTTCTTTTTTTTTTTCATTTTTAGAAGTGTATGAAAAAAACAACGAGTATTAGATCTCTAAAGAGCAACGGACTCGGAGAATGTACGGGAAAAATAAAACCGATTTAAAGAAGTAAATTAGCCACTAATTACGTTTCTTTTTCTTCTTCGTCTTCTTCTTCTTAATATTATTATTATTATTATTATTATTATTACTGGGAAAATCCCAAATTAATAAGGAGAGTAGAATGAAAATAAAAATCAAATTTGTAAACTGTTTAGTTTCTCATTGCATCGTAACATTACGTACGTCCTCTGAACAGAATCATCCATAAGAAAGGATTGAGCAATCTTCAGCATGTTGCTGAATGTCTAATAAGGTTGTTTCCTGACATTCCGTAAGAATATTTACATCTACTAATATAGCTTGTATTTAACATGAATATTTCTCTTATAGACTAATGTTATGAGTCGAGATGAAAAAGTGGTTCCTCTTGATTTGTAAACTTTCTAGTCTGGTTTAGTTTGACGATTGCTACACTATTAAACGATTAAAGTTAAGAGAGCAAGTATAAATCCAGAAATGATCTTTAGAACAAATTGAAGTGCAAAGGGATTAAAGGGAAGAGGAACATAAACAGTAAGATTTGTTGTTGAGAATTATAATGCGTGTATGTGTGGAAAAGAGAATATCGTTGGTAGCGGATAGTCCCCGTAAAGATGGGCATAGCTTTAAATCAGCGAAAAAAATTGCCACAAAATTCACTTAAATCGTTGCAGAATCAATCTCAGTTGTCTTCTACGGTACTTCCAGATTGCTTAAACGAACAAAAATGTAATAATACCGGGGTTTTCTCTACCTCTTGCCTATTTTTGAAATATTACGAGAGTACATTCGATTTATCGTTATTACTTACAATTATGGTTTGGACTAGTAAAGATAAGCTCAGTGATAAGAAAATATGGTACATATGTAAAACATCGAAATATGTTACAAAAAAGTTACTAGAATTTTGCGCGAAAAATTATTTATTCGCGGCGAATATTTCAGCGGTGCATTAGTAAACTGTATATCTGAAGAGGAGTTACAAGAAGCCTGATTTTTTCCCAATTAAAAAACGGCTGAAGAGAACCAATGTGAAAATCTAATGGGTAGCGGTGTATGTTTAAAAGAACACCGGCCCACAAATTATACTGTGGCGTTTTCAGAATCAAAACTAAACAGTATCGAACTTTTTCGGAAAAATTTTAAAATCCGTGGGCAAAATTTTTCAAAATATTTCATTCCCGGAGGACAAAAATTTAGCCCGCAGCACAATATAAATTCGGAAAACACTGAATATCTTGCGAGGCGTGGGAGATGATAAACAACGGACAAACCATTGAAATGGAATGTGTGAATGCGTGCAACGTAAAAATCGATATGTGATGTTGAGGGATAGAAAAATAACTAGATTTAATCAACGGAGAAACATACCGGAAATAATGCAAAAGATCCGTATTGGCTAGCTTTCAGTTAACCCAATACCCGTCTTTCTAATTTTTTTTTTCTGTTTTCCTATAGCACTATTCGTTACTTCTCTCACGACTTCAGTAGCCTACGGCAACCCATCAAATTCTTCTCTCTCCTACTTCGGGCCTATTCCTCCTCTCACCGGCGCAGTAAACAATGAATTTCTTTATTTATTGAATTCCTCTTTTCCTGCTCATGTATATTGATCTTTGCCGATGGTTCCAGGAGCGAGGACGGCATCGGTAGTGCATTTACTGCCCCGTTGCTTCGGTATTCTGAGTCCTTCCGGCTTCCTTCCTTCTGCGCTATCTTTTCTGCTGACTCGATCGCTATTCTTCAGGATATCTCTTTTATTTCCTCTTTAAGTGGGCTTTTCCAGACTTCCCAAATTTCGGACTCTAAAGGCGTCCTTCGAGTCATATCTTCTCCTCCTTTCTATTCCTCTGATAGTATTATTCTCCCAATTTGTTCTGTTACCTCTACTTTGTAGTCATTCCGCTCTATTCTTATTGACTTTTTACGGATCCCCAGTCATTCCGGAATTGACGGCAATGTCGCAGCTGATTCTTTATCCTACTCTGCTGCTCGTCTTGATGCATTCCTCAACTATTTCCATTCTTTAGACATCCCTTCCTTATCCACCTCCAATCATGCAAGACTTTTGGCGGGACATTTATCCCTCCCTATTTTCTAATCGTCATTCGCATTACCGCTTTATTCAGCCGATTCTTCGATCCTTATCTTGTGTCCATTCTATTCCTTTCGGTCGTCGCTCCCCCAGATCAATATCATTCTTTCCGTTCCTCCTCTCGCTTTCGATTTGCTCTGTCGCCATCTCCTTATGGTTCTCTTCATGATTGTGATCCTCCTCGTGTATGTGATGCTGAACACGTTTTCCTCGAGTGTTCTGCTCTTCTTAATGAACGCTCCCTTTTATACGGCCAGCTCTTGACATTAGGTCCCCTACTCCTTTTAAAGCTTCCTTTATTCTTTCCTTTCCTTCATCTTCTATGGTGCCTGCACTGCTGTTCTTTGTTCCGTCCATTTCTGACCGCCTAACTATTTAGATTTTATTTAGGTCGATACCGCTGGCGCGCCCTTACAATAAAAAAAAAAAAAAATAGAAATCAGTCGGAACTAAAACTGTGCCTGTTATCTCTAATGTAATAGTGAATTGCTGCACAGACTACATACTGTTTATATTTTTAAAAAGGAGCAGCAGTACTTGTGCAGCGACTATTGCGTACCCCACGTTAGTTGTATACTATACTAAATTTTATCATTTGGTCCCTCGATCGATGGAAATCAAGTAGGACTTGTGCCGAAGAAAGAAGCTAGAGCACCGATTTAAGATAGGACAAACAACGGAGGAATTATGTGAATACAAAACATCGTGAAAATAGAGTATCCTCCTTTGATTTACCCTTCGAAAGCATTCGACAAGAGGAAAATGTATTACAGGGAACACACTTCTACTGCTCCTAACTTCCTCGCTAATACAAATCTATTTCTTCAGCCTGCGTAAAGGTCACAAGGAAACTTTCAACGGAAGAAAGGCGCTAAAGGCAGGAACGTGTTTTATCATCGATCCCATTTAACGCATAGCGAACGCGGATAATTAGTAAGGCAACATTAATATAGTAAAATCTGAAATCTGTGTTTCGCAGACGGCAGCATTGTTCTACTGGAAAAAGCTGGAAAACTAGACGTAATCTGTAGCGGTAATGTCCACGGACTGAGAAACCGAGACCATCGATAAGGTTTAGTATCCGTTATCGCGAGAACAGAAATGGTCTGGAACAAATAAAACCGGTCGAGCGGTTATCTATATAGGTAGAGAAATCGAAATGTAAGCCGCTAAAATTTTCCGTATTACCGGCGGGCTATAGATCTGAATGCCGTGTAAAATTTAAATTCTTTCGAAATGTTTCATTATTTTTACGTGTTTCTCATGTAGGTATCGGAGGAGCTCGAGATGCAGTTGAACGCTGGACCGGTTGACGAGTATAAACTGAGTTACTTCGGCAGAGCGTCGACCATTGCGAAGTTAAGGTTCCATCGATGAATGGCAAAACGAAAACGAACGAGGCTTGCCGGACGAGTCCGTTGAGTAAAAATGACTGAGAACCAGATAAAACAGGTGGGAGCTAATTGCGCGCCAGGTGAATAAACGGAATTCCGTAGCAAACAGCGGGAGGCGAAAAGAATAAAATAATTATTAGTTTTTTTACAAAATGTTCTTAAGATGTGAGAAGTTCTGTAAAGAATTTCCGCGCACGCATTTAGAAAGAATCAGAAGAAAAAAAAAACACAACAATAGAATGAACGGTTAAACGGTTGTAGCGGGCAAACGGTATATCGTTTCAGCGTTAATTTTAGTCGTTCGTTGCGATGTTTATTGCTATTTGTTTAAGGATGCGCCGCGCGTGTTACATTTCGTAAATAAAGTTCAACGACAGCTTTGCGTGCCTTCTCTACTTGTGTAAGTTTTAGAGTATTTGCATACGGCTCACTACTGCGAAACGGAATAGCGACATCAGCTGCTGCGCGCTTCGACTGCGTTAATTGTTAAAGACGCAGAATGAAGTGGCCTACACGGCGTCGGCGATGGCCGTTCTTCGACTACGGCTCTGTCTATGCGTGGATGTGTATATTCGAAACGATGGCCCTGCCGCCGTATTGTTAAATTTATATATATATACTAAAACCGATCTTCTCGTCTAATCTCTATAACAGTGCCACTGGTTTTTCAGCGCAAACTTCAAAAATCCAAGGCCAAATTACATCTTTCCCTCAAAACTTGCACAGAGCTCCTCGTAAATCTCAGTAAGCAGCTGTTACACAAGCAGTGCTCAAGACTGAGCTCTGCTTCCAGTAGGAAGTATTGCCGAGAAATGGCGACCGACTCCATCCGCTGTTATCGTCTGAATATTAAGTGTGAAATTATAAGCGGCTCGCTATGCATGAAAAGCAGCATCGCATTTTAATCTTAGAAGACACTGCGAAGCTTTAAAATCCTCGTACGACAGCGCATACGGAAGCTGAACGTTTCAGTACGGAATTACTGTGCAATACCATCATCATGAAACCGCACACTTCGAAATGTTTCGGTGTTTTTGCGTTTCACCGCTTTTAGCGTTTAATTTAGCCGTAATAAATTTATGATTTAGTGATTCGAAAAAAACTGAGCCTTCGCGATTTAATAATTAATCCGTCACAATGTCCGACAATATCGGATCTTGCAGCAGCATTAGGAAATCCTTCTTCCTAAACTGAAACATTTTGTATCTTTAACTGCAACGAAAACATTTTCGCGAATTTTTAAAATTTTCCAAATGATTTTTGTATGATTTTCGCGTTTGTATTTCTCTTTCTCGTCTATACGATGAAGAAATATTTTCCAGTTTCTGTTTTTTGCCGCCTTTAGCGATTGATGAAATATTTTTTTCTAAAAAAGAAACAAAAAAGAAATAAAACTTTCTAAAAAATTTCAATTCTCTCGCTATCAAATAAGATTTGTTTTAAACTGGCTTTAAAAAAAACAACAAATAATAATTCTTTTCTTAGAGACAAAAATACAAGCGGCAAAAAAATGTAAGATGCGGAGGTATTACAATTGATGAAAACGGATCTGATATTAATAGACATAATTATAAAAACGCAAAATTAATTTCTTTCGACATTTCATGAGAGGACCAACATACCATCACCTTCTGCACAACAATTATGATGAGATCGGTAGAAGGGAAAAGGAGACGAGGAAGAAAAAGGATTTCTCGGCTCCAAAATATTAAAAAATGGACTGAGTTACAAAAGTAGGAGAATTGATCCAGATTGCAAGAAATCGAGATGCATTTCGTCAAATGGTTGAATCCATGAAAAGTGGTTATACCCGAATCGGGTTGCACGAAGAAGAAGAAGAAGAAGAATATGATTGCTTAATATAGAAAATAAAAAAAGAAAGAAAAATTGGTAATGTAGAATGGCAAGGAGTAATGAAAAAAATTGTAAAAAGTTTTTCCTAATTATAGCGTAATTTTACAAAATTCTTTATCGCTTGGTTCTATTCTGTTCGTAACTGTTACGTGTAAAACAAGTTATTAAAATAAACACATCAATTTTTTTTTTTTTTTTTTTTTTTTTTTTTTTATTTATTTAAATAAAAATAATAGTGAGGATTTCCATGCGCTGTGTTTAACTACTGAGGCTATTACAGCACATGGAGCCTACTTAGGAAGGTTAAACTCTATGGTATAGGCCGCTGCTACGCACGAAAGCCAACATAGCTGCGACCGCAGACGGAACGTTCGATAAGATCTTAGAGATAGCGGTGGTAGTGAAATAGGTGGATCTTGGTGCCGCAAAAGAGAAACATTCGAGAAGGAGGTGAGATGTAGACGGGGCGCTTGGTTGACCACAGAAGAAGCAGACATTTGGGGGTGCTTGTCCCGTGAAGATATACCCGTGCGAAAGGGTTGTGTGACCTGTTCGGAGGCGATTCAAGACAGAAAAATCTCTGCGAGAAATTTCGTCTATGGGCCACCAGGGTTCTGTGGTTGATTTTATGCTTCGGAGGAATGTACTTGCGGATTTCCATTCCTGCTGCCATTCTTCTCCAGTTTGGTGCATAAATAAATGGGCCATTGTGGGGGGGGGGAATTACATGGCATTGGAGAGAATAGTGTCGCCTGAGCTGCTCGATTGACGCGCTCATTACCTGGGACTCCTACATGGGCCGGCACCCATAGGAAGGATATTTCAGAGTTTAGGTGGGATAGTCTGTATAGTAGGTAGTGGACTTTTCTTATCAGGGGGTTTTTGGGTTTTATTTCTGAAATAAGTTGAAGGGAATTTAAGAAGTCAGTTATAAGTAGGGCCTTTTGGGACTGGGGGTTAGTATCAGTATAGTGTTGAATGCAGAAAACAATCGCATATATTTCAGCGTCCAGTGCTGTGCAGCAATCATGCAGTCTGACTGACTCTGCTGTTTTTGATACTTCGAAGGAGCATGCCGCCGGTGACTGATAACCTTTTGCCTTCGCTCCATCTGTGTAGAGGCATACATGATCGGTGTAGCTCGCTATGGTGTTTTTTACTATTTGTACTACGTTTGGGGGATATTGTGCTTTATTGAATTTTGTGAGAGATATGTTTATATTTGTGATCGGCTGACTCCAGGGAGGTACAGTTATTGCGAAATCTGGTAAAGCTCTTGGGATTGAGGGGATTTGGAAATGACCCATAACTGAAAAAAGTTCAGGCACTGGATCGTTCCGAAAACTCCCATTAGGGGATATGGTGGCCGGCTCGAGTGACGGGGTCTTAGTATTACTAAGGAGGGAGCTCAGTTCTTTAAAGTTGTAATATTTCCTATAATAGGATAGTGGGGGACAACCTGCCAGTGCACACAAACTTACAACAGGAGTAGAGGGATGAGTGGAAAGAATAGACCGAAGGGCCGCAAAATGTACAAATTGAATATGCTATACTCTGAAATTTTTTCAATATTTTTCGATAAAATCAACCTTTTTTTTTTTTTTTTTTTTTGGAAATCTTTAGACATACGAATATTGTTTTATTAGCAAAAGTTTGGTGTTAATATTTTGCTTAACAATAAATGCGTAACACGCCCGCTGAAGATGTAAATAAGATGAATATATAAACAATAAATGTTTTTTTTGTTTTTTTTTTTTTTTTTTTTTTTTTATGGCCAGAATGTATAAAAACTGATGACTCTGAAGTTGATTCTTTTTGCGAAGTTCGACAAACCATTTTGGCCTAGGCAAACGATCTTGGTTTTGAGGATTTAGAAGAAAATGATGTGATTGATTTGCTAGACGCTGACAGAGCATCACCTTCATTCGAGGAATTGATTCAACTTGAAACGGAAGGTGCACTTGATGAAAATCAAGAACCAGAGCCTGCCGTATGCCAAATGCTGAAATTGGACCATTAAATGTTAGTCTTCATTACCTATCTTCATTAATTACAATACACTCATACCTCGCTTTACGGCCTAGATTGGTTCCGGGAAAATTGGCCATAAAGCGAAAAGCCGTATATCGAATCAAATGTTTTCATACGATCCGTTCTAATCTCTTATAAAATGATACAATTTTTTATCTAAAAGGCTTTTTTGTTTTACATAACAATCATAGACATGTATAATGTAAAATAGCAGCACTTCGAAACAGTTAAAAATTATATGAAATTTATTATCTAAAATAAATTCGTTTTATATAAAATTATTTAAAATTGAAAATTAAAGATATTATATGTAAACTTTTAATCTGATGTTAGAGATGTACGGCGAAGAATCGGTAAGCTGCAATATGCTGCCATTATCACTTTCCGTTCTTCTAGAATGATGTAGTTCAAAGAACTGGTCTAACGTTGTCTCCGTTACCTTATTTTCAGCTTTTTTTTTCAGCTCGTTGTAACAAGTAATGACTGAGTTAATTTCTCGAGACATATTAGTAGGATGTTTATTCTCTGCTGGAAAAAAGCAAGTGCCTTCGTCAAATGCTCCAATTTCAGCATTTGGCATACGGCAGGCTCTGGTTCTTGATTTTCATCAAGTGCACCTTCCGTTTCAAGTTGAATCAATTCCTCGAATGAAGGTGATGCTTCCCGTCAGCGTCTAGCAAATCAATCACATCATTTTCTTCTAAATCCTCAAAACCAAGATCGTTCGCCAAAGCCAAAATAGTTCGTCGAACTTCGCAAAAAGAATCAACTTCAGAATCATCAGTTTTTATACATTCTGGCCATATTTTTTTTCAAACATGAATCATGGTAGTTGAATGCAATTCCTTCCAGGATTCACCACCAATGTTGTCTACAGCATCCTGAATGTTGTTATTTTTCCAAAATTGTTTGTTTCACTTATAAGTTTCTGAAAAGTTCTACGCAAATAATAAGTCTTGAAAGTGGCAATTGCACCCTGATCCATTGGTTGGATTAAAGCTGTCGTATTTTTGGAAAGATACTCAATCTTCACATCTCCAGAATTAACTGGGTGTCCTAGAGCATTATCCAAAATAAGTAATGCTTTGTTTCTTAAGTTATTCTCTTGCGAATATTTTTTTACTTCTGAACAAGAATGATTTTTAAACTAGTCTTCAAAGATTTTCTTAGTCATCCAAACTTTTTTGTTGGATCTCTAAATGAAAGGGAATTCTTTTTTGTTCACCCTTTTAAAAGCCCTCGGCTTCTCGCTTTTTTATTTAACCGTCAATGTGCTGCTTTTTTTTTGGACCGTAAAACGAAAAGGTACCACAATTCAAAAAGGCCATTAAAGCGAAAAGCCGTAAAAAGAGCGGGTGTAAAACGATGTATGAGTGTACAGAGTTTTTTCTGTATTGTTGAAAATACGACTCAATGTTTCGCCGCTTTTACAGTTTTTTACAATTATCCGCAGCACTAGATCACCTTGCACGTCAGACACATTATTATCGGAAGACTTGAAAGATTTTAGTAAACGGAAGACGACATGAAAAAGGAACCTAGAATATACAAAAAAAAAAATTCCCAGTTAGTTCCAGGAATGGACTTACTCCTAGGAAAGAGTGGAAGACCCTTAATAGAATTAGAACCGGACAGGGAAGATGCGGTTATTTAATGCATCAACCGCATGCCAGTGTGGAAATTCTAAACAGACAAGGCAACATATACTGTGGATGACCGTAATGAATTTACACCTTCACATTTAACGATAGGGGACCGAACGTTCCAATCCCAATCGCCGATCTGAAAAAGTTTGTAAATCTTTCGCACAAAAAGCCTTCCAACGATTCTAGGATTTAGTGTGCCAGACACGAATAAACTAAAATCAATTAAGAAAACAGTCGTTCTTCCGTGGAAAACCTCATCTCAAGAATCGAGAAAGGACCAAGTAATACTTTTGATGGTGGGTTTTGTTTCAAAATGGCTTCTTTATTTTGCGAAATCATGGTTATAAGATATTTCAGTAATCTTTTACCGATTTCATTTATACTTACTATTTCAACAGTTCCGATTTTTCTACTACTTTTAACGATTCGTGAAATTCCTTTTTTAAACTTTGAATGTGATTCTGTATTTGGCAATAATGTTATACTCGTCAGCGTAATAACGTCCACACTTTAAGTATACGTCTATTTCAAAATTGTGCAAACGCACAGACACACGGACAAATTTAATTTTTTTCATTGCGCCGGCAGTTATATGAAAAAATATGCTACAGCATTAATTTCTTTTTGAAGAATATAGTAATTTGAAATTTACCTCCTATAGTGCATGTAGAAAAATTATACGAATGCACGGAGTGTCCCCCCCCCCTGTGGTGAGGTAGATCGGTGATTTTATCAAATGCGAATAACTTTTTCAGGGGGTTTGTTCATATAGAGTGAATATGTTTTCGAAATTGGTTGTATAGTGTATGCCACTTTAAAGTGTACGAAAATATGTCGAAATCAAAGATATCTTGCTGCTGACAGAGTAGTTGTTGCAAGCCTAAATTTATAATGAATGATTACTATTAACGTGTATAGCGTAGATTACTAACGATGTTAAACGCTTTTTCAAAATATAAGCATTATAAAACGTAGTACTGACTGTAAAAATCAGGCCCGGATTAAGTGTATGATAGGCCCTGGGCTAAGGAAATATTAGGAGCCTTTTTCGGAAGTGAAAAAATTATCAGTTTTATAGAATAACTAAATTTTCTTTAATTTAATTATATTATTTTGAATTCATGAATTAACATATAATTATTATATTAATGTAAACAAAACTAAATATCATATAGACAATGGGTAGAATTCTTGATGCCAAAAAGAAATATATATATATACATATATATAATTTTAAACGATGAATTTTTTTTCCTGCAAATTCTTGTATAATATCGTTAAAATCTACTGAACGGAGATAATCTGTTTCAATCGTTATTCTTGATAATGTCGATATGATCTATCATCTAGCATCGTTGATTTGTAAATATATTATTTATTTTTTTTAATACCGAAAAAGATTTTTCTGCCTCACAATTTGTAATCCGTATAGTTACAAATATACTCTATACGCAATATAAATGTTTGGAAAAACATCTATTATTACATGTTTAACTATCTATGTCGGAGGTGGGAGCCTCTTGGGGGCCACTTAATAAGACGGGGCCTGGGGCTACAGCCCCTCCTAAATCCAGGTCTAACAAAAATTTGCAAACATTTCTTTTTTCCCCTGAAAATCCGTTATTTTCTAATAAAGATTCATGGGAATTATTTTTAATTTTTGACGTTACAAAAGAATTTATTTTATTACATACCCGTTTTTTTGTTACTAAATATATTTGAACTGAAATTATGGCGTACGGTTGAAATGGCTGTCTTTACTAATTTACTGCTTCCAGAACTAGACAAAACCAAAAATTAAATCAGCAGCTGTGTTTTTATTTTTTATTCTTGTAACGTCTGTATTTACATTCAAAGTTTAAATTCGAAAATAAGGCAGACAATTCCAGCTTTATATAAAATAAAATAGTAACTATGGAACACTACGTACATGTTATAATGCAATAATAATGTCCGGAATATAATATATGGAATTCAAATATCGGGCAGAGGATATGAACCCGAAAATCTGTAAAACAGGTAAAATACAAAAAAAGGTGTTTGAAACTTCTACTACCTCACTGGAAGCGAAATGACTCTGGATCAACTTGGTGTCAGGAAAACAACGAAATAGCCTTCTAAGATGTACACTATTTCTATTATAGATTACTAGAATTTAGTGTCAGTAATATGAAATTATCATTCAGGTAAAAATCTCTTGAATAACAATAAAAAAAATGTATGTACACATATATTACATTTACCTTCGAGGGTAAATCTACGAATAAAAAACACAGATGATTCAGCTTTAATTAAATTAGTAAGTGCTATCTCCAGTCATATACTAAACGAAAAAGAAATTGCTGTGTAGTAAAAGGAAGTAGGGTAATGATTGGAAGTATGGTGCAAAGATTAGAAACCAAACTACGTTCCGCCGAATTTTTCATTTTATATTGTTTATTTATGTATTTATTTATTGATTTTTCAACTTTCTTTTTTTTTTCTTTTCTTTTTTCGTCATTTTCCTTGCTCGTGCCTCTCAAAGAAGATCATGTAGGCGAGTTTAAATATATTAAGCTACCTACATGTAATTATTTATAAGTACATTTTTTTATTGCGTGTATGTATATATATTTATATATATATATATATATATATATATTTACTTAGATATTAATTTAGGTTTATTACTATTATGATTTATATAATAAGCAAGAATAGATTATAATTTTGTTGATTTGAATAAACGATAATAAAAGTGTGGGACACTCACGCAGCAGACATACTGCCCTGTGAGATCTACAACTTATTTTAAAAATACGCGTAATAAGAAGAAAAAAAAAGTAAATCAATATAAATAACTATTTTAATCAATTTTAATTTGTAGAATTACGAAATAGGTCGCAGTGTACGGGATATATAATAAAATTTATTGCGACGCTACTGATCTAAAACGTACCCTCGTCCGATAAATCCTCGACAGGAAGTCCAACTTTCTGCGTTACGAAGTCGTAATGTTATCAACTGTGTTTGTATTGAATCGGAAATTTAAGAAATAACCAAATCTTGTTGCCCGAGTCATGTTAGAACAAGTTTCTCTTTAAAAGAAATTATTATTAATCAGTGCAAATATTAACCTCTGTTTGCCCAGTAAAAATGTTGCTGCCATACTGGTACGAATTCCACACATCTGTTTCTGTACGCAGCTGGCGAGTAGTGTTGATTTTGACTAGGATTAAATGTTGATGTTTATAATGTTTATAAAACACTTTTGCCTTAAATAAATTTTATTTATAATCGGAGAAAATACAGATAATTCGATATATTATTAGAAAGTTATTTGAAAAATCGATTACGAATTTTTGAAATTGTATAATTCTTTTTTTTTTCTTTTTTTTTTGTAAAACAGCCCCTTAAAGGAACTGTATGGGGTTATTAGAATTTTTATTCTTTTTTATTTATATACACATACATACAATAAAACAATAAAACTTTACAAGACGACTAGGTCGGTCAGGTTTTAAGCCGTCTTGCATCTTCCATAGTAAGCAAAAGGTCCAATTCTTCCGGGTTCGGATGGATATGGAGTCTTTCTTCGTGACGATAGGCAAAGTCTTTAATGACTTCGTCGACCTATTTGATCCTTAAATCAGTATGTAAAGATTCGTTTCGTTGGAACTATCGAGCGTTGGTTATCATACGGAGCAATTTATTTTGGGCTGCTTGAACAATATTTCTGTTTGATGTTTTGGTACATCCTCATATTTGTACCCCATAAGTACCTCTACAAGTGGGTCTTACAATGGTTTCATAAATGAGACGTTTGTTTTCAAGCTTAATTTTGGAATGTCACTCGACAAGCCAATACATTTCACGTGTTTTTTCTCGAATGTGCTGAGCTTTTGACACAAGGTGATTTTTCCAAGTCAACTTCCCATCTAGATGTACACCGAAAAATAGTAAAATCGGAGTATTAAACGAATCGTTCTTCTCTGCAGAAAATACATTTTTTCGCCTTTTTTTTTCCCATTTAAAACTTTTTAGAAAATAAGAAATTGTATATAATTATTTTGGCGGCGATTTCAGTAAAAGTTTGTTTCCAATAAATAAAAATATAGGCTAAAGAAAAAAAAAAAATCATATTTCTATAAGGAAGTTGACGTTAATGTCGAAGTTAACTAAAGCTTGGTTTTATAACTAATATGAACAAGGAGAGGGGGAAAAATGAAACAAAATCGACCATTTACGAATAGCAAAATGTTTAAAATAATAATAATAATAATAATAATAAAAGTTGTTTGAGGTTTCGACGAGTTCTTATTCCGGTTCGGATCCAAAGTGCACGTATCGGCATCGATTTAGAGAGCGAATTCGTGATTTTTATTTAATGGGCTACTTAGCATTATTAGTTTGTTCGTCTTTGAAATTTCCCGTTTTTTTCTTCTTTTTATACTTTAATCAATTTTACAAAAGTTTCCTTTTAATTCATCCGAATCGTTCGTTTTTTCTATGAACATTATAAAAGTTGGACTTTAATTCGGTCTCTCGTGACGAAGAAAAATTCTTCATTTAGTAATCATCAACTGAAAAACGAATTTTGCCTTCCGCATTTTCTCAGTCGAAATTTTAATTAAAATAGCCCGGGATTCATTTTACCAATTGAATT
Source organism: Icerya purchasi (assembly GCA_039619475.1). Taxonomy (NCBI): domain Eukaryota; kingdom Metazoa; phylum Arthropoda; class Insecta; order Hemiptera; family Monophlebidae; genus Icerya; species Icerya purchasi. Next base: position 179,871,398 of record CM077115.1, read on the forward strand.
GTAAGTCGAGCAATTATAAATATATTTAAAATACCTTTTCTCCCGACTATTCGGGCGATGGTTTTTTTTTCCAATTGTTCGACTGAGGAGCGACGTTTTACGCGGAACGCAAGTTCAAAAACAGAAGTAACCTGGCATTCTGTAATTTAAATCTAAATTACTAGCGAAATGGTAGCCCGGTAAAAAGCCGCCTGCGAAAATCTAGTTTGGTTTTAATGACCATCTTTCTTTGTTCCTCTTGTTACTTATAGCCCGCGGGTCGGGAAATTTTGCAATAACTATCCAACTACCCTTTAAAGGAGTATTTCTTTTCAAGTTTTTGCCATCAACTCAAGGCAACTCGTTAAATAATGGTTACCATTAACGACGCTCTATCTGTTCTACCTTGTTAGTTAATTAATAAAAAATAAAATAATAAACATCGAATAGAATAAAATGCGCTAATAACGTTCTCGGAAATATTCCATATCTTTAGCTAGAAAAGAAATATTGGTGAAGATTAATGTAGAATATACGGCCTGGAACAAAGCGCTGTATACATGATCTAAATCATCAGATTTGGACAATATATGTATATATAAAAAATATATAAATGTATATAAATATATATATATATATATATATTCTATATATAGATAGATAGATTTTTTCTTCACCTTTACATGCAGGAATATGTGATTTCCATATAATATGTTGCATTAATCTTTACTAATGTTTCTTTCCTTTTTTACAGCTGAGCATATGAAATGTTACCGAAAATGACTTTCCAACATGCTCTTTAGTTAATATCTATTCTTTCGATGACTGTTCCTTAGTATTGCGAACTATTCTTCATTATATTCTATTAAATAGCTATTATCATTTAGATCTATTACGGCTGCGTTAGTGGGTCTATCTGCTCAGGCTGCTTTTGCGGTCAGTTCTAGTTTAGTTCAGGAAAAAAACTTGCTGAACTATTCTGCGCTTTTTCCCTGCGCGAAGATTCGTCGTCTTTGACTTCGAACATATCTGTTTGGCATACGGAAAGCTGGGCTTAAATTAGCAGAGTAAATATTAACACGGTGTTCGCTAGCCCGCAATGTTCAACTTACAACTACCTGCATCTACCCGCATTGGTTGCCGTTCTGCAGCGTATATTCTACCGCGAGCGAGTTTATGTTTATCATGTCTGTTTCAGTAGATAAGCGAGCTTTTCATCGATTATTGCAACGTTATGCTTTGAATATTTTAAATATTTATTTCACCGAAAGCGCTTTACCTTTAATTAGTCGAACGAAAAAGAAACCTATCGAGTGTGTTAATTATGAACTGTGTCAAGTACTGCCAGACACAAAATTCTGAAAATATTCTCGTAAAACTGTCTCCGATAAACGCTAATTCGTTTACGGAATTTTATTTAGCACCTACTGAAAATGAGTAATACAGCGAATCGGCGAAAGTAATTGAATGCACAATGTCACGATGAATTAGCCCGTACGTATACATATTATTTAACGACTATTTCACCGGAGGAACGAGAGAGGTGCAAAAGTCATGTAAAATTTTTGTGTAATGTGTTTACATTGATTAAGTGCATCCGTTGCATGTACGATTATATATGTAACATTTAAGAGTAGCCTAGTCAGTTAAAACTGACTTTTCTTTAAGAATTATAGAAGACTAATGTCTGGCGAGACAGGGCGAATATACAATCTTTGGTGCCGGCGAACGGAATAGAATTATTTCAATTTTTTTCTTAAATTTACTTATTAGTTTGTATTCTTTCCGGTTGAATTTTTAAAGTAATGGCGATAAAAATTAGCTATACAGGTCTGAGCTGCAACGGGGACTAAAAAATATTTTAAATGTGAAACTTTTTCCTGGCTTATCTTAGAGAAAAAATAGAATAAAATAACGCGGAGAAAATTTAAAGAAAGGTTTTTATTTATTAATGCGATAGAGAAATAAGGAAAATAATTTTTGCAGGTCCGTCAAATTGGGATACTCTTGAAAGGAATGAGCTAAAAGCGTTGGTGGTCGAGATTATGAAATGTTATTTTTCAGGACAACGCTTCTATTTACTCTTTTATTTCATTCTTTTAGAATATCGTCCACTTTTAATGGACCCCCGCAAAAATTATTTTCCTCATTTTTATTTTGCATCGCTAAATGAAGGCCAATCTTCGGAAGATTTTTTTAATACCACTCTATTTTACAGTTTGTTACATTTATGGATAAATGAGAGCGTAAACGGGAAACGAAACAAGAGTTTTATCTGTACGAATGTTATCCCGAATCAAAAAAGATTTAAAATTTTTCGTATAACGATTTTAGTCTTAAATAACACGATTCACTTAATAGTCGCGAGTACTAATTGGTTGGATTTTTATTTTTATTTGCACTTTATGTATTATCGTTCCAACGCAAGACCGTCTGCAACGAAATATTATCGGATCCTGAAATATTTTTTCCAATATCATTTACCAGGTCCAGATCGAAATACCAATTTTTATTAAAGAGTGCTAGCTTTGCCGTGTTTTCGAGATATTACCTGACGCCCTCGAGTGAGGTAATTTTTTTTGTTTTTCATTGCGAACTTTTTACGGGTACCTATCTAGTGGTGCCAATTTTCACCGGCCGTTTTCGAGATCCTCTAACTTCCAAGGTGTTTTTTTGCGAGAATGAAAAAATACAAAAAAACACAAAGGTCGAGAGTTAAATAAAAGCCTTCAATAGAAAAAAAAAGTCTAGATATTTCGAAACAAAAATTAATATGAAAAAGGAAAAAATATAAAAAGTTCGGAGCAGGGTTGTACCAGGAATTTGATAAACACGAATCTTCTTGGAGGAGGAGGAGGAGGAGGAGGAGGAGGAGGAGGAGGAGGAGGAGAGTAATTACCTTATCATCATCCAGGGGTTTCCTCATGGGGATATTTGAAAACTTTACATATACGATAACTGGTGAAAAATGACTTCCATTTTCCAGCGTTCTGAAGATGGATATTACTACAACTGTTACGTAGTTATAGTCAATTAATCAGAACATGATGATATTATAAAATTAAAATTCAGAATAAATAACAAATTAAAACGAAACGTTTCAGTTAGAATAAGTGATCCTCCTTGTATATGTGACGCTGATCACATTTTCTTCGAGTGTCATGCTTTTCTTAATGAACGCTCCCTTTTATACGATCAGCTATTGACATTAGGTCTCGCTACTCCCTACAGCGCTTCCTTTAACCTCTCCTTTCCTTCATCTACTGTGGTGCCTGCACTGCTGTCGTTTGTTGCGTCCATTTCTGACCATTTAACTATTTAGATTTATAGCTTAGCTTTTCCTGTTGTTGCGTCAATGCCGCTAGCGCGCCCATACAATAAATAAATAAAAATCATGACATTGCAGATGTTGAAATGGCTCATGAAAAAATTAACACGTCAACTAACCGATTCTTCCACAGATGACTACGGTCATATTTCCCACCTATTCGGGAGCTCATCAATCCTACCAGAGGCTGATCGTCGTCCGAAATGACGCCAATCCTGTATTGTATATAAGTCTTACGTAGGTTGTTTTTTTTTTAATGGGTCCGTCAACGTGGACATTGGCCCAAGAACAGTGGAACAGAGGGATAGACTCAGATCTTTACACGATCAGAGATAGCCGACAGAAAGGAATCAAGAGCTAGAATAACCGAAGGAGAAGGAAGGGAGAGAATGAATGAAGCACAGTATGGAACGAGAATACCGGTTTGTAAGAGGAAGGAATAAAAAGAAGCTTGTTCAGAGCGACGAACAACTGAACATTATATGATCGGGATCATAAATAAATTGATTGCTAAGGGGGTGAAATGGACAATAAGGAGAAGGCACGAGAGAATAACGAAACAACGAGGAAGGGAGCAAACTATACCCAAATCGCAGAAAGGTTGGAACGGCGCATAGAAGGAAAGTTAATAACCCAAGGAAAAGCGTGAAAGGGAAGGTTAAATAGACAAGAAAAAGGAGTTCGGATTGGAGAATGAGGAGATGTAGGAGTTGAATCGTAGTCTGGAATGAGCAGATACAGACAGAAGGATAATATTGGAAGCTGAGAAGGCAGGAAGAATCCTACCAGAAGAGAAAGATAATCGAGCGAATGAGTCAATTAACTTATTTCCCTCGATTCCAGCATGGCCAGGAATCCAAAGGAATCCGTTTGAATTAAGTGGGAAAGGAAGAGATCATGAATCAAGGAACAAATAAGAAGAATAACGTAGTCGGTTGAGTGAGAAGGGAAAGGAGATGTGATAGTCTGCAGCACACTTTGAACATCCGACAAGATAAGGAGATTGCGAGAGGCCGGTGAAGATTTGATAAAAAAAAAAAGGGCACGCAGAATAGCAGAAGACTCAACATGAAAGATTGAACAAAAGGAGGGAAGTTTAATGGACTCGAAGTAATTGAGAAAAGAACAGAAAAAAAAGTTGCACCAACACCATTGGGTCCCTTGGAGCCATCCGCGAAGAGCAAAAAATGGTCGGGGAAAAAAGAGCTAAGATTCTGTCGAAATTCTGATCTAACAACGGGAGGAATAGGTGAATAAAAGCAGTTAATAGGATGCAGCAAAGAAGAAATATTGAAGGAGAAATATGAGAGTTTATCGCGAATGTAGATATACGGAGAAAACTGGATAGGACGGCCAGGGATAAGAGATAGGAGAGTTTTTTCTTTAATTAATATTTCCTTCAATTCCGCTGCTGTTTGCAGAACATTATATAGAACGTGTAATTTAAGATGAAGTAACGAAGTATAATAGATTATTCGTCTAAGCTCTTAACTAATTAAGCCGAAACACAATTATTTGGTTCACTGATATACGTGAAACAATATTGAGTGAAGTTCACTCGGTGTTGAGTAATTAAAAATAAGAACAGGTAATTCGAAATTAAAGCGCATGTGGCTATTCTTCGTACAATGGACGATACGCAACAACTATCGAACTTGGCCGAATATTACTAATATACTTGGAGCTCACCGGAAAGAGACGGATGAACACAGAACAGTCGCGTAATCTCGGTTTTTGTTATATTGTATCTTACTGCCTAATGTCAAATAACTTTAATTACAGTGAAAAACCAGTAAAGAGATTATTATTTTTGCTCTCGCCATAGTATTTACTTTACGTTTTCTTCTACCATTCAGTAGTCCTTTGCAAAATACCTGAGTGTACGAACATCATTACATAACTCTAATGGCATAGGTAAGAGGCACTAATCAAAGTCAAACGAATTCAATTAAGATGATTAAAGAAAATTACGTTACGACATATACGTTACATCTTCTTACACTTTTACAATAAATGGCGACCAACACACTCAGCTTCTTCAAAGTTTTCATTAGTCGAAATGTACGGAAATAATTGTTAAGTGTTACGAGAGTAATATGCAAAAAATTTCCAAACACTGTGCCTGTTCCACTTTCAGATGAAAAGGTTTCTGACTAAAGTTTTCTTGAAACTTTTAACTTTCCATACTTTTCATTGTACTAATTCATTTTTTGAATTGTAGTAAACGATAGCTTATTGCACAGTACATATACATAAAAAAAATTAAATAACTTTTAAAAAGTCATAAAAATATTGTTGTCATCGGTTGTCGTTCCACAATCATCTAAATATGTACCAAGTAGGAACGAAAAAAATAGAGTACAGGACACGTAATGGTGTGCGCATAATCATAGTAATGTAAGTATATATCATTTACTGTAATCATTTTTATTATTATATATGTATATATGTATATGGTGTACTAATGCAATTTAAGTATATATCTATACAGTTCTGTAAAATAGTATGTTAACGCATTAAGCTCAATGTTCTCTATTATCCGTGGTATGTCTCGGAACTATTAACCGCGGATACGGGGGCACTACTGGTTCTTGAGTAAACCGAAACCGAGCAATACTGTTTTGATATAAAATTGAAATATATTCTTAATAATCGCCGATCAATATCACCGGTTCATTTACGATATCACAGACGATTTCGTAATTTATTAAGTACGAATTCAATAAAAATACGTACTGAGTTCTCTTGGCCTTATTAATAAAATTACGAATTTTTGGTAATAACGACGATTTTTTTTTTTCCTTTTTTTTTTAAATATTCAACATATTTCTTTGAAAAAGTATTAGAAACATCAAATTCGTCGTTGAATGGTATTTAGCGAAAATTTTAATCGTAGTTGTAGGTTTTTAATGTTTGTCTCCTTATTGTTGTAGCGTTTCTATTTAAGTTGCAACATGTTGCGGTGGTCAATGCGGGTGTAAGATCTCAACAGTTTATGTAGGATGCTCATAATATAACGTTAAACACAGTTTTAGGCAACTAACAAAAAGAGAAATCGGTACTTTCTTTTTACTTATATATATATATATATATATAATTACATAATATGAAGTTGGTGGTTTTAAGTTAATCAAAAATATTATTTCGGCAGTACGATAATTTCCTGTTGATTCCTAAAATGATTAGATGCGGTACGCTGAACATTTTAGACAATGATATTTTGATTATTATATAATACATCATAGGAAGCGTTGAAAAAATAAAGAAGTCAAAAAGGCTCTCGTCGATATTCATGCTCAGCGTTTTAGTTTTTTCGATACACACACACATAGTACGAGCAGATGACATGGAAAGGCTTTTTGTCGAGCTAGAACAAGCGAGAGGTTTGAGCATAGCCAAGCGCGCCGACGTTATTTGGAAATTAACAAAGCGTACACAGTGATCCAAAAATCGATTAATGTATCGGGTCAGACGGGACCGATTTTTAGGGTAACATGAATTGTCGATAATAATAATACGTAAAGTAAAGGTAAGTCCGATACCCCTGACAGGGAGTCGGGGATTGTGAAATAAGCCCGTAAGGAAATGGTTAATTATCGCGTAAAATGGCGAATTTCGCGTACAAAACTTGTCCGATTTCATTCCGAATAATATTGTGCAGATAACTTTCTGAAATCCCATTCACACTCGTGTTTACGTTAAAAATCGGTTAAAAACCGCGCCTAATAAAATCACCGCGTTCGAAATACAAATAAACCGAAAATGTTCAATACCGAATGTCGTTTCTGCGACGTCGTGGTTGTAGAAACCCGGTTTGAAACCGGCTCTGATGCCTGACCGAAATAATAAACATTTAGAAGTTATTGTAGGCAATAATTTAAAATATTACCCAAGCAGTTTTAATAAATTTTACAATATAAAAATTGTAAAAAGGGAACACACATTATCGCATAAATGAGAATATTTTCACCTAATAATATTTACGATAGTATTATGTATGCGGACATATTAAATATTAAGAAATTTAGGGAATATACTCGAGTGTTTTCAGGAACCGTAGCAATTATATCAAACCAACAAATGTTGTACGGGGGCAACAGTTATTGTAGACTGCCTGTCGAGATTGCCAAGTGCAAGAGCGGCTATGTTTTTAATTAAAAATAAATTTGATGTCAGTCATTTCAGTACCATAACGTACAGAGGCATCCTTTTTGAAAATAAAACGTTAAAATCGGAACAATTTTAAGTGATATAATAAAATAAACTTTAATAACAAACAATATAGATCAATAAATTAGATAAATACCTATTTAGAAACGTTTTCGGGCATAACCCATCATCAGCTAACACTAACTTAAAGGAAACTTAAAACATACTTTCCTTTAAGTTAGTGTTAGCTGATGATGGGTTATGCCCGAAAACGTTTCTAAATAGGTATTTATCTAATTTATTGATCTATATTGTTTGTTATTAAAGTTTATTTTATTATACCATTTTAGCAAACAGGATGTATTCACCTACATACAATTTTAAGTGATTTTAAATTCATATCGAAATATACCGAAATATACCGAAATATACCGAAATAACAACGGTCTAATACGAAATATCCTGAACATCATTGATTTTAACCAGTAATTTATAACCGATTATGAAATTTTTAAAAGGTATCTATGAAAAATTCAAAAATTACAGATCTAAGAAAAACTTCAAGGATAATAACGGTCATTCGTACTGCAGCCGTAGAATATTTGTCACGTCACGCAGTCAATTACGAACCTTCTTAATGAATTTATTTTATTCGCCGTTGAAAAAATACAATTTAATTTTATAGTACTACAATATACTACCGTAAAGATTGGCATTAATCAATAACTCTGTTATACAGTACAAAAGACTGTAGAACGCGATATTACGGGAAATCGAAAAAATCAGTTAGACGTCTATCGAACATTTTGGTGACTGTATTTAGTTAAACAAATAAGCGAATTCTACCTAAATTTCTGAGAATGGAGAAAAAAAATCCGATTATAATGTCATCGCTTTTGATTTTTCAGTTTTAGAATTTAAATACTTTCGAATATGGATTTTTTTAAGTATATACTAATATTTGTTTCGTTTCTAAACTCTTTCCGAAAAAGTAACCGAGTCTCTGCCGAGCTTTATTTATATTAATCTCTTAGATTTTAACATTTTTCGTTTATGTATTAATAAAATATCAGAGATAAACTACACGAGACATAACAAATTTTACAGGTTCCTAACGATTTTTCTCCTTTTTTTTCTTTTCTTTTTTCTAAACGCGCATATTGTCGTTTATTGCTTTTATTTGCTTCGGTTATTAGAATACACGAGAAAAACAGCGTGTTTAATTTAACTACGTGATGTTTGGCAAACTTTATGAACCACTACTACAAGTAGATATCGAAAATTTCGAAAGTTTGAGTATAAAAAACAGACTCCCGGTAAATACATCAAAGTGTTATCATATTACTTTTACGCGGAAATTTAAGGCAATTACATCAACTTACAATATCTAAAAATGAAATACGGGATTTAGGGGTAATTTTTGATTCCAAACTCACTTTATTTATTGCATACGATTAGTAAGACAAGAAGGATGTTGGGTTTTTCATTCAGAAATTGTAAAAACCATCTTGTTGAGGATACCCCATTAGTCACATTATATTCCAGTTTAGTGCGCTCAATATTACGAGTTTGCAGCTATTATTTAAAGACCCCTCTTCTAAAATGATAACGATCAAAACAATAGAAGTAGTCCAGATGCAGTTTTTTGAAGTATTTATTTTTTAAACGTGTGTGTCATATTCCGATTGATGTAGTTTACCACAGATTTATTAGATACATTTAATTCTAAGACTCTTGCGAGTCGCAGACCTGTTGCTAGGGTAGTCTGCTTCTTAAAAAACCCCGCTATTAAAGTTCCAGCACTTAACTGCTGGAAAAATACGTTGTTTCACATGCTGAAAGCTAAGACACGTCACTTCTCATGTTCTTCGATGGAAGCATTACTGAGTGATTACAACGACATTTTAGATAAGTGCAGTAGTGAACTTGATATCCCGGTTGCCATAATTTTAAAAATCTTAGTCGACTGCTGCTGCTGCAGAGCACTATAAACTGAACTACAACTTTATTTCTCCGTCAACACATATCCAACTGAGTCAGGCGTGGATCCGGAAAGGCATTTTGAAGGGGAGGAAATTATATAATTACGTAATATCCTATACGGCATACGGTAAATTTTGAGAAATACCTTGTTTCATAAAAAAAATCAAAAGCAACCTCTTTAGAAATTTAAAAATGTTTTAAAAATATGTAATTATTACAATTTTTAATTTAACTTTTGTCTTATATTTAGGGGTGAAAAATAAAAAAAAAAAAAATTATAAAATTGTGGCTTAAATGGTAGTTTAGAATTTGAATAGTGAATTAGTAGAAAAGATAAAACGATAGTATTTTCTATTAGACTTTAATTCTTTTTTATTTTTGTTAGTAATCCGATCCGAAAACAGTCTGCGAGCAAGTAAAACAGATATATGTATATATTTCTCATTGAACTACTATTTTTAATTAAAATTACAAAATAAAAATTAAAAATACATAAAAAATACAAAAAAAAATACAAAAGACTGATTCCAATTGCGTTTAAAACAGAATAAAAATGTAACATTAATACTTTTACTAGAAAACAGTATTAAATATTAGTTATAATTAAATTCATAGATATAACATTTATAAAAATTTGTTATAGTATAAATTAATTTTCTCTGTTGTAAAAAAATGTTTTCATCGAGGATTTGGTTCCTTTTTTTAGAGGGGTTATGTTCTCTATTCCCTTACACCCCCGTGGATCCGCCACTGAATTGAGTTACATATTGCTGAGACTGTGCCGTTTCTTTGTTTAGAGTACATTTAATACTGTTGCCTTTTCAAATTTTATAACTACTTGCCAGCTGAAGTTTTTAGAAAACTGGAATGCTAGTAGTATGTGTATATATGGGGGTTTGAGTAGGTGTGTCTGACACTGAGTCTGAATGTAGATGCAATTGTAAGTTTTGTAAGAAAAAATGTTGGGGCATATTACTTACCACTATTATTTTTTGTTCGGTCATATTGTTTTGATCTGACAGTGTGTGGGTTTATGCGAGTTTGTCTTAACTAGATTAATAACTTAAATATACCGTTGTCTAGCTCTATAAGTGCAAATTGTTATCGGCCGAAAGGCTGTTGTTTGTACATTGTTGCAAATAAATAAATTACGGTTGTCTTCAGTTTTGCTGTCGAATGGGGCCATCTGAGCTGTACATGTGGAACGGACTGTCCGACTACAAGAACAGCATACTCTTGGCAGCGTGAACACTTGGAAAATGTACACTCACCACTCTCGGGATAGTATGTCCTATTCTTAGTCCGAGAAAGACAGGCGCAAACGGGCAGAATTAGCATGGAACATTGCTGAACTAAGTCTTTCAATACCTAGGCTGATGATACAGCTGGGTGAAAAGGAATTCTTTAAATCTCCGTTTCGTTCTATAATTTAATATTAACGCGTTAGAAGAGATATTTTCTATCGATTATGTTATTATTTCGCCTGCGTTTTGAAAATTTCACGGCTTCCGGAAACAATATTTACTTTTGATTACTTTATCGCCTATCGTGTACGGGTTGTTCATTGTTCAACGAAACACAGACGTGGATCTACTCGTTTTTAGTTCTCGTTGTTAGGAAAACATTTGTCAAATTATTAGGAATGATTTCTTAAAATTTACGTCATTCGTCACTTTTACAATGTGGGCAACATTTTTAAAAGCAACAGCTGTCCCGATTACATCGAGAGAATATCGAGCATAAGTGAAATGGTAAGAGTTACGAAATATAACGCTGGTTCAGAGGAAATATCTATTGTTTTTTCTTTTGTTTTCCGTAGAAAAACTACCACTGCGTACTACAGCGACTAACTCGATTATTTTTCTCGATTATAAATTGAGTTTACGTGTGAAGGGTTGGCAACGTCTTAATTAAATTTTCTTTCTGTCTTCTAGTGTACCTTCGTTTTAATTTTTTTCTTTTTTTTTTTTTTTTTTTAAGCTAGCATAATTAATCTAGTAACAGTAGTTTGAATAAAAAAAAAACAACAAAAAACAGTTGCCTGGTCGGGGGGGATATTCTAATTTCCTAGGACCCTACCGACCCGAATAGTACAACAGATGGTCTCGAATTTTCTTTAGCACTACGAGGAACAAGTGGCGTTGTGTAAATTAGCGTTTTTCGGTATTCATGAATAACATTACATCTTTTAACATTTTGCGCCTGTCATGGTGCCTATTTATTATCAGTGTTTCTCGAAGATTTTTCCGACTCTCGCCACCCGGTTTGGTCGCTTAAAAATTCACCGCCGTTCCAGAAAAATCGTCGACTAAATTTTTTATAGTGTTTTTTTTGTTTTGTTTTTTTTCTTTTTTTTTTTTTCAGTCGCTAAAAGTTCGTAATTTGACGAACTGTATTTTACTCGGTTCAAAATGCAGCGCAGTGAAAAGAAAAAAGTTAGAATTTTTCATTCGATTTTTACCGGTCGATTTTTCGACTATAAAAATTATGGCGTGTGAAGTAATTTAGCTGTGTAGTTTACTTCTCTTACGAATGTCGCTTTGTAATCGTTTTTAATTGTCTCCCAAAAGGATACGTGTAATTTGTAAAAGTTTCCACTTCAATTAGACGGAAATCAATATTAATTGTATCACCCGGTGTCATTTGTCATCATCAACAGTTCTTGTAAACTTTTGTAATTTTACATTTGTTACTAAACGTTATTTTTAAGAAGTTACCGTTATTTTTTTTTCCCCCCTCATCGATTGCAGGAGAATTTTAATGGGGAGCACGGAATAGAAACAAATTTTGAACAGCTACTGATAACTTTTAGGATTTGAAAAAGATTCAGGGGTAGCGTCTTCCTATGTAAATATGAAACCTTCAGAAATCAATGTATATTAATCATCGTGATTTCTCTCTGAAAAAGTTGAAATTCAGCGGAGAAGTTATAATTGGTTGTCGAAAAATTCCAAAACGAAAAAATTCCCTGATGAAATGTTTTTTTCTTTTAATTTATACCTTCGCCGTTAGGTATTTAAACTTTCCCCATAACTCTTCTTCGTCATACCTTGAAGATGGAATTGTCGTTGAAAATCGGATAAAAACACTTCAGGAGACTTATTAAGAAACTTGGTTCATTCTCTACGGATTTTTTGTATTTTTTTTTAATTACTATTTTTTATGGCTAGGGAACATCAGTCCAATTTGCTACTATCTTATATTGAAACGCCTACTTCAAAAAAAAAAGGAAAAAGAAATAAAAATCTAGACTCCGTTTAGGAAGTCAAAAAAAAAAAAAAAAAATTAAAAGTGAAAAACTAAATAAATTCAGTACTTTACTTTAGATAACTAAAATAATTTAAGAAGATGAATATGGCAACTCACGGTCACCGCAGCACACAGTAACCAATGCCACACGTAAGGTAGGAAAATACCTGCAGACATAAATCTATTACGCATTTTCTCTGCGCTTCGAGTTTCTCACAATGAAATAAAAGATGATTAACGTCATCGCAATAGTTCACAGAAATATAGTAATCGTCGGACATTGTCGTTCTTCTCAAAATTTAGATTAATTTTTGTATGCCCTGGCTGCAATTTGCACAGCGACTGACCATTGTTTATTTATTTAAAAATCGCCAGTGTAATGTTATTGTTGATTAGCTGGCAACATTTGTTTTCAATATCATATATTAACAGATGGACTCAAAATTAGATGCATCAGCGAGCGTTACTGTCACTACAAATTAAAAATCTTTTTATGCTGGTTTAAGCCATTATATATATATATATATATATATATATATATATATATATATATTAATTACAACGTAATTCTTAGGCTACCCCCCATTAGAAAAAATGTCCCAATTTTATGTAACGTTTGTTATATTTTATAGAATTTTTATAATTGTTATTTTACAAATGTTACAATTTTATGTAATGAAATATGTAACGAAAATGTAATGAAAAATGTAACGAAAAAATGTCTTAATTTTATATAATGAAAATTAAATGTTAGGATAGCATTTCTGTGATTATGTTATTTTTTTTTTTGTTGATGCCAGTAAGAATTACGTTGTATATTTTGATCATTTTATACAAAGTATAGAAGGTAAAGAGACAGAAATGAAAACAAGATGGGTCAATGGGCACAGCCCCTTGCGAGGCCAAAATGGCTGAGTTTATATATATATATATATATATATATATATATATATATATATATATATATGTAATCGCATGTTTTATCTGTAGCAGTCAGTTCAGCGGTATACATTCTGGGGCGAACTTAAATTTCTGTACAGTTCTATTAGGAGTGGCAAACGCCGCTACGACAAGTCTCTGAATTCCGTTTATCTTAGATACATCAGTATAAATCAGTGCATGAAATCGAGGTACAATGTTTTAATATTATTAAAAAAATAAGACTTAATTATTGAGTAATATGCGTACCACCACCTATACCATCATATGCACGCTAGGTAGTACACTTCTGACACACACCGGGACTGTACTTGTAGGGCGATAACAAGCGGCTGCAATCAGTTCCAAATGTAGTCTTGTCGTGCGTACACTCGCGTTGCGTATAACAACTGCCATGAGCGCTACCTATTCTGTGTACAGCGTGAAGAATAGGTGGTCACGACGCTCGGAACCTCGAGCAATACGACTGTGGGATTTATGTATATATGCGTTGTTTAAAGTATTGAACATTGCTGCTTAGCCGTTAATATCAAAGCTTTTTCAATTTGATCTTACGGCGGTATAACGAAGAAAGATTTTCATTTTTTATTATTAATTTTTTTTGTGAAGTTTTAGATAAATCTCTTCTGTAAATTCTCTCGCTTCATCCTGCTAATTTTTTTACTCTTCTCTCTTCCTTCACTCGATCTGTCTGCGCACACTTCGTAATCGCTTACTTCAGTTTTAATTTGAACGTAAAACTCTTTCCAGAAAACAGTAGTTTTCGCGCTGGATTTCAAAAAAAAATTCTTTCTACCTTCACCTAATCGTCTTAATTTCCAATAACATGTTTTCGCTTGCTTCTAACGCTTCCAGCGGAATTAAAAAATATCGTTGTTAAAAAAGACGTATAAACCATCCGGAAATTTACCATTACGATGAAAGTGGAAAAAATTGACCGCGCGAAGGTAATAATAACGAAAACAGATGTTGCCCGTGTTTTTAGATTACATACTCTTCCCTGAAGAAGAAGAAGAAGAAGAAGGGTCAGTTTCTGTTCCTGCAAGATAATGACTAATTTTCGTATGAACGAGTTGTTGTTTTATCGTCATTATTAGCTCTTTCAAATGCGACGAATTCGTAGTCTTATCCTGAAAAGTTACGGAACGAAATTTTAATAATTCTTTTAATCTAAAATTCGATCGCTTTTGGATTTTATCTTCGTCGAATTCATAATGAAACAAAATGAAACACATTTTCCCGCAAGTTGCAGTCTGCAATTAGGCAAAGAAAAAATTTTTCCGTGTAAAATTCGTGTCCACGTTATTTATGTGAAAGTAAACGGTGTCATTTCAGGTAAAAATTCCATCCTGTCTAGCACGCAACCAATGCGTACTATTCCGTTACTTTTCCAACTATTCTACGCGTATAGTAATTAATTACGTTCACGAACTTGTCAAATTTGAAGTTCACGTTTCAGCGAAATTCTGGCTTCGGACGAGACAAACTTGAGAACGCGCTTTTGTGATAAATCGTAAGATGAAGAAAACTCGTTATCGATGTTGCAGCAGAGAAAAAGAAAATCGTAGATGGTTTATTTGT
This sequence comes from Icerya purchasi, assembly GCA_039619475.1. Lineage (NCBI taxonomy): Eukaryota > Metazoa > Arthropoda > Insecta > Hemiptera > Monophlebidae > Icerya > Icerya purchasi. Next base: position 179,886,606 of record CM077115.1, read on the forward strand.
GTCCAATTGTTCAACGACTAAGTGGGGTAGTTAATCCGTAGCTTTGTTAATTTTTTCAACGATAAAGTGTACTTTGATGAGGAATTACTGTGTGGAATTTAGCATTTCATAAAATTGCCCAGAGTGTCTAGCAAATATATCAGCGTTTTTCTGTTGGAATTCGCTTTTGTTCAATGCACCCTGGGCGGAGCGACTGAAGTCTGAAACGGAATCAGTCTGGCTTTTGGTATATTTCAGAACTGTGTTCTACCACGTTATTCGTTGTAGGGAAATCTGTTATTAGAAGAACCCCGCTAAAGTAGCGGATAACTAATTCCCTTTTTTTCTACGACACTAGATAGAATTGAGCCGCTCTCAGTGACGAACTGGCCGGGGTGCTTGCATAATTACAGACGACAACGTTCGCACTCTGTCGCTATTACATAAGTCAGAGCGTTTAAATGCGACTGTTACGTGGGCGAAAACTGTTTACGTTAGACGAGTTAAGTTCCTATTAATTTGAATTTGTCGAATTAAGAGTCCGACGCCTCAAACAAGCCTCCGTAACCTGCTCTTCGGACTAGATAAGACGAAAGAAAAATTAACATAAACGCGTGACACATACGAGCCCAGTTAGAAATAAGCCTAACGCTTAGCACTATACCGGCGACTCAGTGTGCAGGGCTACTGCCTTTTTCAACCTAGTTTCGACCAGACACGCTTATCATCGTGTGGAGCTCCGGTCTGGCCTGATTTATTTTATTAGCGAACCTGTTGAACAGAGAAAACAGAAAACACGAAGTCAAACACTATCTGTGGTAAACTACGGTCAGGATACTGGGGCGGCATTTCACGAATAGAGTTACTGCGTGATATCAATTTGGTCTGGACTGATTTATTTTATTAGCGAACCTGTTGACCAGAGAAAACATGAAACAAACAGTCAAACACTATCTGTGGTAATTTAAAATCGAGATACTGAGGGTTATTTCACGAATAGAGTTACTGCGTGATATCAATTTGCGGAATGGTATACGATCGATTACACATTCAAGCATATTCAGCGAGATAGGCGATCATAAAAACATGCTATCGAAGGAATAATACGATTGAAAACGAAAAGAAATCGCTTCTAGACGCATGTCTGTAACTCGTTCAGAACTTTTGATATCATAACGTTAGCCCCGGCTGTCTAGAAACTATTTGGTTACCTACTAATCAGTTGATTTTCAACTATTTCAGACGATAACAGAGACATTCAGAGTTGCAAACTACTACGGTGAGCAGTAGGAAATGGTGTATAATTTCGCATTTATAGCTAAGCAGTTTTAGTCTGATAGCGTGGGTGTATTGCATGAATCTCAAAAGTATAGTTGAAGGTCGGCGGGCGAAGGACTTGGTAAGACATCGTAGCTTGTAACAGTCGAAGCTGGTGTGGTCTATTTTTTCTTTTAGAACTTGAGTTGTATCGCGGCCACTGTTGACATCTTTGGTATTCCGAGGCTTAACCGAATGTAGTCTGATTTTCAGTATAAGTTTGCAGCACTGGTAATCGGAATGGAAAGATTTTAACTGAGCCCTATCAATTGTCAATTTAATGATGAAAATATTATACACGAATCCGCGATATTTATAATACAGCTTAAAATAAAAATGTCCACACATTACCGAAATATACAAATTAGAACGGAAAATTTTCTGTTTACCCTATTGTTTGACAAAATCGTTGATTTTTTAAAATTGTTTATTATATTTAAAAATAGATTGTTTTTCGATTTAATTCCTCGAAAGTATTTTAAGCCCAAAAGTACCGTTCCTTGCACATGAAAATAGTAAAAAAAATTGAGTGAATATACATTGGCGCTGAAAAATTTGATTGTACACATTCTTGTTTTGCTTAAATAAAAGTGTTGAAAAATGGAAAATTTCTTTACGTGTGCTGTAGTAATTTAACGTTCGATTACTAACCCCTCTGTATATACTCAAAATCGGGGGCTACATTCGGTAAATCTATTCCGAAAAACAGATGAGATTTTTTTGGGGTTTTGCGGTTAAGCAGTTAATTCGGCTTAGATTTTAAAAGTACGTAATTTTAGACGCGGCTGTTTTACTTAGTCGTCTAGCTAACTGCGCATGTTTCGATAATTATGCAAACCGATATTCACGCCAATATATAAAAAATACGCATGCCGTCTGTCCATACTAGATGACCTGGGTAAAGCGTTGTACTAATGGCATAGCGCGCACGTAAATTATACGAACGCGAAATTAACAATAATAATCGTACGATAGATTCGAGATAATGTGACCTGTGGTGCTCAATTTATAAAAGTGTTACGATTGTGCTGCGTGTATTTTTAGTTGCGATTGACGCGTTTCAAGATCTACTGAACTGATCGAATAGCATACTTGAACGGCTAGCGATTTGTACATATTATTATTATTAACGGCTGCACTTTGAAATCGGCATAACAAAAAAGAATTTACGACAACTTTTTCAGTTTTTCCCGAATTGAAATGTAATTTCTCGCAGGGTCAGTTTAGCGAATGAAATTTAAGTTGCGGGTTCTAAGACGCCTGATTAAAGCGGATCAAGCGGTGTAATTAAAAGATGGTAAATATGGTTATCCGAAATAAATAATGGCTTACTAATTTTTGCCGAACCGAAACGAACGATTGGAAAAGTTAAAAGCCGGATGAAGAGTACACGTATATAACGAAAAGAATGAAGAAGAAAAGAAAAAAAGGAAGGGATGAAGTTGTCTCTGCTGGAGCTGGAAACGATAAGGTGGTCTTCGGTTTGTTCTGATAAATCTCGCTCCTGAAAGCTCCTTTTGACAAGTAGAATGGTGTGCGGACGAAAGTGTGTGCTGGAAGCAGTGATGACACAGCAGCCACACTGCGCGTCATTCTCACTTTCTTCTCAATGTTTATCTTCGCTCGTTTGTTTCTTCTTTCGCTTTTGCACCAGTCCAATTTCCTAATCATTAATTTTCCCTAATCTAGGAATTTCTAAACCGTAACGCCGCCGATTATCATCAGTTCGGCAACACATTCATTAATGGCGAAACTGATCTTTTCCATTCATCGTAGCTTTTAATACTTTTTCAATTTCATTTTTTCGTCAACTCTCCAAAAACGCCCGGTCGCAGTAACGAACGCCGACGTTCTGACATATCCGCTACCGCGTCATGGCTATCGTTTTTTTTTTTTTTTTTGTTCGCATATTGTAAAAAAATACTACCACATTTGGAGTGACTCGAGATCAATTATGTGTGGAAGAAAAATAATGAAATGTCTCCCAAGATGTACTATTGCTATTATAGATTACTTCAATATGAAAATAGCAACAATATAAAGTTACCATCGAGGCAAAAAACTCGAATAACAAGAAAACAAAATAATATACATTACATTTATCCCAGAGGGGGGGGACTACAAATTTATTTTATTTTTTTTTATTTTTTATGCCACTTTAACAATGCTATGAGATTATCAAGCCGCGCTTATCTTGTTAATTACAAAGTATAATATAAATTACAGTTTTTGAGGAATAGGAAGAGATCTATATGAACTATTATTACGTAGTAAATGGAATAGATTTGAGGATAGATTAAATTTTTGGCGGGATTCGGATAAATTATTGCAACTTGTTAGGATATGTCGGAGAGTAAGCTGAGGAATGTTACAGAAGGGACAGGTTGGAGGCGGTATGTTATTGAAAAGGTATGAATGAGTTACACATTAGTATGGCCGAGCCTTAATCTAGTTGAAATTATGTACGAATTGATAACATAAATGATTCGGTTTTAATTAAATTAATGAGCAATATCCCCAATCATATTTTAAACGAAAATAGCATATTAATGTGTTGAAAACATTGTAAAACAGTCTGTCAGGGCTCCATAAACTTAAATGGAAGGGCTCAGGACAGACCTGTTATTTATATAAATTTTCTAAATATATTTACCCCATCGTATTACGAATTGGGGACAAAAAAAAAAAAAAAAAAAAAAAAAAGTGTTGAAAAAGGAAGTAATGAAGTGGCTGAAAGAATAGTGCAAAGAATAAAAACCGAGCTACGTCCCGAATTTTTCCATTTTATTTTACTCAGTTATGCATCTATTTGATTATATATTTTCTTTTTTGTTTTTATTTTATTTTATTTTTGCGTCATTCCTTTTTCGTTACTTTTCTGCTTATATTTCTTAAAGAAGATCATGGATGCGAATTGAATATATAAGCTATCTTATGTATTTCTGTATAGATGCCTATCTAGAGTGAATGCACGTATGCGAATTATTTAATATTTACTTGGACATACATTAATTTAGTTTTATTCCTATTCGATTTATATTATAAGCATGATTAAATTTGTAATGTGTTCAATTTGAATAAACGACAATAAGAGCGGTAGGCACTCACACAACGGGAAAAATTAACCATGTGAGACCCACAAATTATTTCTAATGAAAAAAAAAATAAATAAAAAAAATTCAGGCCATATAAAACACAGTGTATCGGTTTAAAAGGACATATATGTAGTTCGAACACAATATGCTTCTATCCGTACTCCGAGCCTGTAAGTGGCGCCGTGGGACTTTCAGGTTCATTTCTTTTATTCGAAACTACATTTTGCGCTACGGAACACTGATAATATTTACGTCACTCGCGTTCATTGTCCCTATAATTCAAAAATTTTGGCCATCCAATTTTAAAATTATTCCGAAGGTTCACATTTTTCTATGTATTTTAATGACGAAAAAATGTTTGCCGCGTTTTCCAATAATTTATCAATTATTAATCCGAATTTTTAACGGAAGAAAAAAAAAATGTGAAAAATAATTTTTCGAATTAACCGGTACGTTCTAATTAGTAGACAATTCGCTATCTTCTTCTATTATAGCCGGCAATTGGAATTTTAATTTATTTCGGAATAGGAGAGCTTTATGAAAAATTAAGTTCAGATAGTACTGAAGTACTAATTTAATTTGTAGCGTTAAATTTCCATAACTATGTACATTCATGATGATATCGATCGTCATTATTTTCAGCCAGTTTTCTTGCAAATGCAACAGCCAAAAAAAAGGAATCACCTTTCGCCAAGACATCACAAGGTAATTTCGGAGTAGGAACTTGGTTGATCGAACTTTATGCATCCCGTTTCGTAACAAGACAAAACAAAAAAATAAAACACAACTAATTTCGCGAAAATGAATTGATAAAATGAATCTTTGTATGGTAGAAAGAAAATGATTTATTATCAAGCAATTACGTTACAATTATATTAAAAAAAAAAAAAAAATAGAAAAACAAAAATGTGTTTGCATTTCTCATGGTGTTGTTTTCCTCTTATTATGGGATTAATTAAGAATAAGTACCATTTTGCTCCCCCTATATTAATGATTAGTTTTAAGTAGATTTTTTCAGAGTGATTTTAAAATGGACTACGTTCGTTGTCTCTAAAATAGAATTTATTTTGCGTTAAAAAAAAAAAAGAGAAAACAAGAAAAAAATGTTTTTTTTTTTTTAATACTACGTTGCGGAGAAAACTATTTTACCGACAAAAAGACGGGTTTATTTAAAAAAAAAAAAAGATATTAACAAGTAATATTTGCCCCCCCCCTCCCGTTCTCACAAAAATAAAAAAAATAAAAAAAACATTATTACAAACGGCATTTGTAGGGTTATACTTAAATAGAAATGGAAAAACTTTTGCAAAATTTCCACCAGAAGTTCACACCCGCGAGCGGATTCAAAAATCGAGCTAGAATAGGAAAATAAATTTCCTTCTTTAATATGTTCACCCGCGTGCGATGACACTATTAGGAGACTATATCGATCGGTGCTGAAGATTGGAAGCAGAGTTATTAGTCAATGTAAAAAACAGCCGTAATTTCTTAAATTAAATTCGGTAATATTCCGTCGCGGATTTATAACGTAATTCTTTATTAAAATAAAAATTCTACTTCCAACTGAATCTTAAACGCGTCGGCGATTTTATAAACTTTCATATTTTAGCACTTTTTCAAAAAAAATAGTATTTCACCATCTCATTAAAAGCGTATAAAAGTGAATATAATAGTGTGTAAAAAAAAAATAAATACGGAAATGCCTTTATTTATTAATAAAAATAAGGAAAATCATATTTATACAGGTCCGTCAAATTAGGATGTTTTTTGAGGGAATGAGACAAAATCGTTGGTGGTCGAGATTATGAAATGTTATTTTTTAGCCAAACGCGTTTATTTACTTCTATTTCGTTTTTTTAAAATATCCCAATTTTAATAGACCTCCGCAAAAATTATTTTCCTTATCTTTTTAATAGCATTTATAAACAAATGCTATTCTTCAAATTCTTTTTATATAATTTTATTTTACAATTTTTATTAAAAGAGAAACGAAAAAAAAGAAAAGGGTTTTATACGAATGCTGGTCCTGAATTTAAAGAAATTTAAAATTTTTCGTATAATTTATTTTAGTTTTAAATAACGTGATTTGCTCAATAACCGAATTGGTTGGACTTTTTATTTCCACTTTTTTTTTTAACAGTCTTTTCCAAACGAAGGCCCCCCCCCCTGCAACAAAATGCGATCGGAAGAAACGTCGTCGTGAATTTTTGTTTTGCAAACCTCTCACAGGTCGAAATCCGGCGGTCCGCTTTTAGAGGAGCAAAACTAATTTTTGACGACGAAAGTACACTATTTTTCAGAGACAACTAAAATGAAATATTCTCATAGCCGGCAAGTCGCGTTTAAACCACAGGGTGATCCGTATTTCGATTTAACGTGGATTTTCATTGTTTTACCGTCTCATTTGCGATGAATTTGTACGCTTTTTATCATCCCGGCTTGTTATCGTTGGACATCGAAATTCGTAGCGATCGATTAGTAACTTTCGAAATTATTTTTTTCATTTCTATATTACTATTTGTTTTGCAAGTATTTTTCTAGCGCAAAATTCTAAAATATTGTCTGCGTACTATTTTTAGAAGTTTTATCACTATCTCGGATCCGCAAATGTTAAAAAAGATGAAAATTAAAATTAGTCGAGATTTAAAAAAAAACAAATAAAACAATTTAAAACATTTTTATGATTTATACCTGATATTGAAATGTAAAAAATTATTATTAAATGTTACCTTTTTCTGAAAGTTAATGAAATTTATAAAGGTACCATCATTTGAATTATTTGGATATTTCAAAAGATAACAATGCGTGCAAGTCTTTTTTTCAAGAACAAGTGGTCAATTTTACCTCGCAAAAAGAAATAGTTACAATTACTGAAAAAATATTCACTCCTTTCAAAAGTAGTCTTAAAGAAATGCTCTTTCTATTACTTTATAACAGTAGTTGCGAATGACATAAAATATTATTATTTCGATTTACTAGTAAAATTTACTCAAAATATCCTCCAAGTTATTCTTACGATGGAAACGTAAAATTGAATAAAAATTTTCAGTGTAGTCAACCGAAAATTAGCTGAGAAATTTTTCGAAATGCTATAGCAGCTAGAGAGAGTTGACTTTTCATTTTTTTGTCATTAAAATACATAAGAAAAATGTGAATCTTTAGAATAATTTTAAAATTGGTTGGACAAAATTTTAGAATTGTAGGGCTGATGGGGACGCGAGTCACGTAAAATACGACCAATGTTACGTAGCGCGAAATGTAGATTCGAATAAAAGAAATGAATCTGAAAGTTCCACGGCGCCACTTACAGGCTCGGAGTACGGATAGAAGCATATTGTGTTCGAACTACGTATATGTCCTTTTAAACCGATACGCTCTCAGTTTTATTTTTAGCCTGAATTACGCATGTGTTGAGTATAATCTCTAATGCTTTTTCTCTTTGCTACCAGCTCGGCAGTGAAAATCGATTGTGCGATTTTTATTAATAAACCCTCATCTCAAATAACAATGCAGCACCAACGGATGGCCCCCATCGTGCAACCTCAAGCTGAACCTTAATACAAAATTCTTGTCCCAGCTAATTTATAAATTGGATTTAAAAAGTATAAAATTCTTTTTGGTAAACAAATTACGGATCGACTCTCGCCGTAACTAGGCCGGACTGACCGAAGAGAAACGGCACATGAAGCTTATCAAACGCTCCTCCGACGTCTAAAAAGGTCGCCAATAAATATTCTTTATCGACAAAGGATTACATCAATAATAAAATGAGCGATGTAGCCAATTTTACTCATACATGACAGTATCGGGAAAATATTTCAGTTTTTGAGTCAGCACGGAGAAGCCTATCCTTAAGTGCAATATACAACGGTTTTCTAGGGCATCGTGCTAGCAAAATAGGTGTGTCTGTAAGAAGTTACTTTGCAAGCCTTTTGAAATTACTAAAAAACGCACAGTATGCGCAGGAACATAATTCCGTCGTGAATTAAACTAGACGCAAACACCGACTCCTACACAGTTTTATCCCATGTATTAGATAAAACCGAATGAGAAATACTGTCTAGAACAATTGCCCTGAATTTGCAATTAACGGTTTACATGATTCTGAATACGATGTTATGCAGTTACGGCGTAATTAATGTAATGTTAAGTAAAGTAAGTCCCATACCCTCTTTATAAGGTATCATGGATTGTGAAGTTAAGCTTTTCATAATGGTACTAAGCGCAACGGCACTAATGAAAGTAGGGGGGCCAGTTCCTTTCTACTTGCGATCCGCCTTTACTTCCCCAGATTTCTCTGGTACCCAATTATTTCATTGACTTATTTTTAATTAAAACGAATAAGTAACGTAAAGTAAGTCCCATATCCTTGGTAGGGCGTCGGGGATTGTTAAGTTAAGGTTCACAATGAACTAATCAATGTGTAATAATTATTTTCTCAATAAAATTTCCGCGTGCAAGCGGCATAGAAAACTAAAAACGGTTTAATATATGCAACTGCTGAATGGAATGCATTGCGTTGATACCGTGAGATTTTGGGGCGTAAGTTTAAAAAAAATTGCACACGTTTTACGATAAAGCCCGCCGCGTATTGACCCACGTACTGCCAAGTACCCCGCATATTAAACCCAGCGGGCGTAACTCACGCACCGACTGTGTTCTTCGTACAGACGACTGAACGTGGACTGGGTGCAATATGCGGTACTCCATTTAAATACGTGTGTTTCGCAGACTAAAATCCATGTGGGCTGGGTTCAATATGCGGCGGGCCATAATCATTTTGTTCCAAGTCAGTCACTTATGTGAAAATAGGTGTGGAATGCTAGTACGCTCGTATATAATGAGTAAAAGCCGACACATTTCTTTCGGCCTTTAATAGGCTGAATAATCATTTCCTAAAATTGCTCGCTAGTTATTTCATCTATAAGGCCAATTTACCTCTTCATCGTAAAAAATCAACTGTCTTTATTTTTTATCTTTATTTTTTATGTGTTATTTGTTATTTCTTCCTGTAATCGTTTGTTTCAATTATATGATAAGTTATTATATTTTAAAACCTTAATTTACGTTACAAAAGTTATAGTTTTATATATTACACGGACACAGAGTACCTTTTAATTCGTTAAAACATATAACATTTATTTATATTAAATTATTACTTAAAATAAAACTTTTACAAACATTATTATTCACAAAATATATATAAAAATTCGTCCTACCGGTTTCGTCTACTTAACATATTCATGGACTGAATTTTGTTGTAGTCTTTATTTTTAATCTTTCTTTTAAAAAGTCACATTAGTCGTTTCGAAATAAAAAATTTGTTTTTCAAAAACGAATTTTAATTAAGACTGACCTTGCCGTTGTCATGATATTAACGTTAATCTTTCAACGACTTAATGATTTCTTTTTCGCGGTAAAAACCTTCCACAAGCATCTATCTAGGTGACGTTTTTCATAAAAATTGGCCTTAACGTTTTTGAAATTCTAGCATTCCGAGATTTACAAAAATACTCAAATACACGCAAAAAGGTTTAGATAAAAGTCTTCAAAAAGAAACCGCCATCGTGTGATCCTTAACTGGATGCTCATTTTGATTGTTTAGAGCATGGTTTCCCAACCTTTTTTCCGTTGAGCCTCCCCGGATTATAAATAACATTTTCATGTCCCCTTTTAATTTTTTTTTATTCCAAAGAATAAACGCACGTTGTTTTAACGACATTTATTTATTTTAATTCTATGTTATAGAAATAAAACGTTAATCAAATTTAAAACGTTGTTTGTCGAAATAATTTACTATAATTATAGTACTAAATACTCGAGCTTGCATGCTCTGCACCAGCTGGTTGATTCTTGATTCAGTTTTTGCCCGAGCTATCATTAGGTCGCTATCGTCGGCAAAACGATTTCGCTGTTAATTAAAACCAGAACTTAGAACCCTGCCTGACATAAGTAAGTCGAAGAAAGAGGAACAAGTATTCCCAAAGAAAGAGGGGCGACTTTCGAATTAACAAGGAATCGTTTGATCCAAAATTTCTCTAATGTCAAGAGATGGAAGTCATCTTTCTGGGTCGAATCGGCCTTCATTTCTAGAAATTCTTCCTGAACTTCTTATGGTAACTGTAAGACATCGACAACAAATAGGTTTCTGGTCGTGTCCCATATTATTGGTGGCTTTGAATTAATGTCTCGATAGTATCGAAGAAATTCCTCTTCCAGCGCTGTTTGTATTTCAGCTTTCAATTCTTCGTCTGTTTTATTTTTTTTATTTTTAATTGCTCCGAATAGTCGAGTAAAAGATATTATTACATTTTCAGCAGACACCTTTGATTCTTAAGTTGAAGCTTTGATATGAACCCCTTAATATGACCATAGTTACTTATTACAGTGCCGTCTCTGCCCTGAAGGTTAAAGTTTAGCTGATTCAAAGCACGAAACATATATCAAGTCAAATAGGCCAACCTCCATTAAAATTGTTCATTGTTGACCATTTGTAAAAAAATTTTTTTTTCTTTGAACTCGAGAAAGAGAATGGCCTCTTCTTCCAATTCATAAAGGCAAGCCAATATGTTGCCCCTGGACAACCAGCGTACTTTTGTGTGGAATGCAAGGACCCTGTGATCAGAATGAAGATCCTCGCAAACTAAACCAAATAATCGACTGTTCAAAGCACTGCTCTTGATGTAGTTTACGATCTTTATAGCTGAGTCCAAAGTCTGGTGTAATTTCTGTGGCAATATTTTGGCTCGTCGATGAATAACACAATTATTACATACTTTTCCTTGAGTTTTTTTAAGCCAAGTTCGATCGTAAACCTATCATTGAAGGGGCGTCATGTGTGCAAAGTCCAATGAGTTTATTCCAGTTCAAATCACTTTTTTTCGATGAAATCAGATATTAAATTAAATATATCTTCAGATTCAGTGCCCGCTACCAAAAGTTGGGAGTACAATGTGATCTCTACTGACGCAAAGAACATAAACTATATTAACTGTACATAATTAACGGTGTCGGTGAATTCATCACAACTGATAGCAAAAAATGCCGATAATTTTACTTTATTAATTATTTGTGACTTTATGTCTGCTAAAATATCATCGGTTCTATGACTTCATGTTTTTCTCGGATTCTTCTCTTAAAATTATTTGCGTGGCTTTTAGGACACATGGTTTGATTAATTCCTCGCCGATAGTGTTAGGTTTCTTTTGCTTTGCTATTAAATAAGCTATTACAAATGAAGATTTGAGATGCTGCGATGCACCTGTGCGATAATTTCCCGATTTATCCAATTTCATGGGTTTGAGTGATTCTGCTTTAGAAGAAAAGTACTCTTTCGACTTCTAAATCAGAGTAGAATGTTGCTGCCTCAAACGCCTTTCAATTTCCACATTCACTGTACTTACCTGATGTGGCACTTTCAGATTTTCACGCTTATCCCTACGATCCATAACAGATAAGGAGGTCATGGAGTCAGTAAAAAAGTTTTTTTCGCTAGATGCACCGTCAATTTTACCATGACGGTATCGATAAACTCGTGTGACCCAGTATGATAAATGTCTAATGTTTTCGGAAATTATGTCGAAAAGTAAAGTATTCCTTCTAATTTCTTTAGTATTTTTTTTCATAATTTTTGGATGCCTGGAAGGTAATTTTCGAAGGTATATCACGTTATTTACTGAACGCCCATCGTATGATATTTAATTTACGAGTTAAATTAATTTTTCTTTCGAAAATGCAATCGTACTCCGTCCCCTCGACATCTTTCTACGCCCCCCTGACTGGGAACTCCTGGTTTAGAGTTTTATTGATATCCGTATCGATTCATTTCAAGCAGATCTTATAATCGTGAATTATAAAACCCGGTTATTCTCTATTAGGAACTATTTGCTCGCATTTTTATTCTTTAATTACTAAATAAATTACGTTAATTTAATAAAATGCCGAATTTCTCATGTTTAGGTTACTTATTAATTTCAATATTCGCATCAGAACCGACCGTTTCAACGTAGTATAGCAACCCAACTGACAATTTTACCTTCGAGTTCAAAAATACTCAGATCTTCGTCAAATTTGCATCTTCGTCATCTTTTTCTTTTTAATCACGCTACATCCATCACGCGTTCAAAAGACACTTTTACAACCAATATTGTCCCAATTTTGAAAGTTGTGCTATTTGTTCCCGATGACCTTTGACCGGAAAAAACCCCCCCAAAAAAAACAAAACAAAATAGAAAAAAAAAGAAAAATTGAATTTACGGATGTACAAAGCTTTTTTACAAGGATGTAGGGGGGAGTTCTAGAGATGACGCTTTTCCGAGACTTTTTTCGAAGTTCTACCGGAAACTTTAAAAAGGCCTTTAAGAAAGGTTTATTGGAAGCGTTTTTTTTGTAAATGTCTACACTGAAGAACAAGCTGGGTAAAATAAATTTAGACGAGAATCGGCCTCTAAAGGAAGACACGATAAGCCGAAAGCACTAGCGGAATGAACAAAAAATAGTGCACAACTTCAGGTTCACTCGTGTAGCATTCTGATAAAATCGGTGTGTAGGCTATTATCGCGGAAGAAAAGTGTTACACTATTTAATAAGGTCCGAATTATTTCACCGAATTAGTTATTTTTATGTAACATTAATTCGGGTTAGATAAAGCTGGGTTTACGAAGAAGTTTTTCTACCGTCTCTTTTGTACGGCATAGAGCAGTTTTATAATGTTTTTATGATGTTTTAAGTAAGTTTTTTTTTTGTTGTTTTTTTTTCAGCTCGTCAACTATGGTCCTTCAGAAACAATTAGAAATGAAAAGAAAAATTTATACACAGAAGAAGGAGGGACAACAACGAGAATAATGTGCGTGGAAGGAAAAGCCAGGTCATAACGAACACAATGCGGGAAGGAAGCCCAACAAGCCTCAGCAAACAGGAGTTCAGAGTCGAAGAACGATTCGCCGCAAAAAAAAGATGAAAACATTTTTAATACACGCGTGATAATCGTTTCAGACAACTGAATCATTTGAATTTTCAGATAGTTTTCTTTTGAGGATTCTAAATGACGGATAATCAAATCGAAAATCGATTGATAACTAGCCTCTTAGACGAAAGAGACGCTAATCGAAGAAGTTATGATTTCTATCGTGATCAATATAGCGTTTATTAAAAATTGTAAACTGTTCGCTGTTCATTTTTCTCGAAGAACAGTTTTCAATTCAATTCATTCTTTTAGTAATTTTCGAAACAAATTAGTTACTTTTATCAAAATTTTACTCAGTTCGGCACTTACTGAAATATTTGTTTATACGGATTTCTTCACGGCTGAAAAGTATTTTAATTCTTCGTTGCTTTCTTTTTTTTTTTTTACTGTTAATTCTTTTAAAAAACATGGGGGGGGGGGGGGGGGGGGTTAGTTAATCCTCTCAACAGTCGTACGAATAAATTACGAAAGGTAGTGAACATTTTTAGTACATTCGGGGTAGAGCGTGCTTATATTGCAAATAAATACATTTCAATGTGGTACAAAATGACCGAATGCAAAATTTTAAAGTTAAAATGTTTTAATAGAAATAAATGTTCCAAATGTGGTACTTTGTTTCAGTCTGACGAGCTAAATTAAAGGGGCCTTGTCAAAACTGGTATATATTATCTTACGGTGTATAAGTATAAAAATTTACGTTTGCTCATAATATAATTTTAAATAATAATAAAATACTACGGATCGATTTTCATTACTCTAAAAGATCTAAAATAAAAATGGTGCAATTTATTGTCTTTTTATTATGCCCGAGTGCTGCTATTTTATCGCTTAGCTCCCCCAGGTTTATTGCGGATAAATTTTTCTTTTTAAAATGGAATTTCAATGATTTCGTATTGAAATGGAACAAATAAAAGATTAATTTTACACTAATTGTGTAATACATCATTTTTGCGCTAGATATTAGACGAACAAATCTTTAACGGATATTTACATTTTTTTCGATAAATGTAAAAAATTTTTACAAGCGTGTTCGTGCTGTTATAATGTTAACGTGCTTTATTGATCCGGTGTGTAAATTTTGGTAAGTGAGATTTTATCGATTCACTTTATAATATGAAATTTTCGAATTTTAAAACTTAATTTAACTTTCGATTTATAAAGTAAGAATTTATTAATGCACATTATTTCTGTGAAAAGAGAGGTGTTTCGTCGAGAACACGATTTCCCAATGTTCCGTTTACATCTTTTTGTGGAAAAAAACGTTGTTTTAGTTGCGTCAAATAATCCGGCAAGACGATTAACAAATAAGTGTTTCTTACCTCTGTTTTTAAACGGAATCTGGATGTCAAAACGAATACCACAGCAATGAATTAAAAGAATTATTGGCGTTTTTCTTGTTTTTCTTTATTATTATTATTATCATTATTATTATTATTATTATTATTATTATTATTATTATTATCAACGTTCTAACTGAAGAAGTGAAAAAGGTTTTCAAGCCCTTTTTATAGCGGTCTTTTCATGATGCTTTTAATCAAAAGTAAAAATAAAAAATAGGAACGAAACCTCAAGCTAAATTCTGTTTCTTGAAGCGGTTTTATGAAGTACTTTTTAGTTTTTCTCGCACCGGATTTGACTTTTAAAAAATTATTATTAAAAGCGAAATCATAATAATTGGCTACCATTTCAGTTTAATTTTTGAAAAATAATCAGTGAAACTCCGAGAGAAAGCATGTAAAATTAATTGAAACGCGATACGCGGAATTCCATTACACCGACAACAGCAACGGAACGAAGGAAAATAATAATAATCCTATGCAAACCAACAAAAACTGAAAATTTGAGTCATCGGAAAAAGTTTACCGAAGAAAGAACGTCGGTATGGCAGCGCGTTTGATACCGAACTATATATTGCGTTTCCATTACTAATGAACTTCGGATTAATAGAAAAGGAAGTGAAACTGCATAACAAATACGCAAGGTAAACTTGCCATCTTTGAAATTGTATTGACACAGATTTTCTGTAAAACACACACACACACACACATTTCTATTTTCCCGTTTTTTTCTTGATGGGCATATCGTGAGGATTTATAACGTGAAATACATATGCTTGGGCGGAAAGTAAGTATTTCATTTTTGTTAGCTGTATACGTGAGATGATTCACAACACACTGTACACTAATTAACATTTTTCAGAACAGCCTATAATTATTATTTATAGCGCTCTAAAAACAACATGGTTCATATTTCAATTTTAAGAGTTTAAATTTTCTTCTTAATTTGTCTTCGTTACCACCGTTCTAATTAAACCTCGCCGGCTGAATTGTAGTAAGGAAAGACATTAAAGAAAGAAAGAAAGAAAGAAAAAAGTTAAATTGATGGACAAGGGTAAAGTGGATAAAGATGTAAATATTCGCTGTATCTGCTAATTATGATGCGCAGACTAACAGTTAGAATCAAAGAGATGCGTGCAGCCGTATCCGAATTCTGTCGGATTGGAGCAGATGCACGCAGCTGGAGGGAGGCGTGTTCTTGCTGAGGGGTAATTTAAGAAACAAACTATAGTCCGTTAAATTGTAAAAGTAACATAGCAATGTATAACGCGATAAGTTTTTGCAAGGTTAATGAAAACATTTTCCCCAGCTTTTTCATTATTCGTCTTTTCTTTATTTCTACTTTTTTTTTTTTCACGTAATATAATTTGTAATTCTGTAGACGTATAGCATGAATTTGCGTATTCTCGTGTAACTTTCGCGCGATGGAGAGGGCAAAAAGATATACTAGGGGAGGGGTGCTCGGACAGTTAGCGAAAAACTTATTGCGAGAAAAGAAGCGAAAAAATAATCCTACATCGGATTTTGGAAATTCTGCGGTGGCAATATCGGGCGGGAGAGGAGTAAATATCGTTACATAGGAATGTATGCTCTCAAAAGTTTCGCTATTTCGTCAGCCGTTGGAGGGATAAATGTAATTGTGTAAACATCCTTTATAAAGACGTGACATCCTTCGGCTGTCCAAAACCGAGTCTGAATTTCCGGGCGTTCTAGAATATTTCATTATCGACGGCTGAAGGTAAACGGTATTTGTTACAATGTAGCGGCGATGAAATTGTTCACTCGGATGTAAAGAGCTATTGATGTGCCTCGCGGTGAGCTAGTGATTTACTTTCAGCATCGCCGCAGACCAAACTATCATTATTCATCAGGGCCATGCTGTTGAGCACTTTCAGCTCTTACGCCTGGCCGCGACTAACTCTATAAAGTATCGCGATGTGTGCACTTGATTTATCTTCGAAACGCGAAATTAATTATTGTTCGATCAGTTTTCTCCTCTCCGTCAGCCACGCTCAATCTTTTTCGCGGTTTTCCTTTATAGTTCGTTCTTGGTCGTAAGCCGATGCTCGATTCTCTCCGTTTTATTTACAAGTTCGTTTTATCCGTTTCGCATTTTAATTAAATTCGTTTTTAGCAACGCCGATGATGATATAAAAAAAATTTTTCCGAAATATATGAAATACAATTCGGTATAGTCCGGTTTATTAATTAGGCTGTACGAAATTTATTTCTCTAATAATAATTAGCGTATCACAATTATTTCATCGCTCACTGTTGTGTCCTAGCAATTTTGTATCAGTATATGTATAGTTTTATAACCCGCTAAAACTCCGAGATAATTAAATTCAGAAATCACAAAAAAAGAAATTTCAATTTGACGCCCCAACAATTAGAAAAAGAAGTAAGTAACGTTAATAGAAAATTTAAGCGAGACAATTTTTTTCCGCCTTATTTTTCAATAAAGTTTTTCCTTATTCAACAAATGCCGTAACTCGTTTGAAAGACGAAATTTCGCTTCATTTGTTAATTGAAGTACGTTGAAAATTGCGAGTAAATAATTTTTATTAAAGTAGTGTATGGTCTTTTTTTTTTTTTCTTTTCTTTTGGGATGTCAGCCGAACGCAAGAGGAATTTTTACGTTAAATTTACAGAATCGGAATGTCAGGTGCTTAACCAACTAACTAGGCTACGGTAGCTGATTTGAGCGTGTAGTTTAAGCGGTTTGGGCGTCGCAGGAATGATTAAGGGAGTAAACCCTAACAGAAAATCCGGTGGAAGGCAACGGGAAACCACCACCGTATACTTCCCAAGAAAATTAACATGAACTCCGTCAATATAGTGGATGTATTGTCACACAATCCGACTACGCCAATCAGAGGATCGTGACAAATGGCGGAAAATCACAAAAACACCGGCGGATTAAATATTAATCACGATACCCCACCTAGTGTGACGACTGTAGATGATGATGATTTTTTAACGCCTGTTTACGACATTATTGAAGCGGTCGATCTAACACCGTTGCTGTAGTAATCGACGATTTGTGCCATTTGTCAGCCAGATTCGCGAACGCAGCTGTACGGCTGTAGCGTGCGAGTGGAACCATTTTCCAGTGATAACGTAGAGAAATTTGTCTGGTCCACATTTTCGCGTAAATAACGTAAGTTCATTACGCACTTTTCGCTTTTCGGATTCCGTCATTCGGTCCACAGTAGTTCAGTTTCGGAATGTCTCAAGAACTTAGGCGAAATACAAATAGTATAGATGTACTAGCGCTTTTCAACATAATAGAAACCCCATGCGTTCTTTCCTCTTTTCTAATCTTCAGTCAGTAATGGCACTCGTTCCTTCAGTTCCAATGATGACCTTTTCTTTTGTAAAACCGGGGCATCTAATTCGGTTTGTTGTCCCATTCATCTTCTCGCACTCTACTTTTTTTTGTCGGCTAATGCTTTCTCATCGTTGTCGCTTTTTCTAAGACCTGTCTGTGCGCAGAATACGAGAAGGCGTACTAGAGAGTTAATTTGTGGATGCCTAGCTGCGGCCAAACTGAAGTACCACCGAGTATACACGTTCGTGATCACACATGAGTATCCTGGACTTCATTGTGCCCTCAACTCTGTATCGAATAATAGAAGTGATCGCGGGGGGTTTTTATCAGCTTGCCTGAGGCAACACGCTGCGGATTTTCTTACAACGTAAGATTTTCTTCAACCGTGCGATACTTAAGAGCTTTTGAAGAATTTTGCTCTGGCATACGGATAATGCGCTCGATTCTTCGATAATTTGATCGGTTGACTCTAACGCTGACATATCGGTACATTCTCTGATCACTAAGAGAATTCACCGGTATGCAGCCGCCAGAGTGGGGTACCATCGGCAAAGCGCACATTTCAGATTTTCCTGCCTCCGTTGGTCACGTCATTCTTTTCTCATCGCCGTAAATGTTAAATAGTTAAAAGTCAAACATCCGTATTAGTTTTCGTGCCTTGAACGTTTTTTCTTGCCGATGGCGCTTACATTTTCTCTTCACTTACGGTTGAAAGGTTAGATAATTTAAGGAAAAAAAGAGAAGTGGTGTCTAGATACCCGGTAGGAACGAAGTTCCTTTCACTTTTTGGTAGATATACGAGTATAAAGTCATTCATTAAGTATACGATAAAAAATGGCACACAATATAAATCCCATATGAATTAAAACAAAAAATAAGTTTTAATAAAATTTACACATGTGTTTAGAATTGAGCTTATACAGCTGATCGCGCACAATGCTTGCTGCTCGAATCTCGATACTCGCTCGCACGCACACACACACCCGTATATATAATAGAAAGAGACAGAAAGAAACAGAAAGACAGTGAAGGTGGCCTAAAGGACGCATAACGTTTTTTCGTGTCGCGACGATTTTTGACAGTTTACTTATATCGCCAAGCCGCGTAAAAGAACTTTGTTTCAAAAAAATTAAAGAGTTTTTGTCACCGTACGTAGTCGAACGCCTCCGAATAGTCGATAGGGCACGTGACTGCTGTGTTTAATTCTCGATATATTTTTACATTCCGCTGACATTTAAAATTTCCTTCTACCTGTATCGAAACTGTTCCACTGCAACAATGTAGGCAACTAAAAACTTCCCGCACTCCAATAATGCAACCTTGATAAATAAAGCGGATGTTAAAGATACTTGAAAAAAATTAAGAAAATTCTCTCTTCCTTATTTAAAATTAGTTGATTTCATTTAAAGATTAAAATAGCTAGGTCTAACTCATTTCCTCTGAATAACAAACAAAGAAAAAGAGGAGAACCGAATGAAAATATAAAAATAGTTAAAAACAATAAAAAAATTAACTCAAACCGATATAATATATACATTTCTTTTTCCCCATTTAGCGGAAACTTATTCAACTTGGGATTCGGAAAAACGTAAATGCAATTCAGTCCGACGTTTAATCGTGCTCAATATGTTCAAGAAGTCTAGACCCACCATGATTAGAAAAATATTTCTAATGTAATCCACATCTATTCACGCAGATACGTATTAGAATTTAACGTACATACATATTATATAACAGTGGCGAATCCTAATTTTTTACCCGGGACTTCTCTAATCTTACCGTAGCCTAGAGAAATTCCCCCAACCTTTTGTCACTCGGCTACGTTCCGAATATTCTTTTTTCCAATTTTATCTACGCGGTTGGCTAACTAACAATTAATCATAATATACCGCATGGTTATACCGGAAAAACTCGTCGATAATTTTTTATAACGAAACTTAACACCCGATAAGTTGATATCGTACTCGCCGCTAATTTGGGTGGTACAATTGTGTTTACACAATCAGATACGAATAAAAAGACAGGCGGCTGCCTCTCATAAGCCGTGTGTTTTCCCCTTGTTCGTTGTTCGTTGTTCGTATCAAATTGCGTAGAACAGTAGCGAAGACGGTATTTTTTGTGCGTTTTTCGTTTTTTTTGTTGTTTTTTATGTGTGTGTGTGTTTTTTTTTGTATTCCGAAGCGTCATGTAGGCTAAAAAGAAATAATTTTTCCGTGATAATAGAGATCAGCGAGAATAACCGCGGGCCGGGATCGCAACGTACATTGTTGTTACAAGGATGCTTATAAAGACATCTTTAATAATCTAAAAGTATTATCCCTTAAAGCGTTCGTCGTCATGCTCGGCGCTTGAGCCGCAACGAATTTACAATGGAGGTTCATTCATCCGGCATTACGCTAGGCGTCCTAACAATAATCCGGTGACAGCGGACTTTACAGTGATGACCGATTGTTGTCTATTGATCTGATTAGTATGTTATTGAAAGGAAAAAAAGCAGAGCGGCCAGCGGTCCGGAGGGGGGATTGCGCGGACAGGAAAAATTGAATTCTCGACGAAATTTCTTATAATAGACGCTTCTGCCGGTGCTAGGTAGAGTTTCGTTGTTGCGCGAGCGGTTTTTTTCGTCGGAGGCAAGTGGAAACTTTTCAAAAAGCATCTTTCCACCGAGCAGAGAGGATTTTACGAAGCAAAGCTGAAATGGGCTTTTTCTGTTAAACGATGCGCGATTTCGGTTCAACTCGGATGACCACCGATGTGAACATGGCCGCATCACTTTATTATAACGACGTTTTTCACCACTTCGCACTCGGCCCATCGCTCTCTTTTTGCCGTCGGCTTACCTCACTTCGTGCCGGTCCGAAGCCGGCTGCGAACTTTCTTCCGATTTCAAAGTTGCAGCTTCTTTTCGCTGCTCGGTACCATTTTTGGCATACGCATCGTCCGCTCTCAGAGACCTTAATAGCCAGTGTAAAAATTTACTTTGCGCATCGACTGAAAGAAAAACGGTTCGCTTAGTTTGCGCCACTAGCCGAGAACCCGAACGAACAAAAACCATCGACCCCCCCCCCCCATTTAAGAAGCAAGATTACTCTAAATGTTTTCCAGTTTGCAGATATTTTCTGTACGGCTGAATATGCCATCTCATGATATGAAACTCCCGCCGAGGTGTATTCTAGCAATTTCAGGCTCTGTTAAAAAGAATGGAAAAATTCTCGTTTTGACACGGCTTATAGGACCGGGCTTAATCTAAAATTTTGTTCGTCACGAAGAAATTTCACAAAATTCTGTAACGATTTCCACACTGAACAACCCCGATCTTTGGCAAGTGTGCTCCTTCATACTGTGTCCCGCATAGTTTATTCAGTCGGTGATTAAATGGTCATGTTTTGATACGATGGAAAATTTTATTTACCAATTTCAGCGGTTGTGGAATTTTAATTTCGATCGAGCAAATTTTAATTTTCCTTCTGAAATAAATGCATTGCTCGTGTATCGCATAGTAGCCGTGATAACTTACTGCAGGGCTGCAAAAGACCCGAATAGTTTGACTAAAATCTCTTGACCGTAATAACTATAGTTGTCAATTGATATTTTCCAAAGTGCCGCGTTGAAGGAATTTTTTTAAAAGGTGTGGTCTCTTATCCCTCTGGGACACATTAAAGTGGGTGGCTGCTCCTAAAAAATTTCGCGTCTGTCCAGCATTTCATAATTTTCGGGTTGTATTTTCCAACAACTTGGAAAAGTAAGTATTTAAATGCGTTTCAAATTGCGGCGTAATTATTCTACACGCGGTATCAACAAGATATGTTACTGTAATCGCTCTTTTCGTATCTTTATTTTGACAGCAGTTTTTTTTTTTTGGTTCTTTTTTTATTTTGTTTTTTTATTTTGCTTTTTTTGTTTTGTTTTGTTTTTTGTTTTTTTGTTTTAGCGGAAATTTAACAGGAGAGAGGAATTTTGGCCAAAAAGCTAGCTCGGATGAATGAGTTGAATGTTCCGTCAGGTAGTTTTAAGTTTATTCCCATTTCTTCCGCTTTTTCAAATAAGGGAAAAGATTTATATACGACCTATTCAGCAACATCAATCGGGGCTAATCCTTATTGTAAAAACCACAGTGTATTTATGCACTCCACAAATATGACACGAAACGGGGTGGTAAGAAAAATATGAAACTCCGCGACAAAAAATCTTTTATTTTTTCCCTTTCCGATGATAATGGCGCCATTAACTTTTTATCATAAAACGATTTAAAATTAAACTTTATAATTATACAATTACACCGTAGAATTTAATAATTTATTTTAGTTGTCAGAGCATTTGAATTCCCCGTCACATAGGTCCCCTGAGTTCGATCCCGGACGGTAACAGAAATTATTACAAAATAACTAAATTAATCGCTAATAATAGAATAAGTGTGGAAAGCAATGGCCAACATGCATGATTTTTGTAACGATATAAATGAAACATTCACTATATCATCAGTTAGAAGTGTAGTAGCTGTGAACGCCTATGTAGAACTAGAAAATGTATAAGTAGGTAGTCGCGACGCTTGGCATAGCACGCGATTAAAGAAAAATGAAGATAATGATAGTCAATGGAAGTGGAAACAGGTTTTATCATAATGTCATTTAACGCAATGAAGCGTTGTATGTAAACATGGGATGATCCAACGTTTGCCTATTAATAAGGGAAAAAGGAGAAGAAATCATTTAGTATATATTTAATTATTATCTATCGGGTAAAAAAGATATGTCTGTATAAGTGAAAAAAAACTATCGACTTTTTTCTGTAAATTATTAGGGAATAATCCTGGAAGATCCTTCACGAATTAGATAAATGTGTATTGTATAGGGTGGGCCAAAAGAACATTCCGAATTTCAAACACTCGTCAAAATCATACACTGTGAGTTAGCGTAGCGATTGTAACGCCATCTGGCGCTAAATAATATGCCGTTTAATATAAATATAGTTAGTCAGTAGTCATGATGTCGTGGACGCGTAAACAACGCTCTTTCGTTGTCGAGTACTTTGTGAAAAACGGTGAAAGGGTAATCGCGGTACAACGCGCGTTTAAAAAACAATTTGATTTAAAACGTCATGACAATCCCCCCGACCGTAAAAGTATCCTCAAATGGGTAAAAAAATTTCAAGAATACAGTAGTGTGGTGGCGGTCAACCATCAAGGTCGCCGTCGATCGTCTAGAACCCCGACAAACATCGAAAAAGTGCGCGTAGCATTGTCGCGAAGTCCGCTCAGATCCGTTCGTCGCCAGGCTTCCGCCTTGAAAATTCCCCGTACTTCACTCAGACGAATAATTCGAAACGACCTCAATATGCACCCATACAAGATACAACTAACCCAAGAATTGATACCAACAGATAAGCCAAGAAGGTTAGAATTTTGTAATAAATTTTTGGATATGCTGGAGGAAGAAGACGTCGATTTGGATTATGTTTTTTTTAGCGACGAGGCGCATTTCGATTTAAATGGTAACGTTAATAAACAAAACATGCGGTATTATGCTACTGAGAACCCTCGAATCGTTCACCCGGTACCCTTGCACTCCCGTCGTATCACGGTATGGTGCGCAGTCAGTGCGAAAGCGATAATCGGTCCCTACTTCTTCGAGGAGGACGGAGCGAATGTTACTGTGAACGGCGACCGCTACATCCAAATGTTAAACGAGTTTTTTCTACCGGAGCTCAGACGGAAGAGGAATGCATTATCTAAAACGTGGTTTCAACAAGACGGGGCCACACCACATATTCGTAACGATGTTTTGCGGTTATTAAGAGAGAAGTTTCAGGACCGCTTGATTTCGCGAAACTGTGAGCTGTTTTGGCCGCCGCGCAGTCCGGATTTAACACCGACAGATTTTTACCTATGGGGCTACTTGAAAAGCAAGGTGTACGAGGGTAAACCAGCAACAACCGACGAGATGAAATTGGCCATTCAGAAGGAAATTGCGGCGATTAAAAAACCAACTTTTAAAAAAGTAATGCATAATTTTGAGGAAAGATTGCAACAATGTAAAAATCAAAATGGTGACTATTTATACGGAGTATTGTTCAAAACTTGGCGTTCTTTTTGAAGTATTTCAACGTTTGTTTCATTTCCGTAAGTATATTAGTCTTTATTTGACGAGCATTTAAAATTCGGGATGTTCTTTTGGCCCACCCTGTATATTTTCCGATTTCGGGTAACATACGTTGTCATCAGTTCTGCCTGGCTTAAATTTAGAAAAGTACATAATACCTTTAACAAACATCTTATTCGCAACAAACGGAAATCGTAAAGTACCATTTCATTAGCGGAATACTTATTATAATAACGATAATGAGTATTTATCATTATTAACATGCGAAAATATCTTAGTGGACTAGTTAATAATGGTTTTTCCGTCACATCAGCGATAGCGCTTGATCCTGCTTGTCCTACACATACCAGACATTTGTTTATTACACCGAACTATACGCGGGAGCGGTTTCAATTTGCTTGCCGTCTGATCAACATTTCACCTAAGTCCTAGCGTTCCCAATTTATGTATCTGTCCTGCCGCTTGAAGATCGTGACTCCATCAGCGTGTTTTCCTTATTTTCTTTTTTAAATAATTTATTTTTTCAATACGCCTGTTTCGCGAACCTTTTCCTATTATCCTCGATTGTGTTCCAGTGTGAACTTCTGATCAATGTGGTATACCGGCCGGCATTTATTAATTTTTGTTTTACAGGTTTTGCCTTTTTTATAATTTATTTACCGGATCGAACTTACTGTAAAACACGACTGTAATTGTAATTTCTAAATTAAAAATTTAAAGGGAGCTCAGTGGGGGGGATCTTTCGCTACATATTTCGTTTCAGAAATCCTCTCTTTCCGCTTCTAATTTCACACAGCGCAGCGCATCAGCGTCAACGAAACTTTTCAATTAATCCGGCTAATTAAACGACGCAAATAACCGGAAAGAAGGCGAACAACACGATTGATACGAGAAAATAATCGTGCAAACTTTCGCCGATAAGTTCTAGTTAAAATTCTCGAACGAGAGGAGGCGGTGCGCGGTGATTTTAATAATAGACTGTCGTCGTTTGGTGAAGTTGAATGATCGATGTCATAAGTGGAAATTTCAGAAGGAGCGGCTCAGTTGATTGCAGTCACGACGTCGGATGTCATCTGGCAGTCACGTATCGATCTTGTGAGTTGTTAACTGCGACAACGCGCAACCGTTTTCCTCGCCGAGAAAACCCGCTTTTGCGGTATCCATGGCATGTATATAAATGCATTGTATGTATCGGGCGCCCGAAATTTCTAAACACGCTGTAATATTTTATGAATAAGCGCTACACAGCAAACGGGGGCGGCAGGCTGAAATTAGTCAGCACAATAGGTAGTTTGTAGTGTAGAATGAAAGCTTTTTAAGCGAGACTTCTGAAAAGTTCGGCTCTTAATAGTGAAAGGTAAAAATAGTTGCAAAGTAAAATAAGTTGAAATGACGAAGTGTTCCTCCGGTGCTGGTGTAAACTGAAGCCGGTCTGAATTCGTTCTTTCTCCTCTTCCGTTTATTGGCCATCTTCTTCACTTGTTCTGCAGTCAATTTTTAACTTATCCTCAGCAGCTCATAGACGTTTACTGAATAATTACTCGGCGTACTCCATCATCGCCGGAAAGCGTCCTCATTTTGGCCCACTTCTTCGGCACGCATCGAGACTACATTGAATAATTACCGGAGCTGCTCGCTTGTAAATAAACCGCACGAACACGATAATATCCGAACTCACCTGTTGCTTCAAGCAACAGTTCCTTATTCTTCTGCAATTTCCTTTTATATTCTAAAGTCGGTAGTTAAGAGAATTTCAGAATTTTCCTTGCAACAGTAAAACTTTCTTTTCTAGCCAGACCTAAAATGCCAACGTCGCTGCCGAAAAATCTGAAGATGGACGATGTATTGAAAAATAAAACAC
This sequence comes from Icerya purchasi, assembly GCA_039619475.1. Lineage (NCBI taxonomy): Eukaryota > Metazoa > Arthropoda > Insecta > Hemiptera > Monophlebidae > Icerya > Icerya purchasi. The sequence continues at coordinate 179,912,589 of CM077115.1, forward strand.
CGGAAAAAAAAAACAATATTGGACTTACCTTTTTTTTGGCTTAGCTCTCGCCATTTAACCAGTTTTTTCTTTAACTTAACCCTTTTTAATAGAGTATTTTATAAAACTGTCTTATCTATTATTTCTTTATATTTCTATGTTGTGGTATTTTATAAATTTATACACTACTGCAGCTAAATTCAACGTTGGATCTGTCACTGTTACTGAAACTGGAAAGGTATGCATCTTTGATAGAATTTCTGTTCTACGTTTGTCCCTACCCTGTTCGTAAACTTTACATTGCCAAATGAAATGATCTATTGTACCCTCTGTTCTACAACTACCGCATGTACTGTCATTGATAATATTAATTTTTTCCAAGTAGACGTTTTGTTGTTTCCCGTTCTCAATCTCGTTACCGTTACTATAAAGTGTCTGTTCCCAAGTTATTCGCTTCTTTAAACCAAGGGGCCATCCTTAGGACATTCTTTTGTGTTCTTGAGTAGTCTTTCCCTTTTTGACTACTACTCTGTTGGTACTCGACATTCCACTCCGTTATAATGTGTTCTCTAATTATACGGATAAGAAATCCCACCAATTTAATTTTTTTGACAATTGTTCTGCCTACTGCGGTTCTTGCTATTCTGTCTACTATTTCATTTGCTTTAATACCGCAGTGCGACGGAATCCGCTTTAGCACTACTTCCATGCCTGTCTGTTGTAAATTATATATTTGTGACCCGGCGCGACAAAAGGTACCACAAGTCGGATTTTTTTTTTTCGCCGGTTTTTTCGCATTTTGAAAACTAGAGACCGTTCTGATCAAAATGAGATCAATCCGAGCCCTCTATCTCTAAAATTCACGATTTTGTAGGCATTTGAATTTTCAGTAGTGAAAAATCAAATTTTGAGAAAATCGAGTTTAAAGAAAAAACAAAGAAAATTCGTTACAATTATTATCTTTTTTTCTATCAATTTCCAAAAAAAGTTGTAAACCGTGACTAATACATTGTTTTCGATTCCCAGTACCAATAAAATAAATTTATTAAAAGGTATTTTGAATCTCCGATGGTAATAAAGAAAAAAGAAAATTTTTAAAAAATGCTACTGAATTATATAAAAGTAAATTTTTTTCTAATCTATTATTTACATAATTCTTATAACATTTTCAAAATTAATGATTTCATGAAAGAATAAAGGAGTAGAGAAACTGAACAACAGAAGTTCGGCTTACCGAATCGAAATTTAAATTATCTTGTTCACTACTATCACTCGCAGTATCTGAAATTTTCTGTTCCATAGGCTCCTCTTTCGAAATACTCTTCTACCTGGTTTTTGAATGCATTGTGCATCGCATTCATCAAAATATTCATGAAAACAGCGTTATTATCACGAAATGTTGAGCACAGATAGGAATTAAGTGATTAGGCGCGCAGGAAAGATACCAGCGACTTGTGGTGGTACCATTTTCAAATCCAAAGTCAGTAACTTCAAATCCATTTTTGTGTCCCCACTTGCAGGGTGAAATAGGCTTTGTGCGTTTGTCACCGTGTAGTCCCCACTTGTTTAACCACCAGAATTCGCAAAAAAACGATTTTTGATATTTTTGACTTTCGTTCACGCTTTTTCGCTCTAACTCGAAAACTTGTTTTCCGACTTGTGGTGGTACCTTTTGTCGCGCCAGGTCACATTTGTCTTCTTATAAGGCATTCGATATTTGACATTTTCATGCCAATTCCGTGTGAAAGTTTATGCAGTACGGCTAGAGAGTCCGTTAGAATTAATATTTTTTGACTGACAAACCCTCTGGAATATTCTAGGCTTTTTAATACAGAAAATAATTCCACTGTGCAAAGAAGATCCAGCGTATATCAATCGAAAAGTTTTAAAAAACTCCTGACTGGGATAATTAAAAGCTGCTGTGTATCTATTTTGCCCCAGATCAAACGATCCATCGGTATAGAGAATTTTGTAATCATTGAACCTAGATTTTAATACATGTCATTCGTTATCAAAAACTGTTATGACTTGAAATTGGTTGGTTAGTTTCGACAAAAACTAACGGATTAGTGAAGAATCTTTTTTCATACTGTTTGTTAAATATATAAAAATAGTAAGTTAATAATAACAAATATAATAAACAATTATAACAAACTAATAAGATAAATTTTCTTACTTAGTAACCGTTTCGGGCATAAGCCTTTAGCTGATGATGGGTTATGCCTGAAAACGTTACTAAGTAAGAAAATTTATCTCATTAGTTTGTTATAATTGTTTATTATATTTGTTATTATTAACTTACTATTTTTTAATTCTTTAGTATCTAATTCAATTTGCGGGCAGCAAAGCGATTCCTGAAAATCCTTCCAGTACGGCGCCGGTTTAATGTTTTTTTAAATCTATTAAAATTAGGGTAGTCGTTAAAACTAGTCAGTGTTGGAGGAGTTGTGGTATACCTGCACTAATTCCGATTTTTTAAGCCGTCTAAACTAGGTATTTGTTTATTTATTGGATGAAAGCGATACTCTTTATTTTTTATGTAAAATTTGTCCGTAGAATGTTTAAGAAGAAATTTAACCGGAAGTTCTGCGCATTCAGCATTGACTACATGACCTGAAATAGATTTCATAGACCCTCTAGACAGAGTCAAAGTGCACTATTTTGAATAATTTGTAGTTTTTTAATTTTTGTATTGTTTATAATATTAGGGCTGCGTATTCTACGTTGGTCCGTATTATTGCTTTGCACACTGTTAAGAGCGAATATGGATGATCCCCCCATTTGCTTCCTGTTAGGGCTATTAATACGTTGAGACCTTTTTCACATTTTTCAGATATCTTTTGGAGTTCATCTTTCCAGGACAATTTTGAGTATAACTTGACCCTAAATACTTGGCTGAGTTTTTGAAGGCCCCGGTTTTATTACCTTTTCTTATTAACGGATATGACCGTATGACCTTCCTGGTCACACTATTTGCCCCTGCCTCTTTTCGGTATTAATCTGAATGTGAAACTTGTTTAACATTGATACTAATTTATTTCGTGCCTTCGCTACTCTGATCGTTGCCGCTTTTAGAGAACCTGCTGATGAGTATAACGCCAAGTCATCTGCATACTGAATGAATTGGACATTTCGCCTTTGGATTTTTTCTATATCTTTTGTATATAGCGCGTATAGACATGGGCTGAGTAGACTCCCTTGAGGCAATCCCCTTCCCGAGTTTACTGACTCGTATGTTTTTCCTCATGATAGAGCAGTCAATTTTCTATTACGAAAATGGCTGTGTATCCGGTAAGTAATTTTTTCGGAAATTCCTAACTTAACGAGTATTTCGATTACAGTATTGAGATGCACACTATCATATGCCGACTTGAGATCAATAAACACAATAATGGAATATCAGTTCTTAGAAGGACTTATTTCTAGATCTCGTTTATTAAGACTGTTGGGGCATCCCTGGTACCCAGGGCTTTTTAAAACCCGTACTGGACCTTGGATACTATTCCGAAGCGATTGGCCCACCATTCTATTCTGTATTTTATAATAGTTTTCATCGTTTTCTCTATACATGAGAGTACGGATATCTGTATGAATTATAATCACTTTTATTTTTACCAGGTTTCAAGATCGTTCAAATGTGTAATATTCTTTCTAAGTATCTCGAATATATCCTGTGTCTAGTGATTTATTAACAAACCTTAATAACATATTCTCTATACTTCGACTGGAAGCGTCTGAACAGCCCTATTGGGTATTTCTTCTACCCCTGCAGAGGAGTTATTCCGATGATCTAGATTTTTTTGATTAACTCTGACCATGTAATTTCTCGTCTAGCCAGTTCACAAATTTCTGCGACGCTTGTAACAGAGATCTTTAATCTAGTAATTATATACTAGCCGAGAGTGGGTAAAAAACCGTATTTTATGCTACAGATCTTTTGTGCTTAGGTTGGTGTTTATTTTATTGCAATAGTCTTTCCAGGCTAATTTCTTTTTTTCTTTAATAATTTTTTTTGAACTCTAACCTGCTGTTCTTTAAACATTAAATAATTTCCCATATTTGGGTATTTGTTGGAGGTTTTCAGACGTAATCGTCTTAACGCTATTGCTTTGTTACAGTCCACATCTCACCGGTGTGGACTTGAATTCCTTTATTGATTATTTCGCCAATAATATTATATTGATAAGCTGTATATGCGGCATAAAATTTCTGCTCATTAATAGCATTAAAATTTGATATTATATTCGATTGATATTTTTCATAGTCGACTCTCTGAAGATCTCTCACGGGTCTACTTCTTTTGAGGGCTAGATTACGAGAGAAATTATGAATGGTCGTTGTATACAAGTTGATTAATACTGGGAAGTGATCACTACCCATAGGGTCTGCTCCCCGACGCTATATTCCTGTAGCGAGGCTGGGATGGCATAAAACTAAGTCCAGATTATTTTGTTCCAGTATTTGGCCGAGCTACCTATGTCCTATGGATTGTATTGACTATAAACATTGAGTATTTATTTATTAATTTTACTAGCTCTGTGGCTGCAAAATTTCAGTTAACACATCCTCAACATAATCAGGTATTTGATCGTATATATTTTGATTCGACAAGGATGGGAAGCCCTCCTCATTTTGTGAGAGCGAAAATTATGTACATTTGATTTCGGACTTATTAGCTTGTTATTGAAAGTAACTCTGAATTAGTAAGACGTATGCCTATTCGCTGTTGGTATTTCCTGCGATGCTTCGGAGAAGCTTATATTTCTTAAAGCCATTAATATTTTAATGTCTCTTTGTCGAATCCGTTCGGGACACTCCTTTGATATTGGCGAATGACGATTATGATAATTTATAAAATACTTTTCTTCGGCACATTGTGTTCCAAAATGAGCGTCGGAGGAACATTGGATACATCCGTTTTTTCGGAGCTTTGCAATTTTCAGAAAACTGTGAGAAACGAAAGCATTATCGAATTGGTTGTATATAGGGTTCAACCTCAAACCTCAAACTTCAAACCTCACCCTATTTATGTATACATATTTAGGAATTCTCTGCCCACTGAAAAATATCGGAATAGTTTTTGAAGGTGTATATGTAGGTTACCTTACCTTCCTAGTATATTTTTCTACCTAATCTAACCATTTTTTAATGTATTATGTACGTACCGCAGTCAATTCACTCGATAAATTCTTCGTCCGTGATGTCTATATCGACATCTTTAATGACTACGGATCTCGTTAAGTATAGTAATGGAATATATGCAATGACCCCGAATTCCTTCAGACCATCTTCTAAGACCAGCCTATTAGCTTTAGTTCTTTGTGCGCACATTCAACAATAACCCTTCGTCTTTCTGCCTTCTTGATCTCTAAGATATTATATAATTATTTTAAGTTTTTCAAAATTTTTGCTACTTGAAGACTTGTAGTATTATTATTAAGATTCTTTGATTGAATGATTACTTTAGAAGACATATATAATCTATACATTGTTCATATGTGAGAATAGGTCTTTGTTCGGTTAAAACGTTTTGGTTTTAGTACTAGTATTCGAATTATATTCATATTGTTATTATTCTCATTTATCTTATGGGGTTATTTTCGTTATTATTAATCGTTTTATCATCATTATCTAGTTCCATTTCTACATCTCGGTTAATACTATCGGGACCTTTATCGGAATAAGAAGGTCCTGTTCCGTCTGGCCGGATCACTATCCACCTCTACTGTCATCGTCTTCGAAAGGCTGGCGCCAAAGGAGCGCTAGCAATATTTATGTTTTCGTTATATTAGATAGTATAAGAAGACGTTACTTATACTGATAAGAAAATAAACGATATAATTAGAACGAACTCACCGGCGTGTTCCTTCCTTTAATAAAACTGATAAGACGAAATTCGCAAAAGATAAACTTTATCACAGATGCACGAAACACCACTTTGCGGACTTACCTGTGGAAATAATGAGAAAAGTAAACAGTTAATTAAATTAATATTTGATCGGAAATTAAAAACATAAAAGAAACAGAAGCGCAAAGCCAGTGTACAAGCGAAGCTGAGATAGGATATATTAGAAAAAGGTTTTACGCGGGGAGTCGAAATTTTGCAACCGGAAACGACTTAGTAAACTTTAGATAAAACAAAATTTGAATAAATTAGTTTCGACTTTTGTTTTTCTTTTTGATATTATAGAGGTTTCGTTAACTTTTTGCAACTTTTACAAATTAATAACACGTAAATCCGTAGGACGGGAAAATTTATTTTTAATTTTATAGAAATTAAAAGTTTTTTACGCACGTTAAAGTATATTACTTTTAGAAAATTTTAAGTCTCACTTCTTTTTGTATCTTTTTTAGGAGGAGCAGAGTTATCTGTAATTTTAAATAGACTATAAAAATATTTTAGAAAGTAAAAACCGGATTCAAAAGCATAAGAGAAGGGGAGGTTTGTGAAAGGTGTAAGTAACAAGGAATGGGGCGACGGATGTTACGAAGGCAATAGGAAAAAAATATGTCAAGGAAAGCATTCTTGGAAGATATTACGCGCGATCCGTGAGAAAGAAAAGATTAAGTTCCAGAATTTCGAAAGTTTCAGAAAGGATAATTAAGTTAAGAAGCGTAGAAATGAGAGCGCTATTTATTAGAAGAATTTAATATTTATCATGCGGATAGAAAGTCGACAAATATAGTGTAAACCGAGTGTTGAAAGATGGTTGCGAAAATAAATAAATAAATAAATAGAGATCGATATTAAAAGAACTTAACGAGGTTAAAAGATGGAGAAAATGAGATAAGAATAATCGGGAAGGAACTCACAGAAGTGAAGTGTTACATACGAGTGTGTCTGAATTAACGAATGGACAGATTTATGAAATAAAAAGCAATAAGCGGCCGAAGAAAAAGCTCTTTTAAGTGGAAAGAAACATACATCGCTGGAAATCGGTGTGTTGAGGAAAATGATTTTTATAAAAGAATTTATTAAAATCTTAAATTATTGTCACTGAAATGAAAATATTATTTGCGCAATCTATGAATTAAACAGATTTTTGTTGAATGGCAACGCATCATCAGTTATGCGCAATCTATGAACTAGACAGATTTTTGTTGAATGGCAACGCATCACCAGTTATGCGCAATCTATGAACTAAACAGATTTTTGATGAATGACAACGCATCACCAGTTATGCGCAATTATGTAGTGCTCGATATTTTAAGTCCGATGAAATCACTGTTTTCTCGACGTTCCTTTGTAATGTTCTTCTGTGTGGCGTTGTTATCTGAGACCGTCGTAATAGCGTGTTTGTAATCAATTTAAAAAAAATGCGAACTCGTATGAGGGCTAGCCTGTTGGCGAGTTACGACGAGCCAAGTAATTATATATATATATATATATATAACTCGGCCATTTTGGCCTCGCAAGGGGCTGTGCCCCTTGACCCCTCTTGCTTTCATTTCTGTCTCTTTCTATTGTATACTATGCATAAAATGATCAAAATTTACAACGTAGTTCTTATTGGCACCAACACAAAATAAAAATAACATACCCACAAAAATCCAATTCTAACATTTAACTTTCATTATACATATAAAATTAAGACATTTTTTCGTTATATTTTTTGTTACATATTTCATTACATGAAATTGTGACATTTTTTCGAATGGGGGCTAGCCTAAGAATTACGTTGTAATTAATATATGTTAAGAATTATGGGCATGCAAACGCACTGAGCGAAACACAACTGAAAATAACCGTTCCAACGAAGTCACTCTTGACGACAATCATCGTGATGAAATTTAAGGTTTTTATATCTAGCAGCTGTCTCTGAATTTAATAATAGAGGACAAATTGCAGAGATGCGCGAAGGCTGCTTCCGCTGATTGGTCGATTGTTAAAATTTAGTACGTTAAATTGTTACTAATTAATTTAGCGGCCAACTCTTCTTCTGCGGATGCGCTTGGGTGGAAAATTATATTTCCGCTAAAACCTTTCTGGCAGCATCATGTTGCGTCCGTTTAAATTACTAACCGATCTCAGCAAATTAAAATTGATAGATGAACTTAATTATTCGACCAACCTCAAATTTTATCCGCACTTTGTCTTTCGGAGGCATATTCATGTTTACGTGCATTTCGCGACTTGTTCCCTTTTTCGGCTATATTCATAATATTTTCATATTGATAATTTTTGCATACTGAGTAGAATTGACTCATTACTAGAGTGCAAAAAAATATTTGCTAAAATTACTAAACACCGTTACGGACGTATAAAACCCCTTAAAAAATATCATAAATAGATGCCGAAAGAAGTTCGTGCTAGTACACCGGCAGAACATTTTCCAAAAATAAAACAGCTATTTTTCATATTTTTTTAACACTTTCAAAGAAACGCAGTTAGAGTTGGTCTTCAATCTGCATCCTGCCCAATTCAATCATTAGAACCTACTTTTCGTGCCATAATTTAATCAGATTCGACTACGATGTTTATTTATCGTTTCCTCGAACATTACGCACATATTTTATACGTTAACGATCTTTCTACAGCAGTAACCTTCTACGCTATTCTACTGTAACTTCACTACGGTATTTCGTACGTTCAACATATGCGCCTGGTTACTAACAAAAGGAAAGTACACGAATTGTCAGACGCCGATTTTAAAGGAAATTTCGATATGTTGTAGAGTATAAAAAAAATATTAGACACATGTTTTTTTTTTTTATTATCGGCCGTATGCAGTTCAAGGGGTGAAAACCGCCCCTAAGTTGACCCCCGCAAAATCGTTTTTCCTAAATATCTCGTCTTCAACTATATATATATATATATATATATATTTTTTATGAAACAAAATGAAAATTATTTCTCGTGCAATGGACAAGTAATGCACAGTAATTTAATCAGGTTAGTTGCATCCCCTATTTTCTAGGGGGTGAAAACACCTTTTTTTGGTCATAATTATGGAATAAAAAATTATAAAATAACATAAAAAATTTAAAAAAAAAACATTTTTTAACACACACAATTAAAGAATTAAGTTGACGTGTTTCGGCATTTTTATGAATTTCACCCTTAAAGGGGAGGTTAAAGCACCCCTTGCAAGAAACATCAATAAATACATCTATCAAGTAATCCGATTTGGTAAATAATTTGTATGTAAGGATTTTTGAGGTCGCTGATTTCGAATCTGTTATCAATTGGTAAAAATTCAAATTATCCTGTGCTTTATAACCATACAGTCCCAAACCCCTAAAACCCAGACAGGCCCTTCCGCCTGACTGGGGGTTAGGAACTTTGAGGTTTGTTGGTTTAAAAAAACACAGACTGAATGGCTTTTAGGGGTTTGGAACAACTGTATGGTTATAAAGCACAGGATAATTTGAATTTTTACCAATTGATAACAGATTCGAAATCAGCGACCTCAAAAATTCTCGTATACAATTTTTCATTAAAATTAAAACTTTTTTGACTTTTTTATCCGCCATTTTGAATTAACAAAATCTGATGACGGATTCGTAATCAGCCACCTCAAAAACCCTTACATACAAATTATTTACCAAATCGGATTACTTGATAGATGTATTTATTGATGTTTCTTGCAAGGGGTGCTTTACCCCCCTTTAAGGGTGAAATTCATAAAAATGCCGAAACACATCAACTTAATTCTTTAATTGTGTGTGTTAAAAAATGTTTTTTTTTTAAATTTTTTATGTTATTTTATAATTTTTTATTCCATAATTATGACCAAAAAAAGGTGTTTTCACCCCCTAGAAAATAGGGGATGCAACTAACCTGATTAAATTACTGTGCATTACTTGTCCATTGCACGAGAAATAATTTTCATTTTGTTTCATAAAAAATATATATATATATATATATATATATATATATAGTTGAAGACGAGATATTTAGGAAAAACGATTTTGCGGGGGTGAACTTTCGGGGTGGTTTTCACCCCTTGAAACTGCATACGGCCGATAATAAAAAAAACAAAAAAACACGTGTCTAATATTTTTTTTATACTCTACAACATATCAAAATTTCCTTCAAAATCGGCGTCTGACGACTCCTGCACTTTCCTTGTAAATATCAAAGCAGTTAGCACTCAGATAAGAATACTGTGCGGATCGCCTTCAATTAAATTTTTATTGATCGGCAAATTCGGGACCTCCAACAACATCAGACTGTGTTGATCAATCATGTAGCAAAATGTTCTGTTTGCGCTACTTTACAAATGGTAGGCGTGGTAGCCTGGTTGCTAGAGCAGTTGAATTTCGTCACGAAGGTCTAGGCGGCGACCGAAATTATTACGAGTAATCAAGATAATCGCTGGTAGTCATTTGGAAATGGAAAACATGCATATATCGCATGCGCGTTGGTTGGTTCATAGGCGAACATACATTTAGGACCGCATCTGCATATCGCTAAATCAAACATTTGCAATCAGTTTCTAGTATAGTCTTGTAAATTAGAACGTATAAATAGATAGAGTCATCCACGTTCAGCAACTGAGTATGGCATTACGAAAGAGGGACAAAATGTTTAGAGCATCGCAACAGGTGTTTGTTTGCACGGATAAATTTACATCTGATTATAATTTATTTGGCGATGAAAGTTCGAATAAAAAAGACTCGATGTTGTTGGTTTAGGTAGGGGCTGTTATCACATCAACGTTCAGCATAGAAAATAACGCTGAAAACTGCGAATAGTAGAAAAAAACGAGTAAACTGGAACAGGTTTATATGTCTGTTATTAGTTTCAGTATTTTCTCCGTTAAGAAGTATTATTTCACGTTTAATGTGTTTTTCCGTGTTATTAAATTTCAGTTGGGGATTTCGCACGTTAACAGAAAATTAAAGTTTATTTTTATGAACTAGTAAATTAAACAGATACCGATTTCCTCGAAGTCCTTTCTGGAATTTTAATTTTTTCCTTCGCTTATTTTTGTTTCATGTCGCACGTCATAGAGCGCGTGCATTCTTTTCGTTTCAAACTCGGCTTCTACAGGACATTAAATTATTTACAATTTCAGTTGCAATACAATGTCATTTGAAAATTTATCCGTCCAAGGACAAATTTTAATTAATCGTCGTTTTACTTTAGAGAATGTTCACTGTGCGGCGCGCCTACAGGAAACTAATTTAAGCGTTCCTTATTACGCCCATAAAACTGTCTTTTGCATTTTGCTAATCACAAGCCGGATCTGCGAATTTATTTCGGCCCCATGTCGCCATTGTAATCTCAGGTCGCAGCGGATTGAATTGAAAAACGATCAATCACACGATGGATTCGAATATTAACGATTCTTATCTATAATGTAAGTCCCTTTGAATGTCACATTATTTGCATGCGCCTCCCTCAATATCGGGCAATGTAAAATTAAGTTCCTTAAAAACGAATTAAAACGTAAACACATATTTTAATATCGAGTTACTAATTAAATATTTGTCAAATTCGGAGAGTAGAGATAAGTAAACACGTGCACTTCTATAAAATTCAATTTGTGTTCGTAAACTTGATGCAATTTAAAATTTATAGCGATAACAATAAAACTTTCGTCAATTTCCACCGATTTTTCCAAACTTTCGAAGACCCCTCGTGAGTATAGCGCAGACCTTAGATTAAGAATCGCTGACCGAAACCAGTCGAAGTGGAATCTGCGAATAATTTTAAAAAACAGTCCGGCCAATAAAACACGTTCATTTTTAGTAAGCTTCTGATGAAGAAGGATTCAAAATTCGCCGGTCTAAAAGTCTAAAGTTTCCTTTGTCTGTCGGGGGAATTTTTTAATGTTTTTTTTTTTTTCTAATTATTACAAAAAAAAATAATATTATTTTATGTCTTATAAAAAATGCAAAAAAAAACAACAAAAAGGATGTACACGTAAGCAATAGCCTGAGTAAAAAAGTTGAGGAAACCAAAACGTAGCTCAAACATATGCACAAATGACGACCGTTTTATAGAAATACTATAGTCGAGCTTACACAACTTTATATTTAAGCACTCGACGAGGTGCCTTAAAGTTTGGATTTTTTTTTCTTTCTTCCGTTCAAGTGATAGAAAATATTGCTATTTGTCGGAAAGGAAACCGTATTTCATTTCATTAACGAAATTTTTGAAATTGGCGAAACGTTCAAA